>CP092872.1:20759345-20810059 GCA_030710605.1 Cordylochernes scorpioides | reverse complement strand
AATTGACCCTATATCCTTAAAAAAAAAAAACAGACAATCGGCAACATAAAAGACTTACAAATTCCTTAAGTTTTTTCCATAAGTCTCTGTACACACAATATGTTATTTAATGAAAATAAAATAAAAGAGACTACCATGAAATTGTATAGTATGCCGTTATGGCAAGCCAAGAGTGATTGACATAGAAATTTGATTATATTGTGTCAGAATCATAAAATATGTTCGAAAAATTCATATATTTTCTGATATAAATAAAGGTTATATTATTTATTAATTCTTATGAATTTTAGAAAATTAATATATTTTTTATTTTTAGTTAAGAGAGTGTGAAAAATTATATTTTTGAGAGTTATTTTTCCATTTACTTAAAAAATACTTTATTTGATATATATATATATATTGACCATGGAATTAGCCTAGCCACTTTACTAACTAAACACGTCTTTTGATCCCTAGTAAATCTCATAAAATCAAAGCTCGCCCTGGACTGACGAGGACCATTAGACTGAAAGCATGGTCTCCTGGTGGACGGTCTGAGTTTGCCAAAGCTGGTGTTGTGGCATTGTTACCGACCAGAGTCCTCTAGTTTGTGGAGACGGTCACGTATAATAACACTTGGCTTTAGCGTCTATTTTGACAAGATAGTTAACGTTTATTTTTATAGATCAGCATCCTCCCGGCAAAATTACCATCAATACCCAATATAGTAATAGCGAAGAATCTGAGTTTAAACCATTATATAGAGATATTACTGTAAAAAAACCTTCAATGTGCGACCCCTCTGAAAAAACGGCCATCTCTCTGAGCACCAATTTTGTAACATCAAATTTTAATTGTCATAATATAAAGCAACTCTATTGAATGGCCATCTCTCCAGAGGGACTAGCTATATCCATAAACTGGGGAAGATCTTAGTAAGAGTTTCTATTGTATAACGAATATATATATTATAATTATTATCCCTATTAATTATTTGGTCAAATTTCTAAAAAATACAATCTTCGATTTGAATACATGTCAAATATGAAAAATTAGATAACCGTGTGTGGTGTGTGTGTTTTTGACTAATTTCAAAAATTCTAAAATTGTAACTTCTCTCTCTCTCTCTACAAAAATTAAATTTACTTTTAATTGCTGAAATATCCCTAATCGTTTTTTATATTTTTCTTCTGAGAGAAAAATAAATCTTGGCACTCGAGCATATAGATCAAGATCAAAGTGGAACTATCAGGCTTCCATGGATAAGTTTATTTTGAAACATTTTATATCAGAAATCTCTCTAGCTTTCTCGTGTCCGAAAGCCAAAGCGTCAGCCCGTTGTCCGACACGGATCAGAACTTTTTAAAAAATGGCTTTCCAAACGAGAGCATAAAAACATTTAGCTTTAGTTCAGGTAGCTTTAACTCCTGTACATTAATTGTCTTACATTCAGGTCAACCGTAAGTTGAAGTAATTCTTATATAACAGTAACTTCACCAATTTGATAGTTTAGAAATAAATTTCTAAGAAGAGTGCTAATTATTGCTGTGTATATTTCCTGGTTAACACGTTGTTAAAAATCCTGAACAGATTCATATATTATTATCAGAACATATTTAAATATCATAAAATGAGTTAATTATTTTTTATTTGATATATACCCATACATACAGCTTTATTAAGACCACCAGTCTTAAAGATTCACTACAGAAAATAAGCATAGTTGGAGCTCCTATTCTCCAGGCAGAGCAGATTCCAACATCCTACAGGTCCGACGCATGTCCAGTGGCCACAGAATCCACCATACATAGGTTAGCGTATCACTGAAAAGGGGAGTGTGGAATCAGCCGCGTTTTATTCTTCGCCTTCCTTATCCAAATGGACCACGACATTCAGCGATTCTATTTATCTCTTTCGAATGGTGATTGCGGGCTTGTAGAAAATATATAAACCAATGAAAATACCTTGGTCAAATATCATTTTATTCATCCAATCATATATTTGTTGGCTATCGGATTGAGACAAGGATAAGTCACCTAAGAATTATTTTCTCTGTTTCTTCTAGCAAAAGCAACCAAAATAATTTATTTATTAATACTTTAATATAAATTAATAATATGTTGTAAATAAATTACACTCTAATTTAATGATATTCCTAATATTTTTTAATGTTAAATCGTTAAAACAAGAAAGAAACGAGGTCATATCTTCTGAACTCAAGAGAACCAGCAAGGTTAAGTCCTGATATGGTAATTACTTCAAATCGTCAGGACTGTAATATACAGAAACCTTTAACGACGTTCATTGTAAGGTAGTTTCAGATAATAAAGTAAACGTCTAAGGATAATTATCTTTTTAATTAAACGTTTTTCGAGCTTCCGGAATAACGCCCTTCTACAGGAAAATTAATACAAAAACTCTTTGTGTTAATTTTCCTGTAGTAGGGCGTTATCCCGAAAGCTCGAAAAACGTTTAATTAAAAGATACTCATCCTTAGACGTATACTTTATTATCTAAAATTGCTATCAAAGGAATATATTCTAAATTGTAAGGAAGTATTAAACACTTTCATGTGTTAACCCAATTGAGGTAACTATTTAGTAACCTTCGAAAAAATGAGATTAAAAAAACAACAAGAAAGTTGTATAATAAGTGTTATTGCAGGAGGAGTATTTAGTGTCGCCAAGTGGAGTACTGGGCCAAGGTGGAGAATCTACCTGGTGGATCCAGGTTACGTCACCAATTGCTTCAAACGTAGCGGTTGTATAACACTTGCCGGCTATAATTGCCCCTGGGGGGGTCGGGCTACGTCATGGTTCAGCCCCTCACATTTCACTTGTTTCATTTTAAACTAGCACATACGAGTATGTAGTGATTCGATATAACATTTGTCGAGCTCTCTTCTTATACTCTTTTTGGAAAATTCTCTAAACATAAAACTAAAAGGAATTTTAATTCTAAGTTCTAATTTGTTTGTTGTTTTGTTTCCCTAGTATTAGGCGCAAATATTTCAATATCGCGCCTAATTGATTAATAAATAAAATAAAAAACAGCAGCAGAAAAATTAAAAGGAAAATTTAACACAAAGCAATAACGCGCCATCTATACATATGAAATAAAAGGATTTAAAAGCGCGAATGTTTCTTTTATACATAAAACAAACTTCTACTGTCCTTACTGCGATGAAAAAATATATTGGGAGGGCTTGGCTCATCAGTGGTGAACCCTCCCAGCGGTTTCGCCAATTTAATCCACCAGACCGCTTCTCAGAGCTCTAATACTGTATTGGATCATTCTGCTTTTATATGCTTTAAATTGGCCACACCGCTGGGAGGGTTCACCACTGATGAGCCAAGCCCTCCCAATATATTTTTTCATCGCAGTAAGGACAGTAGAAGTTTGTTTTATGTATAAAAGAAACATTCGCGCTTTTAAATCCTTTTATTTCATATGTATAGATGGTGTGTTATTGCTTTGTGTTAATTTATTCCTAATGACCTTGTCTTTATAGTTTGCTGAAGAGCATTGCTCGAAGCAAATATTTAAATGTAATGCTACTGTCCTATAAACTTATGTCCATAGTTTACTTGAAAACCATTTCTAAGATTCCATCCTTCAGTGTAGCATATAAAAGCAGAATGATCCAATACAGTATTAGAGCTCTGAGAAGCGGTCTGGTGGATTAAATTGGCGAAACCGCTGGGAGGGTTCACCACTGATGAGCCAAGCCCTCCCAATATATTTTTTTCATCGCAGTAAGGACAGTAGAAGTTTGTTTTATGTATAAAAGAAACATTCGCGCTTTTAAATCCTTTTATTTCATAAAAGGGAGAATAATTATATATTTAAAATGTAAAACAATCTATATATATTAATAAAGTATATATGTATATGGTGTATGCAAATATAAATAATTGTTCGGTAAATTCGACCGATTTTATAACCTTTTTCGTAGGATGTGTGAAATCGAAGCCGCCTCTGTATGGATGAGTGTAAAATCCCGAAATCATATTTTACAGATTGGCTTTTTGTTTGAATTTGCCAAAACTGGTGGTATGGCTCATTCTATATATCACCACCAGTAAAGTGTTTTACTAAGACGAGGCATAATGCCAGTTCTCTGATGAGTAATTAAAGGGAGAGGTGCCTCTTTAGATACATATATATAATCCATTTTTAACTCTTATGTTCTGTCCAAACTCTCGAATACTACACATATATACTATTCTACTACTACTGAAATTTGTACAACTTTAAAAATAGCTGAATATCATATTTTATGAAAATTTTCGAAGCGAATTTATAGTCTATATAATTTCATATAATTTATCAGATAAAATAAAATAGGAAAATTATATCTACCACAAATGTCAACGTCGAATTCTGGTGCAAAATCCATCATCAATACTGAAAGTTTTGTTTATTAATATATACAGTTATCAGCGTCATAATCAAGCAACAATTCTTAATCAATTCTGTCACCGTTTGCTTTGTGAATGGAATAAATACCCAAATATGGCCATTTCTCATAACCATCGGTGGTTCAGTGGTAGAATGCTCGCCTGCCAGGCGGGCGGCCCGGGTTCGATTCCCGGCCGATGCATTTTTTTTTTTTCACAATTTTTAAAACTCATTTATATATTATACAAGAATGACATCCACGGCGCCAATTTATAATTGTAACGAATAGTATTTGAATAAAAGCATTTAATCGGATAAAACCCGGGCGTTGCCCGGGTCATTCGGCTAGTATCAATATAAAGACGAAATTTGGAGGAACGTTTCCCTAATCAAACAGTTCACGAGTTCTAAATACACCTCTGTATCGCTGTTGAAGTGAATCTTGGGTGAAATTTTCTGATTGAATGTGGACTTGAGAGGGATCTGGATTTTACCTTTTTTTTTCTCGCTGTTGTCACCTGTAAAGGTCCAACTTTGCATAAATTTACTTTCCTGTTGTATAGAGAGATTATGGTATACGATTTCACTGTTGTTCTAATTTAGGCTATGGTTATTTAGAATGACGTGCTCGACTAGAAAAAAAAACTCTATAATTCTAAAGGCGGATTTGAGTTACTTTACTCGTTCTTCTAAGTATTTATCTGTTTCTCCTATTTGTATACAGATGGGTAGGACCAGCAAAGGAGGGTTTCGAATAATATATGTGAATATTGGAATTTTTAACCCCCTTTTGGTTAAATAATATATATTATATATGTAAACGCGCGCGATGCGTTTCTTTCGAATAATAAGAAAAAACAAATCCCTTTTATAATGTTTCCTGCCTGGCCTATCTATGGGCACGACCTCCACCAGAAGAGCTCACCTTAACAGCGATACAGAGACGCAAGTAAGATTCGTAACTGCTTGAAAAGGGAAAAGGTTCAATTTATCAAATTTTAACGTGCTTATATTTAGATATAAAAATGCTAAGAATGAATCAAAAAACGACTATATTATTGATCGTATATAACTTATGTACTGACTATATTCAGCGCAACATTAAAGAGAATGAATTATGTGATAATTATTGGTCTTTTAGGATGCACTTTAAATATTTGGAACTGCTTTCAAATTCTCTCAGACCTTTCCATTGGTTGTGTTATCAATTTCTGGAAGTCATTTTTCTTTTAAGAACATCAGCCATATTTTTTAAACAGCTTAACGTTAGGATATAGACATCAATTTCGATTACCATACCTAAATTGTAATATTATAAACTCAAAAGGAGCTTCTTCTATATAGCATGTTTATTTCGCTAGCTTTCGAACGACATCGTTCTTCAACGGGCGTAAAGACAAGGTGTGATGTGAGATGCGTACAATTATATAGACGTACATTGATAGCCAAGATATATACAAATTAGTAACTCAGGTAGAATTAGAAATTGAGAAATAAACCATTTATTTGAATCCTTGTATTAGAGTAAGGTAAATGTTGTGTATTTGCATACTTGGGATATTTGCAGAAATTGCAAATATCCTCTTTGCATACTCATTTCTGACTTCATGTATAAATAGCGCTAAAAGTTGTTAGCAGTCAGTCCATATCATACCGCCGAGGCATAGGCAATGGCCGGAACGACCACTTGCAGATACAGAGTTCTCAAGGCACGGTAACCAAAACCAAAGTTGAGATTAGCGGCTGCGGTCAAACGCGGCAACATGCCGCGGACCTTGGCGCAGAATTCAACTACGTGCTGGTAGAAAGATAGACGTTGATCAAATCTCACTCCCAGCACCAGCATCATTGGATTGGCCGTCCGTGGATAACCAGATCCCGGCGCGGTTCAGGCAGTCTCCCGTGTGGTCTGAGGAGAACCATAGCCTGGCACTTCCCCACGCTGAGTTCCAGTTTATGCAAACTGCACCACCTAGCGATCATATCTATGGTGTGTTGAGCCGCGGGAAGTTGACTAGGTCGGCATCCCGAGACCACCACGACCAGATCATCCGCGTAGGCTTGCGGGAAAACATTATTCCTGTAATCCAGCGTGAGAAGTTCGTCAAAGACAATATTCCAAAGGAAATGGGCCGAGAACTGAACCCTGGGGACATCCTTTAGAAATTCGTCTCGACACAGTACAACCATTCATAGACAGTCTCACAACACGGTTACATAGAAACGAGTTTATCAGGTGATAAATGTTTCTGGGACAAACGCTTTTGTGCAACGCTCTCAAGATACTGAGTGGAGCACGTTATCAAAAGCGCCTTTAACATCAAATGAAAGAAGAAGACAAGATTTCCTATTTTTAATCGTCCGGGTTATAGTAGATTTTAGATTTAAGGGTGCGGCTGTAGTAGATCTACAAGGCTTAAATCCGAACTGGTTTGGAGGCGCTTTACACATCCTATCGGCCATCCACGACAGCCTAGCAAGAATTAGACGCTCAAGGATCTTGCCCAAACCAGGCAGCATCGTGATTGGACGGTGTGATGCGAGAAAGTCCTCCCACTTCGCTAAGGGACGAGAACGACGTCCCCCAGCTTCCATGTAGATGGAAAGTGGCCAGTGGTTAAACACTTGTTGAAAATACTTAGAAAAAACGTCCGAAAATGTTTAACTAGTTTTACGATAAGAAAAGGTGGCATGCCATCACTACCAGGAGAAGAAGATAAGTGCACCTTATCCGCTGTCAACAACAACTCGTTATCTGTAAACAAAGGGTCGTTATCAGATGACGCTGTGATGACTTTGCTTAAATCTTTGTGTTCTAACATGGTATCGGGCGTGACGCGGCCGAAATAGTATTCTAATACGTGATTTAATGTGTCCCGCGGACCTTCAGTGAAGCCGTTACCAACTGGGAGAGCTGAGAGGGGTTTGCGCTTAAAATTTCCCTTGATGAAACTGTAGATTCCACCCCAAGGGCTGATTTCGCAACGCGAGCAGGCTGCCCTCCATGCTTCTTTCTTAGCCAGTCTCCTCGCACGGCGATATCTTGCCTTCAGTCTTTTGTAAAAGACCTCCAGCACACCCTTAACGACACCGCGTGCCTTTATAAAGGCCCGCTGTGCCTTTTGAGTGGCCCTTTTGAGAGGATTCAAATCAGATTTCCACCAAGAGATGGACTTGAGGTATTTATCACTTCTGGGACCGGATGGAATGGTGTTTAGACATGTGTGAAAAATCTCTTCGCCGAGTAAATTAATTACATCGTCGAGGGAGGATGAGTCACGCACGTTTTCTAAAAAAAAAATTAATATTTTCTATTTTTTGGCTGAAATGTTCAAAAACTCTATCCCAGTCAGCGCGACCAAAGCTGAAGTATATCTCGCTAAATTTATTCAATTTAAATCTGGTGTTGTCCTGTGAAGAGGGAGCGAAATTTAGGTTAAAGACGAGGCGTTTGTAGTCAGACAACTCCTGGTACTCAGGATGCCAATCGGTAACGCTATTTACAAGGCCAGCACTACAGCAAGTGACGTCGATGGAAGAAGAGCGGTTGCCTTCCTCCCACGTCACCGCGCCGTGAGTGTTGAGCACATGCAAATAGTTGGCATCTATAAAGTTTTCAACTAGATCTCTCTTAGGTGAGTGATGCCTGAGGAGCAGAGGTTTATCCGACCACCTAAAATATTCAACATTTAGATCGCCGCAAAAAATGACCTCGTCATAGTTCAAAGAATTAAGGCTATAATTTATCTTATCGAGAAGAGGGGAGGGGTCTCATGATGGCGGAAGGTAAACATCACAAAGAAGAATACATTTACCACTTAATTCACACATGACAAACACGACATTAACACTGGACAAATGAGACAAATGGACAAATTTAAGGCTAGGATTTACTACAATTACCATAGCTCCAAACCTAGAGTTTGTAATAGGGCCATAGCAAACTCTGTTAGATGGGATTGTCAGCGATGGGATTTTGCCGCGCGCGGCTGGGAGCTCTTG
Organism: Cordylochernes scorpioides; assembly: GCA_030710605.1. Taxonomy (NCBI): domain Eukaryota; kingdom Metazoa; phylum Arthropoda; class Arachnida; order Pseudoscorpiones; family Chernetidae; genus Cordylochernes; species Cordylochernes scorpioides. The sequence goes on along the minus strand of CP092872.1, from coordinate 20,801,677 downwards.
TAAAAGTAGTAAATCTATTTTCTCCTCACGACAATCATTCAATACTGAATACAAGCATCGCTGAGAGCGTCTTATATTGATTTGTAGGCACTTGAAAACATTCATTTGACCATCAACTTATTGAACTGATCCTGGGAATCTCGCATGTGCTTGCACATCATGGAGTTGGCATTGTGCTTGTCACCGCACCTGTGACACTTAAGCACGCTTTTATTTTCACAGGCAGTGGTAAAATGTGCACCTGCACAATTGGCGCACTTGGGCGCTTTGGTGCACTTTTTACCATCAGTGAGCGTCCTGTGAGAGAGGCTACCGCAGATACCACATGGGAAGACGCGTTTCGCCCGGGCGAGCCTGAGGGACAGGAAGTCAACAGTGACGCGGCCGCGTGCAAGGAGAGCTTCCTCGATACCCTTAGTGACCTCTATGATAGCGGTGGAAGGCGAACCTTCCTTCCTAATCAATTTAACCAGCTTCAAGCTCAAGGGCTTTCCAGATAGCTGTCAGTTCACAAGTGAAGTTTGACGAAATCTGCCCTGCTCCTTCTTTGATTTTGATGTGTGTTCCATATGCAAAATCTATTTTCATATTTGAATGTATATATAAATCAGTTAGCATCTTAACGGCATTTATATGTTTCTATGTACTCCTGTAGAAGGACAGAGATGCCCAAAAGCTCGAGAATATTTTTAATAAAGATAAAGATACTCATATCCAGAAACCTGTAGCATTTGTTTGACAATTAAGATAACTATAGGATATCCACGCCTGCTACAATTCAAGAGGGCCACAGTATTTATTCTAAAATTCTAAATGATTTTTGAGAGAGAATTAACAGAATATTATTTGTTGTGCAGAGATCCTCTTCATTTGCACTGAGAGATTAGAATGTTAGAGCTCTTCAGTTATAAATATGTTTTATATGTTTATCGGGGCTATAGTGATAAGAGTTGTATTTCCACTCAAGCTCTCTGTATAGATTGCTCTACTGATATTCATATAATTTTTTCGAATTCCATTTTGTAGGTTTATAAATACAACGTGTGATCAATAATTTCCAGGAATGAGATCACGTAAAATATTCAAAATAATGAAATAATTTTATAAGGACCTTATAGATGAAACATTTATCAACACGTAGAAAAAAATCACACAGACGCACGCGCTTACGTTTTTTCAAAGTTATAAGTCGAGTATATTAGAAAATTTCTAACTTTAGCATGTATTGAAAAACAGCGAGTCTGCATAGAGTTTTGCTTTAAATGAGGGAAAACAGCTTCCGAATCATTTCAAATGTTGGAGCAGGCTTTTAAAGAAGATGTCCTATCACAATCGAGGACATTTGAATGGTTTACACGATTTAAAGCTAGTCGAACAAGCGTCAGGAATGATCTACACACAGGCAGACCTTTATCGATAAGAAACCCCGAAAATGCACTCAAAATAAAGTCATCGATCAAAAAAACCCAAGAATAACTATCAGAGATCTATAAAAAGACTTATATATCTCATTTAGAACATGCCAAACCATCATAAAAAATGATCTGCTTCTTTAACGATACCCGGCTGAATTTGTCCCACATCTCTTAACGGATGAGCAGAAAGAGCATCTCAAATAAACGTGCAAAAACATGGTCGAAATGTTTAATTTTGATCCCCATTGGCTCAAATATGTTATCACGGGAGATTAAACATGGGTGTACGGATATGATCCCAAGGCTAAGAGGCAATCGAGCCAGTGGCTAGAACCTGGAGAACTAAGATTTAAGAAAGCAAGGATGATCAAATCGAAGCTTAAATGTCTTCTTATCACTTTCATTGATGTAAAGTGATTGGTACACTATGAATTCATGCCCGAGGGTCAGACCATTAATCAACATTACTATCTTGATGTATTGCGACGTTTAAGGGAGGCTGTCCGTCAGAAACGACCCGAAAAATGGGATCAGAAAATGTGCTCTCACATCATGACAACGCAATGCCACATACGGCCGTCACTGTACAACTCTATTTGGCTAAACACGGAATTGCTTTACTACTCCAGCCACCCTATTCTCCTGACCTTGCTCCCAACGACTTTTTCCTTTACCCTAAAATAAAAAAGTCTTAAAAGTACGTCGATTTGACTCAATATCTGAAATAAAGGAGAATACGGAGAAAATGATTGAAAAGCCTGAAAGATGAGGATTTTCAGAGGTGTTTTGATATCAGGAAAAAAAATGGAACAAGTGTATAGATAGTGACGGTGATTATATTGAGAAATTTAAAATAAAAATTCAATATACTTTTGTATTTCTTTAAATATTTAGCATTCCTGGAAATTATTGATCACACTATGTATATAGCAATTATTCAGTAAGCACTTTAGACTTTCAGCATGACAATGGATAAAGACAACTCCACAATCGGCTCTTAATATGAGTTTATCGGAGGACATACACAAAAATATAGAGAAATTTATATAGATATAATATTGTCGCGTGTAAGGCCTCCAAATGACTTCGACCTCCGCCAATAGATGGCGCTTTCGCCTGTTTCCCTTCTGTAACTGATGTGGGAATCGCCGACTGCTGTGGTCCTGTTTCCTGAGGAAGGTAATTGTAAATACACTTTTATGTTGGGCCCAGGATGTAAGCTAATGTAAATACGCATTGTCTATTATCTCATTTAAATGTAATGTTTAGTAGTGGATGACAATAAAGCAGTGTTTAAAGTCTCCGTGCCGCCTTCTGTCGTTACTCTTGCCATTGCCATCATCGTTGCTACTGCTCTTCTGGACGTCTTCGGGTTGCCTGCAGGGAGGGGCTACTAGGGAGATCAACGGGAGTCCGGGCCGGTGATCCACAGCGGAAGAAGCGCATCGTCGCAGAGAACCGGAGGGGTCACGGGGGACAATATATTTTCTCATTATGATTTTAACACTAAGAGTAAAAGGGTTCAACATTCTTCTTCTGTTGAGAGAGAAAATTGCTATAAAATATAAAAATATAAACGGTAGCAATGCGTTTCTTTATTCTTAAATAATGCATGCGGATCTTTATAATCCCTCCAAGCATAGCTCTAAGTTGAGAGAAGTTGTATGAATACTCATTCTCACAATTTATAGTTATGCCTGTGGAAGGATTATGAAGATCCGAAAGATTGCACTTTTTAAGAATAAAGAAACGCATTGCTATCGTTTATAATTTATTCTTCTTTTGTATATGATTGAATTTACGCTTAAATAAGAGCTTAAATAGACACTACAAAGAACATATTTTCAAAAAAAAAATCTATCACAATAATATAGGTTACAGACACCCTATAATCAAACGTTAAACTACATAGATTCAATATATGTTTATTAAAGGGAAATTTGATCATATTCTAGTTCTGTACCTAAAAGAAATATCGTAAAGTCATCAACTTAATTTCCAATGCTTGGGATGTATACCTTAGAATGATATAATAGAATCGAATAATTGATATTTTTACTACAAGTTTAAATCAATTATCTAATCTGCCTAAAGTACGTGCAATGTGAATATATCCTCTGTGAAGAATATACACGAATTCCTTGAGAATATTTGACAATATTTAACATAATCTCTCATCTCTTTTAAATATAAGTAAAATTATTACTTTCTTTAATCTCTCTTTAATTTATTCTTCTTCAAATATATAAATTTACTGATTTGAATTATTAATATTGTTCAATATAACATTTTTGAGAATTTAAAACAAAAAATTGCTTGAATGAAATTTTCACTTGTGATACATGTTATTTCTCTACGAGTTGCCATGGAGTTCAACAATTAAGAGTTTAGAAATCAATTGTTTCCCAGTCGAGCTTGACTTGCTATCCTTTGCTGATATCTGCTTTCAAAGACATTATGGCCATGCTTGTAGCCTTTCTGCTCGTAGTCATCGCGAGCCTCGGCACGTCAATGCCGATACGGTGGAGTCCCGTCCCACCACCCCCCAGCAGCCAGGAGGGAGAAGGTCCCCTGGTCGAGCTGCAGGACCGCCCAGAGCTGATATTGACGATGGTGGAGTCCATCATTGCGGCCGGATTGGCCATCGGCGTGTACTACCAGGCACGCCGCCGTCGGGGAAGGAGGCCCGAGGACAGCCCTTGCTGAGGCCGTGGACACGTGCCCCACGTCTTCTCCGAGGAGAAGAAAAATATTCCCATTGGCGATTCAACCAAAATTATTTTATTTATTCCTTATCAATGTTGTGCTGTGCAATAAATATTGTGATGTGTTGTGAATATAGTCTGGTTTTAATTATACATATATACTTTCATTACTATTATAGTGTGATGAGAGAAACGAATGGAGAAATCTAGTCAATAAAATGTTGTACCTCAGTTGATACTAAATTAAACCAATTTTCCTATATAGATATTTATATGGAAAGAAAAGATGCCAATTTCTGACTCGGAATGTGTAGTTTAACATTGACAAAATTTAGCAAAGAGCATTAAAAGGATTAGTTTATTAATTACATTCCACGTCAGTTCATTGAAGCCACTAGAAACAATCTTTTTGATATGGAGCTAAGACACGGTAACAGTTTAATCATTAGTGTTTCGACCGTGTGGATCAACACGCACGCAACTATCAAGGGTTGAGTTAACTTTCATTTACTTTAGACAAAATAAAAAAGTTAGCTTTTTTTTTACCTTTTTAATCAATAAACAAATTTAAAACTACTACTTTCTAAATATTTGTCCATTACAAATATCTAAAGTTCAAGAAGGACGCCTAAATTAAAACTTCGCAACAACAACAGAGCAACTGAACCAAACCACCCTAAATTCTATTTAAATCTAACTATACCCGAATAAAAAAAATATATTTTAAATAAATGCAAAATCAACAAAATTATTCTCTATATACATCCGCTAATAAATATCGATAAAAGATATATATTCAGTATATAATAATAACAAATATAAAAAAAAAACACATAAACAAAATCGAAAGAGACAAAAAAAGAAATCCAAATATTTACAATTGCTTTCGATAATGGCACCTGGTGAAATTGTATCAAGAGCTAATTAAAACATTGCAAAAAAAAACCACAAAGAGAATATCAAGATATTAGTATGTGAATATGTAAAACATCTACGCCAAGAATATGAATAAAGCAAAAATTACCAAAATTATCAATACAAAGAAAGACACGATCATAAAATAACCTGATGAAAATACATTGATCAGTTGATTGAGAGTTTTAATAAATCTGATGAAAGCAATTCTTTGAGTAAAATATACAAACTTAAAATGCGAAAAACGAACTGTAGTTATCAAATTGGTTAATAAAATTACTGACATAGTAAAATTGCCAACTATTATATTCGGGCTGAATTTAGAAATGAATGACTGTGAAAACGAAATTAAAGTACTTTTTCCTATTAAATCCATTAGGCAAGAACATGACATCGTGTTGAGAGTTTCTCCGCGAGTGTACTAAAATTATCAATAAAAATAACAAAATATATGCGGACATTCAACGCTGTGAAGTACGGAATAAAATACTGGTAAATCAATGACATAATTTTCTGAGTTTAATCCTAACCATCGCAAAGGCAACTACCAAATTACAAAAAAAATGCATAAAATGATGTCTCAAAGGGCCAACACCAATGCTCCAGCAATATGAATTTTTGTAATTGCTCAAAACATCCGTATTAAAAATAAAGAAATTTATAACATAAACATAATTCAAGAGAATTCCCTATATACAGTAAGCAAATCCATTTAATAATACGTTTATATGAGACATGTTTTCACAAAATTATTTAACTGAGATTGAGAAACAAAAATTTTAAGAGAAATTTTGGTTAATTGCGGTGAACCTCCCGATAAATTTGCCAAATTGATTCACCAGATTAGCTTAATTAATCTGAACATGTGAAAAAAATAGAAATGGTCAGGTTTTGTTGTTACAGATGTGCAAATGGGTCGCTAGTAGAAAGGATTTACTGTAGAGGTAAATACATACAAACACTTGTAAGCACCCCTAGTTAGAAGCGGAAGGCACGAACAAGGGTACTGAGGTGTGTAACGAGGCGCTACAAGCTGGCGACTCAAACAAGGAGAGACCCACGCTCGTCACTTCTATTCTCTCGCCATGTCACCGTGGATCATCCTGCTGGTCCTGGGCGTCGCTGCCGCCTCCACGGCTCCGGAGGACTCCGTGCTGGACTTCTGGAACAACCTCGAGTCCCGCATGCGAACCTCCGTCAGATCCCTGATTCAACGCTTTCTTCCCTACTTGCTTAGGAACTCCGGAAACGTCACCATCTCCACTTCCTGCCAGGCCGCCTTGCTGAGGCTACTTGGTGATCTGAGAGCATTGAAGTACCATGCTTTCTTCAGTAAGTCTCTACATATTTTAACTCCATAAACCTTGATTTCTGATAGTTATACGTTATTTGAAGGATTTCAAGCACAGTGTTTTATCACTAGACTCCTACATTTTTATTTGTTAACTCAACATCAATTCATGTAGTTGATACGTAAATTGAGAACCTTTAAAGATCATATCTTGTTTACAAGTTTCTTTATTTCTATTCGCTAAATCCATACACGTCAATTCCTATGGTTCCTATGTAACTTGATGGAATTAAAACACCATTTTTTATTTTTGTTAACTCCATTCATATCGATTTTTGTGTTTTGTAGTTGAATTGAGGGCATTTTAAGACCATATATTGTTCATTAAGTCCCTACATTTCTATATGGTGAATCCAAACACCTCGGTTTCTCTGGATCTTAGGGCATTGAAGGACCATTTCTTCTTTTCGTACTCCATACATATGGATTCGTGTTTTTTCTACCTGAATTGAACGAATTGTTGGAACATATTTTGTTCGTTAGGTCCTTACCTTTCTATTTGATAAATCCATATACCTCGATTCCTGTGTATCCTACGTAGCTTGAAGGCATTGAATTACCATATGTTCTTCGGTAAGTCCCTACATTTCTATTTTTACTTATACACATTAATGAAGCCCCAAATATTTATGAGTGTTCTGCAGTGCCATGTCTCTTCAGAAGCCATTCTGTCTCCATATTTCTTTTTCGTAACCTACTACCCGCTGTTTCATGAGTCGATTATATGATCTGAGGGCTTTTGAGTATCATCACTTCTTCAATACATACTTCTACTCTATATTTACTTTTATTTTCTCTCAACTTCCTGGTTACTATTTATTCTGAGTAACCTGGGGGCTTTTAAATACCATGCCCTATCCAGTAAGTCTCTGCATCTATTTTTTCAAACTCCCCGATTCCTTCGTACTCTACATAACCTCCGGGTTCGAAATCACCATGCCTTCTTTAATACATCTCTGAATGTCTTTCATTCAAGTTCTTATATATATATATAGTATAATTATGAGAATTTTGAATTTAATAATTTTTTTTATTTAATTTAAATGTGTGTGAGGTTTGTTTATTTTTTTTTGTAATAAGTAATTAGTTAGGATATATTTAAAAAAAAAAGAGTAAAAAAAGTAACACCAGCAAAGCATCGGCAGTTACGCGTCATAGGCTGGGTGAAAAAAAGGAATAAGCGAAGAGAAAGTTTTATAGAGAAGAGCAAAGACAGAGCCATGATAATAATTTTCCAAATATAAAATAAAGATAATTAGAGAGAGAGAAGTATTTCTTTGCTCTATTTTCTCTCTTGATGAAAGAAGATAGATTTTTGTGAATAATTTTTTTTTTGGGGGAATTTTTTTTTTATATTCTGACTCAAAATTAATTCAATATCCCTACTGGGTTTATTGCCGAGCGGTTTCGTCTATTTACCAGTCTTCTCTATTATCGTATTATTCTGCTTTGTTTTTAAACACGGCACTTTTGAGACACCTTTTCACTTGGTGAAGGTACTTAAGGAAAATAAGAAAATATTTTAATAAAAAACAAACAATTACTCTACATAGTTCCTGGTTTTAAATATAGATGGCGCGCTTTTACCCTATCAAAAAATCTTTCCTATTCACTATATGATTAAATCATAGTTTTGACTTTTTGACAGATTTTTAAGCTTGAAGCGAAGGTTATCTGGGCAAACAAATAGGTTATAAATAGCGTATGGCTTTGGAGGGTGGCTGCAAATAACTAATACAAAGTTATATAGCAATCACATAAACGGACTAGAAAACGATTTTGGAAGCTACAAATTCCTAAATGTTGTATAAGGGATTTTTTTCTTTTTAACTTTGGACGATTTTTGAGCCTTAATGATATAGCCAAAATGATATAGCGATCACTTAAAAAAACTAGAAAACGATTATGGAAGACACAAATTCCTAGTTACTCTATAAGGGAATTTTAGCTTTTGAACTATGGATGACTTTTGAACCTGAATAATATAGCCAAAATGATATAGCAATCATTTAAAAAGACTAGAAAATGGTTTTTGAAAATACAAATTCCAAGTTATTAAATAAGGGAATTTTATCTCTTGAACTTTGGATGATTCTTGAGCTTGAATAGGAGGAAACAAGGACATGCCATTTCCTTGTAGCGGTAGAACTGATCTTAGCCATGGTTGCAGTGGTGGATGCCTCTGGGAAGCCTGGAGCCGGGATGATGGCTGGACACCTCTCCCACCTGGGCAACTACCACCAGTGTCTGGAGCTGGGCTACCGGCTGCGAGGCCCGGTCAAGGCCCGCTACTGCACCGCCAAGTTCAGGCCACCTCTTCCGAAACATCGTCCAGCTTTCCATCCCACCAACCATGTTCTGCCCTTCCTGGAGAACATCACATCTATGGCCAACGTACGTATATCTGTCAGCCTACGGGTTCTTTGAATGAGGTAGGTAAGATTATATTCAGAAATTCACTACTTTTTTATTTATTCTGAGTAAATGCTCTCTGTACCTTGTTATCAATATAGGAGTATCTTGAATTTTTGACTGAAATTTTGATTTATAACAAAATAATATTTCGAGCGGCCAAACGTCTCTCTTTAAAAATGTTTTTGATTTGCTTTCCTATCTGTCTACAAATCTTGTGATCATCAAATTTTCACGTACTTACTTACATATAGCACATGGATATTTTTGATTTGGAACATCTGTTATAACCTGATGACATTGAAAGTTGAAGCAATTCCAGAATTCGGGGTTGTCGAGGTGTTCGGGAATACACTTTTTTCTAATAGTTACTTTCAAATCAAGAATAGACGGTGAGGTGGTAGTGTGAAGCCTCATCTCTGGACTAGTATTTTACAAAAGTTAGAGATAAGACTTTGGGATCCCTGGATAACCAAAACGTTGAACATTACCTCCTCATACAACAACGACCTTAACTGTTCCATCTATTTTGAAGAGTTAATCCATGCTTGGTACTTTGGTTTAGATATATATTCTAGATTTATTTGTTTGGGTGTGAAGGGCCAATGTTCTGAAGCGTATATATTTATTTTCAAAGTCCTGACCGGGCATACATGAGAATTTCTAGATGGCAGAGAGCGCCATCTAGTGGAACAAAAATAAACTAAACGTTTATTTAACATGTTTCGTGATATTTGGCCAACACAATTTCTTGATAAATCAAGAAAGGTCAATCATGAACGCGTTTCGGGCTGTTGACCCAGGTCAGCGTGGTGCAGACTGTACCTCTACGCCCAAATATTTGACCCCAGAGGCTTTCTAAGAAATCAAGAAAACCCATCACGACCAAATATTTGGTCGTAGAGGTAGTCTGCACCTCGCTGACGAGGGCCAACAGCAGAAACGCATTTGTGGTTATCCTTTATTGATTTATAAAGAAATTGGGTTGACCAAATATCACGGAACAAGTTGAATAAACGTTTAGTTCATTTTTGTTCCACTAGATGACGTATTACATTTAGAAATGCTCATGTGAGCAGGGCAAGGATATGCATTTTTATTTTTAGTATCAACACCTGAGCATTTTTATATATTTTATTACTTTTTCACAAACATATATACACAAATAAATAGAATTTTGGGCATGAAGGGGGCGGGGGCTCGTACACGGCCGGGCCGCTGTGACCAGCCGGTGGGGGGAGGCCGTAGCTACAATTTCAGGAGTCCACGGACAGCGGGGCGGGAGGTGGATGGCGGACTGCGGCGGAGGACTGGCGGCGAGGGGAGGTCCGAGGACGGAGCTGGACGGGGCGACGGGCGGGGTGGCTGGCGAGGAGCGCCGCACCGTGGACTGAGGGGCGGGCCCACGGTGTCCGGCAGTTGGTCGCCGGGGGCAGCTCCTGGAGACATCAATACACCATGTTAGTCTACAAGAAAACAAGAATATGAAGTTGACTCACCTCGCTGCCACCCGGGGCTCAAGTCTCACCCTCGAGCTGGCGGAACTCGAGGGCGGACGAGGCCATTTTGACCCGTCGCTGGCGTTTCGTCCTGGCTTTCTCCGTCCTCTCCTGGGCCTCCTGCTGCAGCTGCTGGTAGTAGATGTGCTGCAGCTTCCTCGCCGCCATCTTGAAGAGTTCATGTGGTGGCCCCTCCACCGCAGCGTCTCAGTGTCCTGGGGAGTAGAGGCTGGCATGGTGGTGGATTGCATTCCTCCCCAGGACTGAAGAAAGAATTTTCTGCCATCCGCCTCCACGGCCGGGATGTCGAATGGTTTGGCGCCTCCGCTGCCGAGAACCCCCGGAACTGCAGCTCACGGCCGAACTTGATCTTGTTGGTTGGATGGTAAATTTCCCCCCACCGGGCCCCGAGTAAGTTGGTGCTTTCGAGGCATTTCCTGGCCACAACGGCCCATAGCTTCAGAGGAATTGGCACTCTTCGCCGTGCACGAGCCTGATGTTCTACGGCCCCCTTCATGCAATTGCCGATGAATAGTGAAATTATTTCTTTCTCCCCATTGTTGTACTAGCTTTTCGATCGAACCTTTTTCTTTGACCATTATCGGCCTAAGTGTTCTCATTCAAATTCTTCTCTCTTTTTGTTTCAACCTTTGGCCAAGAAATTACAAATTTCAAGGAATTGCTGAAATAAACATTATCAACATCTGGGAAGCAATATTTTCAAGCATATTTTAAGCGCGAAGCAGTTTCAAAGCTTGAATAGTAATTTAAGAACTGTAGCGCCACCTAAAATAAACCAATATTTGTCATTTAAATAACTTTGAAATATCAAAAAGTCAAATCAATTTGATACTCTTAGTTAGTATCTTGGGCACTATAATTATATACAAGATCAAGAAATTTGGTAATTATCAGCTTTGATTTTGATTGAGAAGCAGAAAAAACAATTTTCTACAATCTCGATTATGATTTTCAAGAGTGCAGCAAGACATTTTCCATGACATTTAACATTGTAATAATCTAGAATCGTAAATAATTTGTTATAATATTGGTTATGGTTTTGATCATTATAATCATCTACAAGGGCAATAACATTTTCTATCATATTGGTTCCATGACATTGAACATTGTAATAATCTGAAAACGCTAAAATTTGTTATAATATTGGTTAGGATCTTGTTCATCATAATCATCTACAAGGGCAACAACATATTCTATCATCTATGATTTACCTGTAATAACTATAATATCCGATCAGGAAAAATATTTATTATGCTTTTGTTATAATCTTGAACGATGTTATGATCTACAAGGTTCGAAATCTTGTTTTAATAACTATTATGATCTTAAAGGTTCTAATCAGCTAAAAGTGAATATTTTGATAATCACAATTATAATTCCATATAATATAAGAATCTATACAACAGTAAGAGGCAAATTACTAGAATTTTGGTCCGGATCTTGAACATATTGTAATAGCACATATCTTCACGGATAAATAATTAACTTATTTCATCTATGATTTTGCGAGTGCTGTTATCACCTATATTATGGAAATAGCTACTGACATATTCTGTGGGCGCTTGGTGCATTTTTTCACACAGATAATCTAAAAAATATATTTAAATTATTACTTTGATTATACTAGAGCTAGTGATTTGTAATTCTGCCTAGGTTGTTATAAAAATGTAATGGAAGGGCCACCAAAATAAGTATGCATTAGGAGCTCAATCACCGAGATGTCCCGATTTTGGGGAGTGGGGAACTGTACAGACAGTTCATCTAGCATAGTTCTGCCTGGAATCAGGCTTACCTAGCCCAGGCTGTATACCCAGGTTATATGAATAAAATGTGATGTTATCTTAGAATACTTTATACATTTAGAAGCCCTGAATGTTTCTTCTGAATATGAAACAAACCTCTACTTTTCTTACTGTGATGAAAAATATTGAGAGAGCTTGGTTCATCAGTGATGTACCTCCTCAGTGTTTTAATCTACCAGACCGCTTCTTAGAGCTCTAATACTGTATTGGACAATTCAGCTTATATATGCTACACTGAAGTGTAGAATCTTAGAAATGGTTCTCAAGCAAAAATAGACATAGGCTTTTAAGACAGCAGAATTACATATAAGTATTTGCAACGAGCAATGCTCTTCAGCAAACATTAAATACAAGGACAGTTAGGGATAACTATAAGGCGAAAACGTGCCATATATATATAAGAAATGGAAGCGTTATGTTGTGTATGGAAATTGTTAAATATCTGTATGTATTTTGCATGTTTTTTTATTATTAATATGTAAATATTTATTTGTATATATAGAACTTTTACGGTGCAATAAAGGAGAGATTGACCAGTAACTATAGGCTCCGTGTCGTGACGACTACTGGGAGGCGACACAACAACTGGCGACGAGTGTGTGGGAACCGTTTCAAGTGCTCGTTCACAGGTGGAGGAAGATAGAAATCTAAGCGAACAAGAAGCCAACAGGATGTCTGGAAGTTCAGTGATTGTACCGTTCGGTTTCTTCAGGCCGGAGGATGAATCCTTTGAGATTTTCGTTCAGAGATTCGAGGCAGCCTTTGAGGCAAATGCATTAGAAGAAAAAAGAAGAATGCCCATCTTTGTTTCTCTGCTGGATTCGGAGATGTTGAAACTGGGCAATGATTTATTTTTCCCGAGTACAATGAGAGAACAACCGTATGAATTGTTGGTTCAAAGAATAAAACTACATCTAGCTCCAAGAAAGAAGGTGATTCCTCAACGATGCAGGTTCTTGAAGAGAATACAACTCGAAAGTGAATCCGTCTCAGAATACCTGCGTGAGCTCCGGCATTTGGCTATGGATTGCACTTTTGGTGAAATATTGGAGGTCATGTTACGAGACCGTTTTGTGGCTGGTATAAAATCGGAAAGCCTTCAGAAGAAATTGTTACAGGAGGATGACGATGTCACCTTGGACAGGGTATTTTCTATAGCAGTCTCGTTTGAGCTAGCTGAACAAAATGCTAAGGAGCTGCAGGATGGACTAGTGGCTAAGATGGATATTGTTCCGGGAGGAAATAGAAAGAATGAAGCTCGTAGAGGATGGCAGCATGGGCCTGGTATGCAAAGAAGGGAGACAATTTGTTTCCGATGCGGAAAAAAAAACTCTCACCTGGCACCTGCATGTCCACATAAAACAAAATCTTGTTTTAAATGCAAGAGAATTGGACATTTGAGCAGGGTGTGCAAAACGGGTAAATCAGTGCCAGACTGCAGATATGCGCAGGACGAATTAATTTATTCGGTACAAGGCGATACTGATGCAAAAATAAATCTACATGTTGACGAGTATCAATTGTGTTTTGTGGTGGACACAGGAAGTCCCGTCACACTGATACCGAAAACAATTTATGAAAAATACTGGAAAGATGGTAAATTGTCTCCATCTTATTTGAGATTGAGGTCCTTTTGTGGAAACCCAATAAAAATTATTGGTGAGAGAAGAGTTTTTGTGAAGGAGGCAAATCAAGATTTGCGGTTGATAGTTGTAGATGCTAGTATGCTAATTTATTTAGCAAAGAATTAGGTTGCTTAAAAAACGTCCATATTGATTTTTATTTAAAAAAAATACGACTCCTGTATTTTGTAAGGCGAGAAGTTTGCCTTTCTCTTTGAAAAAAAAAAGTAGAAAACGAAATCGATGGCATGGTTAACGAGGGAATTTTACAACCTATTGAGTATGCCAACTGGGCCGCACCTATAGTACCAGTACTGAAGAAAGATAGGAGCCTTAGAATTTGCGGCGATTTTAGATGCACCGCAAATAAGGCCATAGAATTGGATAAGTACCCGCTTCCATCAATAGACGAAATATTTTCAAAATTGTCTGGAAATACAGTATTTTCGTCATTGGACTTATCCAGAGCTTATTTGCAGGTCAGATTATCTGAAGAGGCCAAAAGAGTGGTGAACATTAATACTACGAAGGGCTTATTTGCCTTTAAAAGGCTACCCTATGGAGTAGCTGTAGCACCAAACAAGTTCCAAAGAGAAATGGACAATCTATTTGCAGATATGTCGGGAGTGGCTTGCTACATCGATGACATCCTGGTAGCCGGAAAGGATCATAAGGATCACGAGCAAAAGCTGGAATTGGTCTTTAAAAGGCTGCAAGAAAAAGGTTTAAGGTTAAACAAGGATAAATGCAAATTCGCAGTAAATGCTGTTGAATATTTAGGTTTTAAAATAGATAAAATAGGACTGCATCCCATAAGTAGTAAAATAGAAGCGGTGGTAGAGGCGCCTGAACCTACAAACGTTTCTCAATTGAGATCTTTTATGAGTCTCCTTATGTATTACTCTAGGTTTATAAGAAATATTGCAGATATTTTAGCGCCCTTCTATCACCTCTTAAAAAAGAATTCCAAATGGAACTGGACTGGCGAACACCGTATGTTATTTGCAAAATGCAAAGCATTGCTAACTAACGAGTCGGTGCTGGCACATTATGATGCAACTAAGGAACTAGTCCTTGCATGTGACGCCTCTAGCTATGGCTTAGGAGTGGTTCTGAGTCACAGGAACGATAGAAAGGAAGAAACTCCTATAGCCTTTGCTTCAAGAACGCTAACTGAAGCGGAAAGGCGGTATTCGCAATTAGAAAAAGAAGCCTTAAGCATCATTTTTGGGTGTGAAAAATTCCGACAATATCTATTGGGACGTGAATTTGTGTTGATTACAGACAACCGACCTTTAAAGCACATTTTTTCACCCCAGAAACCGATCCCCATATGTGCTGCATCAAGAATTAAGAGGTGGTCTTTAAAATTGTCTGCATTTAAATACACTGTGGAGTTTCGAAAAACTGATGATAATGGCAATGCAGACGCGTTATCACGATTACCCTCAGTCTCAAAGACCACGGAATCTTTGGATGAGGATCAGGTGCTTCTCCTTCGGAAAATGAGTGAGGTCCCCTTCTCATTCCAGGATGTGGCAGTTGAGACACGCCGGGATAAATTGCTATCAATTGTGTTGAGAAATGTTAGGGAAAATAATTGGCAAATTCCAAAGGTATCGCAGGAAAATCCACTTTGTTCCTATTATAGGATAAAAGACGAATTAAGTTGTGAGTTTGGTTGTCTGCAATGGCGTGAAAGAGTGATAATTCCCCAGAAATTAAGATCCTCAATTTTGAACGATTTACATGAGATGCACCTAGGGATGGTGAAAATGAAAATGATTGCTAGACGGTATTTTTGGTGGCCAGGCATAGACAAGAACATTGAAGAGTTGGCTAGAGATTGTAGAATCTGCCAAGAATCTGCAAGTATGCCGCCGTCTACCATTTCAGAGTGGACTTGGCCTGAGAAGCCGTGGCACCGTCTACACTTAGATCTAGCAGGTCCCTTTATGGGACGAATGTTTATGGTCCTTGTAGACGCGTACACCAAATGGCTGGAGATTGTCATCATAAAGGACATTACGAGCAGGACCATCATAGGACATCTTAGGGAGATCTTTGCCAGATTTGGATTACCTGAACTTTTGGTAACCGATAATGGCAGACAATTTGTCTCAAGTGAATTTGAGGAATTTACAAAAATAAATAGTATAAGACACACAAAAACGAGTCCGTACAATCCCAGCACTAATGGCTTAGCTGAGCGATATGTACGTGAATTTAAAACCTCTTTACGAAAGAACCAAGGAAAGGACAGTGTAGAAATCAATCTACAGCGATTTTTATTCGCCCATAGAGCTTTTAAAGGAGTCTCCCGCGGAACTTTTAATGGAAAGAAATCTAAGATCAAGATTTTCGAATTTGATTCCGAAAATGGCGAAGGTAGGAGAGGTGTACCATGATGCCATGAGGAAGCAAAAGCATTTTTCGGTCGGCTCTGATGTGTATTTTCGGAGTTTTGTTAACGGACCAAAATGGAAAAAGGGCAGGATCATGGAACTACTGAGCAGCCGACATTACCTTATAGAAGACGAAGGCCGTTATGTGAAAAGACACATAAATCAACTAAGGCCAGTTATCAAGAGAGAAGTTCCTGAAGTGAGAGATTTGGTATTGCCGGGTACATCAAGAGATTTAATACTGCCTGGCACTTCTCGAGATCACCCTGGGCTTGGAGGACAGGCGAAGACAAGGGAAGAAGCCCCGGAGGTGGACGAAGAATTGAAGGGAGCGGAGTCTTCAGCACAAGAGGACACTCCAGAACAAGAACCGGGCCCTGCTGCTGCGGCTGTCCCTGTCCCTGTGCGCAGTCCAAGACCGCAGCGATCCAGAAGACCGCCAGAACCAGAACCGGGCTCTGCGGCTGTCCCTGTCCCTGTGCGCAGTCCAAGACCGCAGCGATCCAGAAGACCGCCAGACCGGCTGCACTACTATTAAGAGGGGAGATGTGTTGTGTATGCAAATTGTTAAATATCTATGTATTTTGCATGTTTTTTTATTATTAATATGTAAATATTTATTTGTATATATAGAACTTTTACGGTGCAATAAAGGAGATTGACCAGTAACTATAGGCTCCGTGTCGTGACGACTACTGGGAGGCGACACAACACGTTAAAATAAGAATACTTCATATTTAAAAGAAACATTCATGCTTTGATGTTTCCCTTTGTTATATATAAATGGCCAGTTATCCCCTTATATCAATATGATGTTTATAAATACAGTCGAACTTGGATAATTCGAACCCCAAGGGACCATAAAAAAATTCGAATTATCCAAAAATTCGAATTAAAGATGTTTTGAATAAAAAAAGGCTTAAAACAATAAAAATCTCACAATTTCGATCAATTATTTTATTAAGAATAACATTAGTTGCTGTAAATTTACATTTTTACCGTATATTTAGATTATGTGCAATAATTGTATGTATATACTATATACATATTAAAAAATATATATATTTTTATATATATCATTATTTATATAGGAAATTCTAGGGACCAAGATAAATATTCGAATTAAAGAGGTTTTCGAATTAAAGAAGTTCGAATTTGGGGCATTTTTTCAGAAATATACCGGTTTATTTCAAGATAGCTTCTATATAATCAATTGAGTTGTTAATAGCCAAATAATTTTGAATATTAAAGAATATCTCATATTTATCGATATATATAAAATTCCACTTTCCAGGTGACCATTTGGAATCTCGAGAAAAGTCTTAGAGCATTTTTGTAATATTTGTTTTTACTGCTACTATTCAATTTCTCAGAATCCAAAAGAAAAGATTTTAAGAAATACTTCATGAATTATAAATCAGTTTTCTCTTTTCACATCATTATATTCTATATTCATTTTTAAAATATATATTTAAGGAAATATGGCACAGTGTCAAAGGCATGATATATTTTATAAACCCAAATTCCTGGAGTGTATATATGTCGTCAACTATCCAAAGATATGGCAAGCCTATATGATAATAAAGTGAAATCTAATTATTATGATTATTGATAAACTCCTCAATTAATTAAGCACATATATATAGAAGAAAAAAAGATAAAGTAAAAAGCCGTCTTGCCTGAAATCGTGTACGATCGTCCTCTTATATTAAAATGTTCTCCCCAACTTGTGTTTCTACTTCTATAGCGAATAGAGAGATTATTGTTGTCTTAATAAATTATCTGCAAATTTTCTATTTAACAACATCAACTGCTTTATTAGGACATATCCATCCTCTAAGGACTCGCCATCCTCATTTTCATGAAGAATAGAAATAAATAAAAAAATAAACAAAGGAGAGAAGGGAAAATGAAAAGGAAATCGAAGTATTCAGCATAGCTCTACAAATTAACTGTAATATATCAGCGTGAAATATTTTGTGAATATTGTTTGCTTGTGGAATTCTCAAGTTGTTATCATCATAGTTGCTTTGAGTATATATAATTTGCATTATTTTCTTCTTTATTGTATTCATTTAATTTAATATTTTTGTGCTTATTTATTTTTATTAAATATTCAAATTTTCAATGGTGCAAAAGGTACGCCAAAAATAAAAGTTTTCTTTCTTCGTTTCACAAAAGTAATTACATTAACTATGGATTAAAATTATTCAGTAATTTTAGTTTTTAGAGATTACCTTGTTCTCCAAGGCTTTATGAAAATTGAACAATTCTATCGCTATGTATTTTTTCTCGGACATTTATTCTGATTAGCTGAACTGAGTTCACATAGATTTGGATAATGTTTTTTAAGGTATTATTCCGTTCCTCGTTAACAATAGTGCATTCAGAGATGTAGTGGGTCATTTATTCTATGCTTTCAGTTTTGCAGAATTTACAAATTACATCATCCTTTTTAAATATTTGATTGTGACTTTCTCTTAGTAGAATCGAAGTGATTCTTGTTTGGGTAATGTAACCGTTTATGTCTAATGATAGGTTCCAGGATAAAAATTGTTCAAGCATTAAATACTTATAAAATAATTTATAATTATAATATAATCTTGTATGATCCATTTTTGCTAGGTCCTGCTTAATTAATTGTTCAGTTTTTGTACGAAAAGTCCCTGGTATTTCGTTTTGAATGGTCTCATAGTCGATAGCATTGTTTGTCCAAGCAAGGCCGCACTGGTGGTAAATTGCTAAAATATTCCTGTTGAGTCCAATAGGTTTTCCTGTATATATGGATATTTCTCTTACCCTATTCCAGCATATCTTGGGAAACCTATGGTTACTCATTCTTTTTAATCTTAAAAGGTATTCCATAGTTAATTTAGTGGCGTTTAGTGTAAGTGATATTCTACCCGTTCCCAGTCTAACAATGAAGCCAGGGGTATATCTTGGTAAATTGAGAATTTTAAATAAAAATATTTTGTAATTGATCTTTACCATTTGCATTGTCAGCTGCCCAAATCGGTGCAGCATACATTAATATTGATTTAATTATCGCATCAAATAATTTGAATGCGATATTTAGTGAATTGATCCTTTGCTTCTTTATCATTTTAATAATTTCAATCATTGCAGTATTAGATTTCGATTTATAATATATTTCTGCGTATTTAGTGTTGTTTGTGCTGGTAAATGGGTATCCTAAATATATCATTCTCGAGGTGACAGTCAATGGATTATTTCCATAGTACCAGATTTCGTTTATAGAAAGTCTTCCCCCATTTCGGAATACCATTATTTTTGACTTAATCTTATTTAGAACCAGTAAGTTATCATCCAGATAGGACTTTTGTAGATTGCTATTGCTCTTCAAATTAATTTTTGATTCCCCTATAATTACTATATCATCCGCATACATGAGACAGTATAGGTATCCGTATTCTGGTAGCTAAAATCCCGGGAGTAAAGACGTATTGTAGAGATCTGCTAAATATCGGTCGTGTATATTATAAATAACAAGGGGGGGAACGGGTCACCTTGCTGTACACCTGCGTTAATTTTTAAATAATTTGAATATTGACCTTGCCATCTAATTGAAACTGTTGCCTCTTCATAATAGCTTTTTAATATTGTTAAAAGTTTAGGACTTAATCCCTTTTTCAGTAATTTTTCTATAGTAGAGAGTGAGAGATCGCATCAAATGCTTTGGTCAAGTCAACGAAACAAGGAGTTAGTTTGCCCCGTTTTTATATAGCGCCATTTGAATCGATGAGTTAAGTGTGAATATATATTATCCATGCAGAAGCGTTTTTTTTTTCGAAATCCTGCTTGATTTTCAGGGAAAATTTGTCTTTCTTCAGTCCATTTTGTAAGCCTGTTTTTTTAAAATAATATTGTATAATTTAAAATATTACACTGCACAGTGCAATACCTCTATAGTTTGTTGGGTTATTGCGTTCGCCATTTTTGTATATAGGGTGTATTATGCTTTTGGTCCATATTTCTGGGTATTTCTTTGAGCTTATTATTTTATTAAATACTAGCCGAATGACCCGGGCAACGCCCGTGTTTTACCCGATTGAATGTTTTGATTAAAATACTATTTGTTACAATTATAATTTGGCACCTTAAATAAATGCATATGTTAGTTAATAACAAAGCCTATGTGCTTTATCTGTCTATGTACTGTTGGCTTCCGTAGGCGTCTCTTACTGGGAAAAAGAAAGAGAGGATTCCATTTGGTTATTAACTAATATATGCATTTATTTAAGGAGCGACCCGCTCCAACACAATAGTTACAAAAATGGGGGGGGAGCAAAGGTGGCGTGATCGTAGCCGACCAATAGGAGGGCGCCATTCCAAAAAAAAAAGCAAACCGTGACAGAGGCGACGAAGAATGACGCTTGTAACTGTATATAGAATATTGATGTCGTTGGGTCCGGATTCTCAGGTCCTTGGGGATATTGTTCTTGAGAAGGTTTTGTCTGGCTTGTTTGATATTCAAGGTGGGTTTATTTTTCCTTTTTTCCACTTTTCGTCATTCTGGCTTAATTGATGGAGAATTTTGGTATTTATTTCAGCTAGCTCACTCGCTTAATTATTTTAAACTATTTTCAATATTTGGATCTATTTCAAATATAATACTCAAAATATGCATCCTTACGCTTTGTGAATCATGTTTATTTTAACCCAATATATTTGAAAATTGACCAAAGAACTGAAAAAAGAGTTATATTACATTAGAGATGTTATTTTTAACTTTGAGATTGCATCTGAATGTATTTTTCTAAAATTACTGAAAAAATAAATTGAAAATAAAAACCTGGAATTTATCATTTCCTCCTTTGAATTCCTAGCAATTAATAAAATTTGGTTTGTTGACTCCCAATTGGAGAACTTAGTTTAAATCCTCAATCACCACCACAAACAAAAAAAAATGAAAATAAACCAGAGCTTATTTTGGAAAATAAGTTATACCTCTATTTAGGTACCTCTTATACCTCTTTTCCAGAGAAAATGAGGATGCTTTTTTGAAATTTCCTATCCTTTATTTGAATACTTATTGAATATGTGAATAATTTATAGTTTGATATAGTACAAATATGATTTTGAGTGTTAGTATTTTATTTAGGTAACTTAATCTTGATTCAAATGATTATCTTAATGAGAGATAAAAATAGAGTAAATACACAATTTCGTTACTTTATACAAAATTTAATTAATTGGCATTTTGATTTGTATTACAACTGTTTATATATATTGTCTCTTGTGCAAGAAGGTAAAATAAACTTTAAAATTATAAATTATAGGCGAATGACCCGGCTTCGCCCGAGAAATCCCTTGGGTGCAATTTCCTTCATACTAAAAGTATATCAATAATAAATATTAGAAGTGCCATAGAATAGCAATACAGAAGTTAAACATTAACTACAGGAAAAAAGTGTGTGTGATGGCAAAAATTGTATTATATTAGTGTTTAGGTATTTGATTTAATTAATATAGTTGATATAATGATATATATTTATATTATACTAGACGGGTTGCCCGGGCTTCGCCCCGGGATTGACCCGTGTGCATATCTACCCGAGTGATATATATTTATTGAAGATTTTTTTATAATTTTTTTTATTAGCATTATCTATTTGTTTGCATCAGCATAATTTAATCTAATATTTGATAGAGGGCGCTGTTCGTGAGCTAAGTAGAATAATTTGAATATATAGTTTTAATAATTGATTTATATATTTTTTAAAATAGCCTATCGTCTTCCCCGTATTTTTATACCTATGTATGGAAAATTTGGTTTGAATTAGTGAACTACTGCGAATTTGTATACCGGACATACAAACAAACATACAAACAAACAAACATACAAACATTCATTTTTATATATATAGATATTTCTTAGTATCATAAGAATGGGCTCGGGTAGTCTCTTTATTAATTCATTTGGTATGTTATCCGGGCCAACTGCTTTTCCATTCGCTAGTTGCTTAATTCCATCCTTTACCTCATCTATAAATATATCTATATCTAGTATTGGGTCTGGCCCTCTTAATCACAAATTTAAATTATATTTGATCTCCTTTTTGCCTGAATTTAAATTATATCTTGTAAAATGTATACCACTCTTCAATCTTAATATATCCTGATATCGAAACTCTTTTTCTAAGAGTTGCCATGGCACTCCAGAAGGTCCTAAGATCGGTGGCGTTTTTTATCTTTTCTTGCCTATCCTTATTTAATTTATTCCTATTTCTTTCCAACAATTTCAAGATTATCTCCGTGTTTTGATATATCCTTTTCGATCCTGATCTGAATTTGATTTTTTATACCTTTTCAAACATAAGTTGGTCGTATTTTTTAATTGATAACATTCATTGTGGTACCAAGGTTTGGGAGTTTTTTTGCGTATATATACAACTTTGAGTATGTTTGCTGCTCCCATTGCCTGGTAGATTTGAGTGGTTAAGGACTAAGTCATTATGTCTTTATCAGAAACATTATTACTGTCTATTTCACTCAATTTATTGCTCAGCAATACGTCCTTTTCATCAGTCCATATAAGTTTTATGATAGAGTGTTCTCTTACTTTTGTTAAATCCGGTATATAATTTCCTGTATTCATTTCTAGTATCACTGGTAGATGATCCGAATAGGGGAGGTCTTCAATCCATAAATCTGTAATGTTCTCCATTAGACCTTGTGTAAACATGTTGTAGTCCTAAACTGACGAGCCTCTTTCCGATATGTATGTAAATGATCCACATGGATCACCCTTAGTTTTTCCGTTTGCTATCGTTATTGAGTTATCATCTATAAATGTGATAAGTCTATTAGATAAATAAGGGGTAGATATGGCATCTTTGGATTGTCTATATTTGTTTAGCGGTGTGTATAATTGTTTGGTATTATGCAAGTTTTCCATATTACCTGTTCTTATGTTTAAATCTCCAATTAATAAAACTTTGTTACCTTCGTTTAACTGGTAATTTATGTGGTCCAATACTTTATTCATATTTTTCTCATGAGTATAGCTCAGAGGTAAATATATAGCAATCAGGGAAAATTTATATTAGTTTCATTCAACAATTTTTCGACTATTTAGATATCCAGCACAAAGGTTGCAATCTATCTTATTGTATTTATGATAAATTTCCATTTTTATGCCCATAAGTATTTCTCCGGAGCCTCTTCCCCTCAATTTTATCTTGGTTGCTTGTGTTTGAATTATCTGGTAACCTTCTATCATAGGATCAATTTCCTTAGTGAACCATTTCGTATTTCGTATTTTTTAAGGTAATCAATAAGTTTAAACGTCGTTAGAATTTTATTATATCCATCAATAATATAAGTCAAGATTTTAATTTTTGTGTTGTGTACGCGCTGTAAATTCACTTTTTTTTGTTGGTTTACCCTTCGATTCTGTTTGTTTGTTTACATGAGTTCTATCGTTTTTTGGTTGCTACAATGTCCCCCCCATTTGCAGCAATGATATTCCCTTCAGAAACCCGATACGTAATTCCGTTGAGGATGAGTTTATTATCTCTCAACTTAGCCATTATTCCCCTCACAAAAGGTTATTTTCTTTTAGCGTTTAAAATACGTCTCTGATCTCTGGTATTCACACTATAATGTTTAGAAACAGATATATTGAAGTGTCGCAACTTAGAAGCAGATTTGAATACTGTAATTCTATCATCATAGTTGGGCATTTCAACCAATATTGGAGTGTTAGGCCGCCTTGACAATTTGTGGCATTTTGTTATGTTGAATTGTGAGCTAATTTGCATCTTTTCTTCGATGACCTTTCTTATTACTGCCATACAATCATCTCCTCCGTTTGCAATTCCATGAAACAATAAATTATTCTCTCTGATTTTTGACTCCATATATTTAAGACGATTTTCCAGTACTGCTATTTCTTTAGTATTTTGCATAACATTTTTTTTTGTGGTATCCTGCATCGATCCTTCTAGGTTCTGTAATATTTGACTTGTTTTCGTGACCTCTTCCCTAATTAGCAACAGTTGTGTTTCCAAATTTCACCCCATTTGTCAATTTAATTTGCCAGTGCAGTTAACGTTTCGTGGAATTCAGTACCTTTATCTAAACGAGTTTCTAACGTAGTTTGTTTAGTTCCCTTTTGCCCTGGAATTTGCTCAATCCCAGCTCTAATCAATAACATTAAAATAATACATATAAGTTTATGTGATCTTTTAAATAATTCCAGTTGAGCATCCTTTTCCAGTAGCGTATGCAAGTTACCATCATAACGGCAAACTAAATTGAGATTATGCAAATTTGGGAAGAATTTTTCTTCGTAACAGGATAGAATTATAAAAGGTATAGTAAGTATAATCATTAAATTCTTATTGTTAAAACAAACAGATAGTAATGTAATTAAAATTAATAAATACCTATTTTAGGCATTGATTTTGAAGAGCGTAAACAACTGCGTCCAGCTCGCTTTAGATTTAAAATTGAATACCTTATATTTTTCAATTAAAATAAAATATAGATTTAAAATATATTATTTCGTTGTCATAAATTTAAATAAGATATATAAAAGTTGAATATATTATTTTAAAAACAAATATATTTAGAGAAAGAAATAATAAACGCAACATTATTCAACCAAATCAAAATGGCGAGTCAAGTCTAGTCCCCTTTTCGCATTTTCATGATCAATGCCTTGCTCAGAAAAGGCTACAATTTGTATATCAAAAATCTCTGAAGCAGTAGCGACGTCAATTGCTTTAGGTAGTGTTAATTTGGGATCCTGTAAAAGTTTCTTTTCCACAATTATCAATCTATTTCTTATAAGTGATTCAGCCAGGTTTTCAAATTCGCAATCCTGATCCAAAGATTATAAATGAGTGACAAATTCACTAATAGTTTGATCTTGAGTCTGTTCTGACGTGAAAAATGTATGTCGTTTTTGTATGGTATTTTTGTAGGGTTTTAAGTAATTCAACAAAATATCAAGAATTTCGTTCAATATTTGAGTTTGGTGATTTTATACAGCCAGTGCAGGTTTTTTTTTTATATTTGAATTGCAGGTTTATCTACAATGTGCTTGAACAACGCTCTTTGAGTAAAGATTTCCGCCGCCGTTACATAATTTTCGAAATTTTGTTTCCAAACTCCTCAGCTATTTCCTTCATCAAACGGAACAAATGTCGGTGGTTGGATGTAAATATTGCATTATTGCGTAATTTGGATTTTCATTGACAAATTGTATACTGATGAAATTTATATATTCAAATACTTTATACTACGATATCATTTAACGCTTTTACAAAAATAAAAGAGGGTTTACATACCAATTTGTCGACTGCGCCATGTTACATATGGTATTTTTTTTTATGATCCATATATCTGAAAAATAGGAGACAAAAAATCAACTGACGAATAATCTTGATATATTTTGCCAACCCATTTTCATTATAATTTTTAACAAATATATAATATTAAAATAATTTATATTTGATATCTATTGGAAATTCAGCATATAATTTTCTGGGTATTTTCAATAAAAAATGGGGAAATATTAATTGAAAATTACCAAAGTTAGAAATGAGACGTGGGGATCCCTGGATGACCAGAACGTTGAACATTACCTTATCATCCAACAACAACATTTACTGTTCAATCTATTTCGAAAGGTTTTGGTTTAGATATATACATATATGAAACATTTTTTTTAAGATAAAAAGGTCAGGTGTTGAAATCAAAAATAAAAATGGCATGTCGTGACCAGGAGCACATGTGCTTTACAGAAGGCAGAGCACCATCTGGTGGAACAGATATCAACTAAACATTGATTTAGCCTGTTCCCTGAAATTTGACCAACCCAATTTCTTGATAAATCAAGAAAAGCCATCCAAGAACGCGTTTCGCGCTTTTGGCGCTCGTCAGCGTGGAGTAGGCTGTACCGCTGCGATCAAAAAGATTTTTGGTCCCAGTGGCTTCCCGAAAAACCACGAAATGGGTATTTAGGGCCAAACTTGGGTAAATACGCTTAACACATGAAAAAACAATAGAAAGAAAAGTGTTTAAAAAATGTCAGGTGTTGATATTAAAAATAAGGAGGCATATCCTGACCAGGAGCACATGTTTTTTTCAATTGGGTTGGCCAAATATAATGGAACAGATTATATCGATGAATAGTTGATTTCTGTTCCACCAGATAGCGCTCTGCCTTCTGAAAAGCCCATGTGCTTCTAGTCAAGTTATGTCTTTTTTATTTTTATTATCAACACCTGACCTTCTTTTTTTCTATTGTTTTTCCATATATATATATATATATATTCTAGATTCATTTGTTCGGGTGTGAAGGGCCAATGTTCTGAGGCGTATATATTTATTTTAAAAGTTAGATAAATCCAACTTTTTAATTAATTTTATTTATTTAAAAATAAATACATTTATATTTAGAATTTTGGGCATGAAGGGGGCGGGGGCCCGTTCACGGCCGGGCCGCTGTGACCAGCCGGTGGGGGGAGGCCGGAGCTACAATTCCAGGAGTCCACGAACAGCGGGGCGGAAGACGGATGGCGGACTGCGGCGGAGGACTGGCGGCGAGGTGAGGCCCGAGGACGGAGCTGGACGGGGCGACGGGCGGGGTGACTGACGAGGAGCGCCGCACCGTGGACTGAGGGGCGGGTCCACGGTGTCCGGCAGGTGGACGCCGGTGGCAGCTCCTGGATTCATCAACACACCACGCTAGTCTAGAAGAGAACAAAAAGATGAAGTTGACTCACCTCGCTGCTACCCGGGGCTCACGTCTCACCCTCGAGCTGGCGGAACTCGAGGGCGGACGGGGCCATTATGGCCCGTCGCTGGCCTTTCGTCCTGGCTTTCTCCGTTCCCTACTGGGCCTCCTGCTGCAGCTGCTGTTGGTGAATTTGCTGCAGCTTCCTCGCCGCCGTCTTGAAGAGTTCATGTGGTGGCCCCTCCACCGCAGCGTCTCAGTGTCCTGGGGAGTTGAAGCTGGCATGGTGGTGGTTTGCGTTACTCCCCAGGACTGATGAAAGAATATTCTGCCATCCGCCTCCACAGCCGGGATGTCAATGGTTTGGCGCCTCCGCTTCGAGAACTCCCGGAACTGCATATCACGGCCGAACTTGATCTTGGTGGTTCGATGGTAAACTTCCCCCCACCGGGTCCTGAGTAGGTTGGTGTTTCTTGGGAATTTCCTGGCCACAACGGCTCATAGCTTTAGAGGAATTGTCACTCTTCGCCGTGCACGAGCCCGATGTTATACAGCCCCCTTCATGCAATTGTCAATCCATGTTAAATATATGATTTCTTTTTTTCCCCATTGTTGTACCAGGTTTCTCTTATAAAGCCTTTCTCTTGAACCATTATATGTCTAAATTTTCTCACATGTTTATTAATTAATCATTTAAACTGTCTTTTATCTTTTTCTCCTAACATTTCACTAAGAAATGTAAAATTATTCAAGGAAAAGATCAACCAACGATCTTAGCATCTCGAATTAATCTGTTTAATTAAATTTAAAGAGCAAAGCAGTTTTCAAAACTTGAATATGAATTTAAGAACAGTAGTACCGCCTACAAGAACCTCATATTTTCATCTGAATCACTTTGGAATGCCAAAACAACAAAGTCTAAAGATGGAAGTCATATATCAGGTCGATTTACAATTCCCACAAACAAGGCCACCCACACTGTCACATGTGGTGGAATGCAGAGACCCCTCTCACACCTGGACATGCCAAGGCCCCCCTTTCTCAGAAACGCCCCTGTCACATAAGGTCGCCCCGTCTTTAACCTATAAATACATCACCTTACAGTGGCTTGACAGTTCAGTTCAGTTTAGTTTAGTTCACCCTTAGTGCAAGCCGCGTCGGTCGTATGTTATGTCGATCTCATCCAACATGTAATTAGGAAGAACTCGTCTATCTCCATCTTTTCGCTCCTAGCTCAGCTTTTATCTGTTAACGGAACTTTCTTAGTGCAACTGTGTCTTCGTTTTTTGTGCATGGATATCCCCAGCTTTCCACTCTGCCTCGACCACGACTGCCTGTATTTTGTGAGAACTTTTAAAGGTCTTCCAAGGTGCAGAGAGGTATTGGAAAACTCTACATCCTGACTGTTCCTCTTGGTCAACACAGTACAACAAGAGCTACCAGGACTTCAACTTATTTCAGTAGTCGACATCAAACTCAACAAATCATTACAGTGAGTCGACACGACAAGATCTCATTACAGTTAGTCGACAGGATACTACAAGTCGACAACAACCAAACTTTAACTTATATATTTCAGTAGTCGACAGGATCTCTACAAAAGCTACTGGAAATCTATATCTTATTTCAGAAGCCGACAGGATGACCAAAACGAAGAATGACACAACGAAGAAGATAAGAAGCCTGTTCAGATAGAAGCGAGAACGAGCAAAGATGGAGGAACAAGCCCGCCATACCAACGAAACGACAAAGCAATCTCTCCCCCCAACAAGAGACGATATTTACGGAAGAAACGCCGCCCCAACGGACTTCCGCATACTCGCTAACCGATCGCCAACGCCGGAAGCAAGCTGACCCCGCCAACGACAGCCCCGAAATTACCGCAAGTCATGGAAACCGAGCAGCGATGTACCCAAACCCTGTGAAAAGTTCTCCACCTTCGACCTGACATCGTCGAGACAATGCTCAAGGCAACAACCTGCAAATCAACTTCACAAAATCTACAAGCTTCTACAAGTCCAACATGGAGCGACTTCCACGTCAACAGGAAAACAACCAAAGAACACGTCTCCTGATTGAACTATCTTCAAAACTGTAAGTTTTAAAACCTACCTTAACTTTATCCTCAAGTTCACAACTTGATTCCCTATAAATTTTGTACTTATATTTTCACTTTAAGCATTTTAAAATCAATTTTTACCTTTTTTATACCATTTTTAATTCAATTTTTAAAACTTTCACATTTTCATTGATCAAATTTACTTTAATTTTTATTCAGATTTTAAATTTCAAGTTATTACTCTCAATTTTACTAAAAAAAAAAAAAAAATTCGCCCATCACGTATTTTTATCAATTTAATAATCTTATATGTCTTTCTTAAATTTACCCCCATAACGGCATTATCCAAATCTACAACTTATATAAAAAAATCGTTATTTTTATATTTTTTTAAAAAATCTCTCATTCATCATAATTCTCAACTTATTTTTGTTTTACTTATTAGTTATCTTTATACCAAAAGACCAATATCTTTATCAATTCTTAAAATTTGGTAATGTTCACCATTTTAAGTAAGCGTCCAATTCAAATTATGTGTAACTCTCACGACATTGCCCTTTTATAAGAATCATTTTAACTAACATAATCAACGATTTAAAAAGTATATTCAAATTTTAAATATAAATTAATCACAGCCTTCCAAAACGATTACAATCGTTAATATTCGAGGATAAATACACTCCCTCATCTTTCCTTTTACATCCATATTTAATCTCCAACAAATTTTTCTCAACAAATGTTACAACACTCTCACATCACTTTCTCCAATTGGAAACAATTTTTAGTGCGCGACTTAACACACAAATCCAATTTCGAGCCACTTAGCTCTATATCGTCGCCACAATAAAATAATTTCACATTAAGCGTGTCACATCCACTAACAGTCAAATATTCTCTCGATGTGTTTCAAACAACAACCACCCATGACTTCATTAAATTTGTTATTCATGGTGAAACAGGTTAGATTTGTACCAAACTAAGACTTCACGTGACACCTTTTTATTCACATTACTCACTTCGTGTCACAGTGCCACACCACAAAACTTCTTCACTTTTCAGGCCAAAGACGCCTTCACCACGCCTGTGACACCACAATTCATCCCAAAGCGTGTCCACGTCGAAAGTCATATCTTTCACTCACTTCTAGCCTGAAATCATCGTATAACATTTTTTACTAAGTCTTAACACTTACGAACATCGAGAAAACTATATTTTCAAATAGGCAAGAAAATTGCCAACTTCAACAAGAGAGAGAAAAGCAGTTTCAAGTAAGACAGAAAATAAACACCCCGCACGTGTGACCACCCCAAAAATAGAATTTCCGTGAAAAAAAGGAAGTGGACGCCCTTTTTGACGCCACTCCCTTGGTCACTACTATATTTTGAGAATATCTTTGGACATGCCCTCTCTTCCCCCTCAAGGCAGATCTTCTTGACCGCTAGCTTCATGACGCCATTTTGAACACATGTGTCACACTACTCATTTAGATTTCCTCGAGAATCTCACAAATCTCACCAACGAGATATCACAACACAACATACTTTAAACATTTTACATGTTAATTGATAACACCAATTAAAACAATTTGGTTAAGTCTTATATAGACTTTTTAACGCGAAAGAGAAATCATTCTCTACATACCAGCATTGAGGACAAACGAAAAGATCATTTCACATAGTCCCAGTTTCAGAGTCATAGAAACACCGATGTTACCAAAGGGATATAATCTAGTCACACACCACAACTGTAACTTTTCGTCAAAAGAGACAATTTTTGTTCAATTTTACACTACTTAAAATTTATCCAATCATTAATAACCTTCAATTATATTATAAATTTTGTATAAAATCTTGAATAATTATTCTTATTCTTACCTTTCAATTATATAAACAAATTTTTTAATCCAACATGAAAAAAAAAAAAACCTTTAATCAAATTTACTTTTATTTTTCATGATATTATTTTAGTATTGTAAAACATCTAATTTTGTTTCAAAAATTATTTTTATTTTATTATTTATTATATATTTTATATATTACAGGTTTAATTTTGTCCACTTACACTTTTTGTACCCGCAATCATATTTCTATATTTCTATTCACTATATTTTATTTGTTCAAATACCTTTATTATCTGACAAAGTTTATCATCCACTATCGGGCATCTACAACAATCGTTTTCAACAATAATATTCTTTAACCAATCCCCTATATTTTTCATCGCTATCTTTTCAGTCATTGCGTCACATCAATGTAGAAAAACGACAGCACTGCTTGACAATTTATTTTCTCAATCATATTAATAAGCAACTTTTCTTCAACAACTTTTAACCCAATAATCCTAAAATTGAGAACAAAACACTGTAACCCTTATATAGGATCGCAAGTGAAACATTGCCAAGGAATACAGCTCAAGTCTATATCCTCGCTTTGCACCTGGATCTGAGTATTTGGTTTACATGAGCACTTCTAACAATTACATATTCTTCAACAACTTTTCAACCCAATAACACTACAATTGTGACAAAGCACTGTTACCCTATACAGGATCACAGGTGAAACATTGCCTAGGAAGACGCTCAAGTCCATATCCTCGCTTTGCACCTGGACCTAAGTATTTGATTGCATGTGTAAATCTCACAATTGCTTATTCTTTAACTACTAACCCTGTCCAACGCCCACCAATATTCTCTTAGAATGTGAATTTTTATGTCATCATTTTATTTTAATCATCTTTTTTGTTAATCAAACAAAATGTCATTTTTATTTCACTTTTATATATCCAACAAATATCATCTTGTTATAGCCCTTTTTAACCCTCACAGTTTAAATTAATTAAAAGAAATTTTAATTACTTACCTGTGTTAGAGAGGCTATACCCGCCTAAACCCGGATAAACCCTTTCACTCCCGGGGCCCATCTATGGTAATTTAAACCAACAACCCCATACTGTGTATATAACTTATAATAAGATTGTCATGTTGTATATATAAACACATCTATAAATAATTATGCGCATGATTAATCTGTGTCATTGCATCGCCATATGTAATGTAATTTGTACAAAGTGGATAAATAAATAAAATCTGTAATAGATTTAAAAGTTGAGCTAAAGCAGAGATCGAGCATAGTATTGCCAAAACAACAAAGTCTAAAGATGGAAGTAATAAATCAGGTCGATTTACAATTCCCACAAACAAGGCCACCCACACTGTCACATGTGGTGGAATGCAAAGACCCCTCTCACACCTGGACATGCCAAAGCCCCCCTTTCTCAGAAACGTCCCTGTCACATAAGGTCGCCCCGTCTTTAACCTATAAATACATCACCTTACAGTGGCTTGACAGTTCAGTTCAGTTAAGTTTAGTTCACCCTTAGTGCAAGCCGCGTCGGTCGTATGTTATGTCGATCTCATCCAACATGTAATTAGGAAGAACTCGTTTATCTCCATCTTTTCGCTCCTAGCTCAGCTTTTATCTGTTAACGGAACTTTCTTAGTGCAACTGTGTTTTCGTTTTTTGTGTATTGATATCCCCAGCTTTCCACTCTGCCTCGACCACGACTGCCTGTATTTTGTGAGAACTTTTAAAGGTCTTCCAAGGTGCAGAGAGGTACTGGAAAACTCTACATCCTGACTGTTCCTCTTGGTCAACACAGTACAACAAGAGCTAACAGGACTTCAACTTATTTCAGTAGTCGACATCAAACTCAACAAATCATTACAGTGAGTCGACACGACAATATCTCATTACAGTTATTCGACAGGATACTACAAGTCGACAACAACCAAACATCAACTTATATATTTCAGTAGTCGACAGGATCTCTACAAAAGCTACTGGAATTCTCATCTTATTACATATATGTTTTTAAGACAGCAGAATTACATATCAATATTTGCATCGAGAAATTCAATTCCGTAAATAATAAGTACAAGGCCGGTATGGCATAATTATAAGACGATAACGTTCCCTCTATATATAAGAAATGAAAGCATTAAAGCAAGAATGCTTCATATTTGAAATAAACATTCCTGCTTTGATGTTTCCCTTTCTAATACAGAGGGTGTTCATACTTATAGGAAACGAGCGCCCGGTGTAAAAAAGGAACTATTACTTTATTTAATAAATCAACAACGTGGAATTCGAAAAGGCTAAAGCTAATTCTAACACGCAATACATTTTTTTTAAATGCCCTTCAAATACAAGAATTTCATAACAGGTTATATTTTAGGACTTTCCAGAGTTAATCTTACCTATTTGGACATAATTAAAATATGCAAACAAGATGATATCAACATTTCTAAAAAAGGTATTTATAATATTATTCACGACAAAATATCAAGTTTTTATTCAAAGCACCTACGGAGAAATGGACAAAAGACTATCACCCTATATCTGTGAGAACTCCTGCAACTGTCAAAAAAGTAAAAAATATATTACAGAAGAAAATCTTATGCCACAAAGAGATATAGCCAAATTAATAG
The DNA here is from genome assembly GCA_030710605.1 of Cordylochernes scorpioides. Taxonomy (NCBI): domain Eukaryota; kingdom Metazoa; phylum Arthropoda; class Arachnida; order Pseudoscorpiones; family Chernetidae; genus Cordylochernes; species Cordylochernes scorpioides. The sequence goes on along the minus strand of CP092872.1, from coordinate 20,768,277 downwards.
GAACATCAGTGTCAACAATAAATAAAATAATAAATAAAGATTTAGGCCTTAAAGCTACAAAAAAACATGCGGTTCACAAATTGTTTCAGAGCCATATTCGTCAGCGACACACTATCAGCAGATATTTTTATGAAAATTTCTTGGCTGCTGATAGATGGAAATTTATTGTTATATAAGACGGAGCATGGGTATATTTAACCGATTGCGGCAGAAAAAGAGCTATATACTATCAAAAAAGGGTGGAAAAATCTAGGCCAATTTGGTTGAAGGAATGTGCCGAAAGTTACCCAAAAGGATTTATGGTGGCATGCGGTATATCATATGAAGGAAAATTAAAAATAAGAAAAGTTGAAAGAAATGCCAAATAAACTCGGAGTACTATCAAAACAACATTTTAGAACCTATATTTTAAAATCATATTCCCTCTATCTATGAAAAACAGAGCAACAAAGTCTGGTTTCACCATGATAACGCCACAAGTCATACCTCATCTTCAACCCAAGCTTATTTGGAAGATCTAAGGCAAAGAACAGGAATCAACACTATTCCAAAGAACAGAACCCCTGTAAAATCTCCTGATTCAGCCCCGATGGATTTTTGCATTTTTAGATGCCTTAAAAGAGTACTTGGAAAGAGATATCCTAGGACAATTGAAGGTCTCTGGAAAGTGGTAAAGGAAGAATCGGATCTTTTGAGTATGACCATGATCAGAAAGTGTCTGCTATCGTGGAAAATCAGGTGCCATTCTGTATATACAACAAAAAGGCTTTCAAAAGAACATTTGAAAAATTTCAAATATGGTGTTAATTTTTAATATTTTATAATAAAACTTGTTTCCTATAAGTGTGAACACCCTCTGTATATAGATGCACGTAATCACCTTATATCAATATGATGTATATAAATATTATTTTATGTATTTGTTTTATATTTTTTTCACATATATTATTAACAATATTAAAACCTGTTCGTCTGTTTATCGATAAACTCTTGAAATATTTTTTCTCATATAACACCTATTTAACCTGCGGATGTTTTCATGCATTTTTTTAGAAATTTACCGGTTTATTTCAAGATAGCTTCTAAAGAATCAATTAAATTGTTAATAGTTAGATAATTTTGATTATTAAAGACTATGTCTCATCTTTATCGATATATAGTGCAACTTGCCATGTAACCATTTGGAAGCTCGAGAAAAGTCTTAGAGAATATTTGTAATATTGTTCTTACTGCTACTATTAAATTTCTCAAAATCCAAAAGAAAAGGTTTTCAAAATACTTCATGAATTACAAATCAGTTTTCTCTTTTCATCATCATATTCTATATTCATATATTGAATAAAAATTTAGAAAATATGGCACAGTGTCAAAGGCATAATATATTTTATTAACCCAAGTTCCTGGAGTGTATATATGTCGTCAACTATCCAAAGATATGGCATGCCTATATGATAATAAATTAAAATATAATTTGTATGTTCATCAACAAACTCTTCAATAAAATAAATAATTATCTATAAAAGAAAGAAAAAAACCGTAGAAGGGCGTCTTGACTGAAAGCATGTACGATCCTTGTTTTATATGAAGGATCTGTTGTTAGATGGTATGGAATTCCAAGCGGAGTCCGACAACAAATTATTTTTCATAAAATCAACGTTTTTATTACATTTATTTGATACAAATTATCAGAAGGGGTTAAATTGTTGTATACATGTTGACGTTTATTATTATTTTTTTTTGTGTGATGGTCTAATAACATTTCAATATTATAAAATGTTAGATTTATGTTTTTGATATATTATAGATAAATATTTACATTTTACATGATTTATATTTAGAAAGATTATTATGAAAACAAATAATGTGGTATTAATGTTAATTTATATAATTTTAATAAAGATTATTTTATGAGCATTATCTATATTAATAAAATGCAAATTTCATAAGTGTACATCACTAAAAACTTTCGTTACAATGCATCAATTTCAACCAAATTTTCAACATTTATGTAAAACGAGATGGAGCAGGTTTTGCTTAACATCAAAATATTTTTCCCTAACATTAACATGCGTAACTTCGCTGTTATCGATTAAATACAAAAAAAAATCAACAGAGTTAATTTTATTTATATATAAATACAAAATTAAATTTCAACAGAGTTAATATTTTTACATACTAGCTAATAATCTCAATCTAAAAAAATATTCAAAATAAGCAATTTTAAGATAACACCATATGTAAAACAGTCGGCCAAGAAAACAAATAACGTGTAATATATATATAATATAATATATATAATAAAATCTTAAATATTATTTATCAAAAGTAAGATTATCTCAGAATGACACGGCAATTTATTTGAGACAAGAATAATGATACAATTCCAAGGCGAAGATACTATTCCTTTAACTTCCAATTACCGAGGGAACCAATTAATATTGATTTTATTCAACTTATCGAGTATTTTTCAAGGGACCGGAAAAAAATGTTCACTAGATAAAACGATGATTTTGTAATGTAGAAAATTAGGAAAGACAAAATTCAGGATGACACGGCACACGGGGACCGGGAAAAAATGTTCACTTTATCGAGAGATTCAAATTTACAAGTTTCAAATTATCAAAATATATCTTCTTTTTAAAATAAGTTTATAGAGAATTGTTTTAACAAATGTTCGTTAGACAAACCTTTACTCGGGTAATATATTTATAAGAGGAATATTTTAATTTAATATTTGAATTAAATAGTTATTAAACAAATTAAAACTTATGATGAAAATATGAAAATTTAATATTTGGGAGTCGCTACAGATCTATTCTCCCTGACTTGTGTTTCTTCTCCAATAGAGAATAGAGAGATAAGCATTCTTAAGCAATTATCTAGTATTTTAAACACCTTTTGACCCTAGAAATGGCTTTAGAATAATTATTTTAGAAATTGTTTTTTTTTAATTCAATTTTATTTCCAAATAACAAGTAAGAATGATATTATAACTAAGAAATTATATATAAAATTTGTATCTCCCTATCCTATTTTCTATCTATAGTTTTATTCAGAAAATACTTTACACCTCAAATTTTATGAACATTGGGAAAAAAAGGTTTTGAGCGCGCAATTTAAAAATATATATTTATTTATTTTCCAAATTTCATGTAATGGGAATTTTTAAAAACTATTATAATTGCGAAAAGCAGGTTTTCTATATATCACCATTATATCTATGTTCATATAATGAATGAAGCGATTTAGAGAGAGAAAATACGATACAGTGTCAAAGATATTATATATAATATAGCTTTGCTTTATATACTGTCATAGAATGTGATTTAACCGAGCAAAAAAATATATATTATTTAGAAGTAGCGAATGAATTTGAAATAGTTATTTTGCCAATAACATGTCAAACAATTAGACATTAATGATAAACAATTACAATTCTAAATAAAATATTTATATCATCATATATATTGTTCAGTAAGGGCATTAATATATATTTCTTAAAGAATTATACAGGGTCATAAATAGTTCAAATTTACGATACTAGATGGCGCACTAATGCACCTTGTTTCACACGCCATTGTGTATATCATATACTAGCCGAATGACCCGGGCAACGACCGAGTTTTATCCAATTTAATGTTTTTATTCAAATACTATATTTTACAATTATAAATTTGCGCCGTGGATGTCACTCTTGTGAAACGTTCCGCTCCAAACTTTGTGTCTGAGAAGCAATATTTTTTATAGAGATATGATATGGATAATGTCTTCTACTCGAATGAATGTTTTTTCTGTTATAAATTTCTTCCTGCATACTAAAAATGAACTGGCTTTACCCGTGTACTCTGCTTTTTGGAATTTTTCCCGTTATAATTTCGTATCTGATAATCAAACCTGATAAAGCAATATTGTCATCATCATTTTATTACTAAAAACAACTATTTTTGCCCAGAACCTGTCAATTTCAATTTTTCTTGGCTTAAAATCCGATAAATATCTATTCCAGATTTTTATTGTCCTGTTAAAACACGTTTTACATGTACAGTAGGTCAGCTGATATTACCTCCCATCTTCATCCTAGAGGCGCTGCTAGCGAGCGAAAGGGCAAATTTGCAACGCAAATTTGCAAATAACTCGAAGAATACTCGAGATAGAGACATGTAATTTTCACTATAAGTTTTTCCATATTCTATTATATGCACTGTTAAAATTTCAGTCAGATTAGTTACGTATTGTAGACGTGTATAGCCGACAAACACACGAACATACATTTATACATACACATACATACCTACAATGACTTTTATATATAGTGATATAGCTGTGCCTCACATACTGTCATAGAATGTGATTTGCACGAGCGAAAATATAAATTATTAAGAAGTATCTAATGAATATGAATTAGTTGTTTTGCCAATAACATGTCCTACAAGTAGACATAAATGAGAAACATTTACAATTCTAAATGAATTATTTATATCATCATATGTATTTTTCTGTAATGGCATTAATATGTATATATTTTTCAAAGAATCATACAGAGTGATAAATAGTTCAAATTTTCAAAACCAGATGGCGCGCTTATGCACCTTTTATCACGCGTAATGAGTATATCATATATAATTAGTATCTATATATTTATATATATATATAATCGTATTTATTAAAATTTGTCTTTCGAATTTTTTTAGAAAACTCCTAATTCTACTTTACCAGGCATAATCAATAACAAAAATAAATCTTCTCTGTAGTAAAATAAACACATTCTGAGGTTTGAATTCTGTATTCTAATTTTTAGACATTTTCTTTGAGATAGATACAAAATTTTAATTTCATTATTAATAAATTTGAGAAAAAAAAACAGTTGAATGCTAAATTTTTCCGATTTAAAATTTAAATATATATATTATATAATTTGACCATGTATTATATCACCGTATTTTTAGGCATCTGATGAATGATTTCCTTAGGGGAATGGGATTTGAAATTGCTCATCAACCAAGGCTTCATTTAATTTACGAGTATCCAAGCAAATCTGTATGATGCCACTTTTCTCCTTTTCAATTACCATAGGATGCACCCAATCAGTATCATGGTTGAATTTGGTTACGATATCTTGATTGACCATATTGTCCAATTCACATTGCACATCTTTACATAGGTGTGAGGAAATCCTTTCCGGTAGCACGAGTACTCTGGGGTGTTCAGGATTTACTCTTAATTTGAATTTTTCTGTAATTACTTCTGTTACATGAAACACGCTCTGATATTTATTCAAAATAGCCTAGACACTACTATTGTAACTTATTGCATTGAATTCTTTAGTCATTATGAGTGGTTCCGAAGTAATACCCGAGATAAGGGGGTATTAGCGTTTACTCAGTCACATTAAATTCAAAGGTTCCTTCTTTTCCGTTGTGCTTACATTTCTCGCTGCATTGTCCCAACAGGGGCTATTCTGTGCCGTCATATGCAATCGCTTTTTTATTTGTTCCTACAATCCAAGGTTTCACCCGCCAAGACTCAAAACTTCTCCAGGGAGTAAAATAACCCATGTTCCAGTATCCAGATGTACTGGTGTTATATTGCCATCGATTGATATAGTAGTTTACCTTTTATTAGTTTTAATCGTATTTAACATTATTTTATTTATGTAAATATCATGCTCATTTTTTCTCCTCATTTTATATTCCAGCTTCAATATTTTTTATTCGCGTTGAACGACATAATCTATCATAGTGATTCATTTGTTGGCAGTTTGAACGTTTTCCAAAAGAGGGATATTTACCATAAACTTGCTCTTGTCCACACCATTCGCATTTGCCCTCATTTTTTATTTGTTGCTTAACCGACAAACGATGGTGCTGAAGCAAATTATTTGACTTATGTCTAGTCCCCTTTTCGCATTTCCATGATCAATGCCTTGCTCGGAAAAAGCTGCAATTTGCGCTAATTGCTTTAGATAGTGTTAATTCGGGATCTTGTAAAAGTTTATTTTCCACATTTTTATAGGAGATACCAAATTTCAATCTATTCTTTATAAAGTGAACCAACTAGATTTTCATATTCGCATCCTGGGCCAAAGATTTTAAATGAGTAACAAAATCACTAATAGTTATCTTGAGCCTCTTCTTACGCGTGAAAAATATATTTCTTTTTTGTATGGTATTTTTGTAGGGTTTTAAGTGATTCAACAAAAGATTAAAAATTTCTTTCAATATTGTAATCTGTTGATTTTCTACAACTTTTGTAGGTTTTTATATTTGAATCGTAAGTTTACCCACAATGTGCTTGAATAACGCTCTTTGTCTAAAAATAGGCTTCAAGTCTAGATCCTAGTAAATTAAATTTTATCGCCATCTATCGTTAATATTTTACACAAATAAATTTACTGGCAATGCGTTTCTTTTAAAAGAAACGCATTGCCAGTAATTTTATTTGTGTAAAATATTAAAGTCTATATCCACCGCCGTTTCTTAGTTTTCAAGTTTTTTTCTCCAAACTTCCCAGCTATTTTCTTCATCATATTGAACAAATGGCGATGGTAGATGTATACTTTCATTTTTGCGCAACTTGGATTGTCATAAAAAATTGTGTATACTGATGAAATTTCTATGTCAAATTACTTTATACTAGGGTATCATCGAGGCTTTAACAGAATTAAAAGTTTACATGCCAGTTTGTCTACTGCCCCATGTTACCAATGGAAATGCCTTTTAATGATCCATATATCTGAGAAATGAGAGGAAAAAATTTAACTGACGACCAATATTGATATGATATTTAGCCAACCCATTTTCTTTATATTTTTAATGACTAAATAATGTACAAATATTTTATATTTGATATATATTGGCAATTCAGCAAATGATTTACCGGGTATTTTTTATATAAAAATGGGGAAATATTAAATGAATATTACAAAAGTTAAAAATAAGACTTTGGGATACCTGGATGACCAGAACGTTGAACATTACTTCCTCATCCAACAACGACCTTTACTGTTAGATCTATTTTGAAGAATTAACCCATGTTTAATACTTTGGTTTATATATATTAGTATAGCCATAAATATTGTTACAAAACCAAATCAGCAATGAAAATTTGTATTTGACTTCGTGAACTATTCAAAATACAGTAGTTGCTATTTAAATATCTTGTACATACGTGTTAAGAAAAAATCGGAATTTATTTGTTTTTTTGATAATGGATTGGGGTGTTAAAGAAAATCGTATAGCCGTAATAACCTTACACAAGGTAGGACAAAGTCCTTCATTCATTTTTAAACTTTTACAAAATTTGAATATTCAAAAAGGCTGGCACTATTAATGACCTTGAAAGATCTGGTCGACCGCGCGTGCAAGGAACGCAAGCAGCTATAAAAGCCATTTGCAAAAGAATTCTTCGAAATCCACCCCGCAAACAAAAGCAGATGAATAAGTGGAAAGCATCTTAGAAAAACAGATGAATTTAGCTCCAAGATCCGTTTCCAGGATAATCAACGTAGACCTTGGACTGAGAGCTTTCAAACGAAGCACAGGTCATTGATACCCCTGCTCTTAGAGATATTAGAAGGGTTAGATAAAAAATGTTGTTGGTGCGGCATGATGGTCAGTGGCATGTGAGAATCCTTTTCACAGAGGAGAAATTTTCACTGTCGAGGAAAAGAATAATCGTCAGAATAATAAGATATATGCTCATAGCTCTCTAGAGCTTTTTTGAAAGTCAGAAGACTTGAAAAAAGTCATGGTTTGGTGGGGAGTTAGCTACCAAGGTGTAACAGATCTCCACTTTTGTGCCAAAGGGGTGAAAACTACAGCTGAAACTATCAATAAGATATTTTGGAACAAATAATAAAGCCTTTAATACAAAAATGTTTAATGGAGAACATTGGATATTTCAACCAATGAATGGCCTTCTGGAAACTCTTATTTAAACCCCCTTGATTACAGTTTGTGGGCATATTCAGAGGTGAAGGTGTTAATTCAATTGAAATCAGCATTGGTGAGAGAAATGAAAGAAATACCATTTGAAAAGGTGCGTACCGTCATAGATTAGTGGTCCGAACGTTTGAGATCCTGTGTCAAAAATAAGGGAGGACATTTAGAATGATTGTATATAATTAAAATTCATGTTCTATTGTCTAATAAAATATGCATTTATATTCCATTAGTTTTTGTTCTTAATCATTTAATTTATAAAATTGTATGTGACAGAATTTATGGCTAGACTATGTATATATATATATATTCTAGATTTATTTGTTTAGGTGTGAAGAGCCAATGTTCTGGGGCGTTTATATTCATTTTAAAAGTTAGATAAATCTATTTTTTTTATTAATTTTATTCATTTAAAAAAATAAATATACATATATTTAGAATTTTGAGCATGAAGGGGGCGGGGGCCCGTACACGGCCGGGCCGCTGTGACCAGCCAGTAGGGGGAGGCCGGAGCTACAATTCCAGGAGTCCACGGACAGCGGGGCGGGAGGCGGATGGCGGACTGCGGCGGAGGACTGGCGGCGAGGGGAGGTCCGAGGACGGAGCTGAACGGGGCGATGGGCGGGGTGCCTGACGAGGAGCGCCGCACCGTGGACGGAGGGGCGGGTCCACGGTGTCCGGCAGTTGGTCGCCGGGGGCAGCTCCTGGAGACATCAACACACCACGTTAGTCTACAAGAGAATAAGAAGATGAAGTTGACTCACCTCGCTGCAACCCGGGGCTCACGTCACCCTCGAGCTGGCGGATCTCGAGGGCGGACGAGCCCATCTTGGCCCGTCGCTGGCATTTCGTCCTGGCTTTCTCCGTCCTCTACTGGGCCTCCTGCTGCAGCGGCTGGTGGTGGATGTGTTGCAGCTTCCTCGCCGCCATCTTTAATAGTACATATGGTGGATCCCTCCACCGCAGCGTCTCAGTGTCCTGGGGAGTTGAGG
>CP092872.1:20737113-20759245 GCA_030710605.1 Cordylochernes scorpioides | reverse complement strand
TCTGGAAATGGTAATTCATTGGAGGGTGGATAGGTTGAAGCCTGCGACAGCAAAAAATTCCAGACGCCCCATTCACCAGTGGGATTCGTCTGCTCTAAATATAAATATAATTTTCGGTTATGATTTGGTTTTTATTTGTTCATGACTAAAGTCAATAGACATTTTTAATTGCCTTATTTTCTCTATCTCACTCATTATATATAAGACCAAACACCATTTTTAGTATTTTACTATTTATCGCTTAGAGGTTAGAATATAGTTGATTAATTTTACATTAATTATAAATATCGCATCAGCCTTAAATAGAGAAAACTGCAAGGGCAAGCGAATTGCCAGTACAGCACCACACCACCTCTCCTGCCTGCACATGCCTAGAACTCGTGAGGGAGCTGAGCCGCTCAAAAACCTGTGAGATCAGGCAGTAGTATTGAATTAGAGGATGCTAACTTTTAATGAAGATCTGATAGATTCAAGCTCAGATTTACATCTGCAAACACAATACAAAAGTTAGTTATTCACGTTAAAATAACCTAGATTTCAGAAAGGTTTCTATATTACTAATTGGAGACAGCACTGAAGGCATCTGCATAAAACAATGGGCTAGCGTTTGGAAGAAGTTGCTTGGGGCTTAGTTCTCTTTAGTCGGGGGCCGCTGCTCTTTTATATAGTATAGTGTCGTATGTACACAAACCGCGTACTATAGATAGGTACACAAGATGGGTACTATAGGGTAACATGGCGAGCAGCAGCCCCCTTAACAGTCCCACTACGTGAAGGTAGAGAACATGGGACCGCCTGAAACACACACGGGGTGAGACGCGCGGAGACTTCCATCATTGTGCGCGAAGCAGTTTCGAATGTTTGACACCCACTCTGATTTCCCATATCGTACTTAAGACTCATATACCCGCTCGTACTCGACTGCGGCCAGATTCAGCCGAAGAGAGTCTCGTGATCACAGTCTTGCGTACATGGTAAAGCTGAGTCTCGTTCCTCAGGGCTGAGGGGTCATTCTACTAATGGTTGGCTCTCAGGAAGTATCTCCCTAAACTATAAAAGGGGTAGAGAATCTGCACGCAAAAAGTCAGGAACGGCTTCTACCTTAACGAACGCCAAACACGGGTTAGAATCCCTCGGTGTCAGCAGCTGATCTGTATACGTAAGTGGCCGTTATTTCCAAAAAAAAAAAAAAAAACAGATGACCTCAACCTGGAAGTACAAAACAGGTTTAGTGACAGAGGTTGAGGGTCGCTGCATGTCCAGGGCTTGGGCTGAAGGAATTAGATATTATAAATGAACTTATCACCGGGCATTCAACTCCGGCAATTTGCTTGACCTAGACGTGAAACAAGATATATGAAATCACAGTTTGGCGTCAAAATCCGTCTTGGCTAACCTGGAGAGGAAACTTCAGGACCCTTTCTTTTCATCCTTGTGGAGTCGCCACCAATGATGAATTGAAACGCCTAAAACACAGCTTCCTCCCTCTCTAGCTATGCATACTTACACAGTAGTCTGGGATCCACCATTGAAGAACTGAAACACCCAACACACAGCATCCTCCCTCTCTGTCTTATCATACTTACTCGGTGGTCTGGTATCCACCATTGGAGAACTGAAACACCCAACACACAGCCTCCTCTCTCTCTAGCTATATATATTTACTCGGTTGTCTGGGCTCCACCATTGAAGAACTGAAACACCCAACACACCGCCTCCTCCCTCTCTAGCTATATACAGGGTCCATTATGAAAGTAATGAGCATTTACTGGCAAAATACATTTATTGATCGTAATTTGTGCAAATGTTCAATATTCTTCAAAATACATTCCTCCTGCATCAATACACTTGCGGAGACGCGTTTGCCACGCCTGAAAGGCACCCTGAAACTCCTCGACAAGAATGCTTCTCAGGAACGTTGTAACATGGTGTTGGATGTTTTCCACGGTTTCCCAATGTTTTCTTTTCATCTCTCTGTTGAGTCTAGGAAACAAAAAGAAGTCACATGCAGCTAAGTAGGGACTGTAAGGGGGGTGAGGGATCACCGGGGTGTTGCTCCGGGCCAGGAAGTTGGTAATGATGAAGGCTGTGTGGCTGGTCGCATGTCATGGTGGAGCTTGACCGTGTCTTTAATGTCAGTCCTCACGCGTGCGATCCGGCGTTTCAATCTCCTGAGCACCTCCAGGTAAAAGGCTGAGTTTACAGTTTGTCCCTGCGGTACAAACTCCCAATTGACTATTCCTCGGATGTCAAAGAAGACAATGATCATCGTTTTGATGCGCGACTTGCTCATTCGCGCTTTCTTGGGGCGTAGGGATGATTTTGTGTGCCATGCACAGCTCTGCCTTTTCGACTCTGGGTCGTATTCAAACATCCAGGATTCGTCTCCGGTTACTACAGAGTTCAGAAAGTCCGGTTCATTTTGAATCAAATCCAACAATTCTTGACAGCGCAAAACTCTTAAGTTCTTTCTGGTCTTGCGTCAACACTTTCGGCACAAGCTTCGCACAGACCTTACGCATTTACAGATCCTCGTTCACTATCCCATGTACCACAAATGTGGACATGAGTAATGTGTCAGCAATTTGCTGGATGCTTAATCGACGGTCGGTACGCAAAACTTCGAGCACACGATCCACGTCCTCGTCAGTTCTGGCCGTTGTTGGGCGTCCTGAACGGGGTTCGTCGGCGACCTCCTCCCGGCCCTCCTTTAGCGCCTTGTGCCACTTTCCAGACTGTGATCTTGAAATGCAATCGTCCTTGAAGGCTTTTTGCAGCATCTGGAATGTTTCGGTTGCATTTTTTTCCAAGCCTCACGCAAAACTTTATGGTGTATCGTTGTTCAAGCGAACGCTCCATCGCGCTATGTTACAAAAGTTGAAAACACACTTCAAGCGGAGGCATGTATCTCCCCTCACACTGCTCGAACTCAACTGACGACCGGATGTATTGAAAGGGCATATCCCTCCACCACATTTCCCACGGTTTTACTGTGCTGCCATCTATCGTCGCGTCACAATAAAATTATGCTCAGTAGTCTGGGCTCCACCATTGAAGAACTAAAGCACCCAACATACAGCCGCCTCCTTCTCTAGTTATAATACCTACTCGTTAGTCTGGGCTCCACCATTGAAGAACTGAAACACCCAACACACAGCCTCCTCCCTCTCTAGCTATACATATTTACTCGTTAGTCTGGGCTCCACCATTGAAGAACTGAAACACCCAACACACAGCCTCCTCCCTCTCTAGGTATACATATTTACTCGGTAGTCTGGGCTCCACCATTGAAGAACTGAAACACCCAACACACAGCCTCCTCCCTCTCTAGCTATACATACTTACTCGGTAGTCTGTGCTCCACCATTGAAGAACTGAAACACCCAACACACAGACTCCTCCCTCTCTAGCTATACATATTTACTCGGTAGTCTGGGCTCCACCATTGAAGAACTGAAACACCCAACACACAGCCTCCTCCCTCTCTAGCTATACATACTTACTCGGTAGTCTGTGCTCCACCATTGAAGAATTGAAACACCCAACACACAGACTCCTCCCTCTCTAGCTATACATAGTTACTCGGTAGTCTGGGCTCCACCATTGAAGAATTGAAACACCCAACACACAGACTCCTCCCTCTCTAGCTATACATAGTTACTCGGTAGTCTGGGCTCCACCATTGAAGAATTGAAACACCCAACACACAGACTCCTCCCTCTCTAGCTATACATAGTTACTCGGTAGTCTGGGCTCCACCATTGAATAATTGAAACACCCAACACACAGACTCCTCCCTCTCTAGCTATACACACTTACTCGGTAGTCTGGGCTCCACCATTGAATAATTGAAACACCCAACACACAGACTCCTCCCTCTCTAGCTATACATAGTTACTCGGTAGTCCGGGTTCCACCAATGAAGAACTAAAACACCTGAAACACAGGCTTCTCCCTCTCTAGCTATATATATTTACTCGGTATTTTGGGATCCACCATTGGAGAACTGAAACACCCAACACACAGCCTCCTCCCTCTCTAGCTATACATATTTACTCGGTAGTCTGGGTTCCACCATTGAAGAACTGAAACACCCAACACACAGCCTCCTCCCTCTTCAGCTATACATACTTACTCGGTAGTCCGGGTTCCACCAATGAAGAACTGAAACACCAACTTACTTCAAATAAGAAAATCCTTTTTAATATTGAACAGAAAAATCTATTATAACTCTATTTATGAGTCTGACATAAAAAAGCTCTTAATTACATTTCCTGTCGCTCAAAGACAGTTGGCACATCTATTTGTTCATAAAATCCTCAGTCAATTTTACATGGAACCCTACTTAAAATATATTTTGCAGCAATATGAGCTGACCAAGACAATGCACTAGTATCGTCTCGGTTCGCTACTGATGAGTCATACCCATTATTTTTCATTTTCCATAGAGATAGTGTTGAATTATTTGTTACAAGCTGCCGCAAAGTACTTCCAATTTCTATATATATAGGATTGCGCGCTATTCAACATCAGTCAATATAACGCCAAATTGTAATATAAGCAAAAAGCAATGTTGGGTGTTTTAAAGAGGTTTGTATTTTTATATTATCCTAGAACCATATTTGCTCATAGAACCGCTATGTTTGCCAATAATCCCAGTAGAATTCCAGCTGTATAAGCCAATCGATCCAAGACAACAGGAGAGAGTGTCTGGTACATGCTCCACCAGTTTACCTCCCTGTATCTCGCGGCCTCCCATATTCCCCGCACCCTGGCTTATCTTCTTCAACCTGCCCCTCGCACTTAGACATGTTCTGAATTTCTTCGCATGAGATCGTGTGGCCCATCTAGACTCTTTGAAATGAATAGAAAACATTTTGTTTAGCACGCAGAGTTTCAGGGGGTTTCAATTACCCATTCCCCCTGATTCGTTTCCAGATGGGCTATAGTTTCATCGCAGTAAGGATAGTAGAAGTTTGTTTGACTGAGAAATCTAATCCTTGATATAAGATCCCCCAAGGCCTAACCACGCTAGAGGCCATGATAACCATTGGAGATGCTTCATATAGTGTATAAAATCTACAGGTATAACCATGGTACAGATCCTAGAACCATGGGGAATAGTGCATTTAGTGTAAGAACTTCGCAGACCTACCAATGATGCAGGCCATGTTATCCATGGTGTTAGTGCTTATGATGTAGGAACTTCATAGGTCTAACCATGGTGCAGGCCATGGGAAAACCATAGAGAATAATCTGTATATTAATAAAAATCCCCAGGTCTAACCATGATGGATAGTTCTTATAGTGTAAGATATTCACAGGTCTGACAATAGTTATCAGAGATATGAGGTTTATAATGAGAGAAATCCAGGGGTATAACCATGGTACATGCCATGGTAGTCATTAGGGATAGTGCTAATAGTGAAAACCCTCCACACGTCTGGTAGAGGCTATGGCATCCATGAAGAATTATGCTTTAGGTAAAACAACAGGCCTAACAACGGGAGAGGTCATGGTAATTATGGGTGATAGTGTAAGAACACTACAGGCCTAAACACGGTATAAGCCATAATAACCATTGGGGAAGGTGTTTATAGTGTATGAAACCCACAGTTCTAAGCATGGTAAGCATTGGAGATGTTGTTTATAGTGTATGAACTTCAAAGTTCTAACCATTGTAACCGTTGGGGATGGTGTTTATAGCGAAAGAACTCCACAGTTCTAACCAGGCTACCCATTGGAGATGGTGTATATAGTGTAGGAACTCCACAGTTCTAACCAGGCTACACATTGAAGATGGTGTATATAGTGTAGGAACTCCACAATTATAACTAGGATATCCATTGGAGATAGTGTATATAGTGTAGGAACTCCACAATTCTAACCATGGTAACCATTGGAGATGGTTTATATAGTGTAAGAACTCCACAGTTCTAACCAGGGTAACCACTGGAGATGTGTTTATAGTTTGATAAAGAGAGAAAAATCAAAGATAAGGAGGATAAGTTTCTTTTATGAACAAACAATCAAGCTTTCGGGCACAAAGTCGCCCTTCTACAGGAATTAAAATATACAAAATCAAGATCCGTCTATATATATACAAATAATTAGCATAAGTAATAAATAAATATTAGAAATTAGAGAGATAACATTTAAGTTTTATGTCTGATTTACCTGATTCGTACATCATACATAAAACTTAAATGTTATCTCTCTAATTTCTAATATTTATTTATTACTTATGCTAATTATTTGTATATATATAGACGGATCTTGATTTTGTATATTTTTATTCCTGTAGAAGGGCGACTTTGTGCCCGAAAGCTTGATTGTTTGTTCATAAAAGAAACTTATCCTCCTTATCTTTGATTTTTATCTCTTTATCAAGTTACTCCAGAGGATTTTAATTTATTTAATGTGTTTATAGTGTAAGAACTTCACAGGTCAAACCATTGTAACTATGGGCGATGGTGTTAATAGTGTAAGAACCCATAGTTCTAACCATGGTAAGCAATGGGGATGTGGTTTATAGTGTAAGAACTCCACAGTTCTAATCATGTTACCATTGTGGATGGTGTTTATAGTGTAAGAACTCTACAGTACTAACCATGGTAACCATTGAGGATGGTGATTATAGTGTATGAATTCCACAGTTCTTATCATGGTAACCGTTGAGTATGGTTTTAATAGTGTAGGAACTCCACAGTTATAACCATGGTAAGAATTGTGGATGGTGTTTATAGTGTAAGAACTCCACAGTTCTAACCATGGTAACCTTTGGGGATGGTGTTTATAGTGTAAGAACTCCACAATTATAACCATGGTAAGCATTGGCGATGGTGTTTAGTGTAAGAACTCCACATTTATAACAATGCTAAGTATTGGGGATGGTGTTTATAGTGTAAGAACTCCACAGTTCTAACCTTAGTAAACATTGAGGATGGTGCATATAGTGTAAACCCATTCAGTTCTAAACGTGGTAATCATTGGGCAAAGTGCCTATAGTGTGAGAACTCCATAGTTCTACCCATTTTAACCATTGGTGATGGTTTTTATAGTGTAAGAACTCCACAGTTCTAACCATGGTAACCGTTTGGGATGGTGTTTATA
This sequence comes from Cordylochernes scorpioides, assembly GCA_030710605.1. Taxonomy (NCBI): domain Eukaryota; kingdom Metazoa; phylum Arthropoda; class Arachnida; order Pseudoscorpiones; family Chernetidae; genus Cordylochernes; species Cordylochernes scorpioides. Next base: position 20,752,132 of record CP092872.1, on the reverse strand, counting down.
CTGTAAAAGCTCCACAGTTATAACCATAATAAGCTTTGGGGATGGTGTTTTTAGTGTACGAAATCCACATTTATAATCATGGTAAGCATTGGCGATGGTGTTTATAGTGTAAGAATTCCACAGTTCTAACCATGGTAACCATTGAGGATAGTTTTAATAGTATGAGAACTCCACAGTTCTAACCAGGGTAACCATTTGAGGTTGGTGTTTATAGTGTATGTATTCCACATTTCTAATCATGGTAAGCGTTGAGTATGGTTATTATAGTGTAGGAACTCCAAAATTATAACCATGGTAACCATTGCGGATGGTGTTCATAGTGTAAGAACTCCACAGTTCTAACCATGATAAGCTTCGGGGATGGTGTTTATAGTGTAAGACCTCCACAGTTCTAACCATGATAAGCTTCGGGGATGGTGTTTATAGTGTAAGACCTCCACAGTTCTAACCATGATAAGCTTCGGGGATGGTGTTTATAGTGTAAGACCTCCACAGTTCTAACCATGATAAGCTTCGGGGATGGTGTTTATAGTGTAAGACCTCCACAGTTCTAACCATGATAAGCTTCGGGGATGGTGTTTATAGTGTAAGACCTCCACAGTTCTAACCATGATAAGCTTCGGGGATGGTGTTTATAGTGTAAGACCTCCACAGTTCTAACCATGGTAAGCCTGGGGATGGTATTTATAGTGTAAGATCTCCACAGTTCTAACCATGGTAAGCATTGGGGATGGTGTTTATAGTGTAGAACTCCACAGTCCTAACCATGGCAAGCATTGGGGATGGTGTTGATAGTGTAAGAACTCCACAGTTCTAACCATGGTAACCATTGGAGATAGTGCTTATAGTGTAAGAACTCCACAGTTCTAACTATGATAACCATTGGAATTGGTGTTTATAGTGTAAGTGCTCCATAGATATAACCATGGTAACCATTGAGGATGGTTTTAATAGTATAAGAAATTCACAGTTCTAACTAGGGTAACCATTGGTGATGGTGTTTATAGTGTATGGACTACACAGTTCCAATCATAGTAACCATTGGGAATGGTGTTTAAAGTGTAATAACTCCACAATTCTAACCATGGTAATTATTGGCATTTGTGTTTATAGTGAAAGAACTCCACAGTTCTAACCATGGTGACCGTTGGAGATAGTGTATATAGTGTAAGAACTACACATTTCTTATAATGGTTACCATTGGGGATGGAGTATATAGTGTATGAACTACACAGTTCTAATCATGGTAACAATTGGGGATGGTTTTTATAATATAAGTACTCCACAGTTCTAACCATGATAACTATTGCGGATGGTGTTTTCAGTATTATATCTACACAGTTCTAACCATGGTAACTATTTTTGATGGTGTTTATAGTGTAAGAACCCCACAGTTCTAACCAGGGTAACCATTGGAGATGGTGTTTATAGTGTAAGAACTCAACAGTTCTAACCAGGGTAACCATTGGAGATAGTGTTTATAGTGTAAGAACTCCACAGTTCTAACCAGGGTAACCATTGGAGATGGTGTTTATAGTGTAAGAACTCCACAGTTTTAACCATGGTAACCATTGGAGATGGTGTATATAGCGTAAGAACTCCATAGTTCTAACCAGAGTAACCATTGAGGATGGTTTTTATAGTGTAGGAACTCCACAGTTACAACCATGATAAGCTTTAGGGGTGGTTTTTATAGTGTAAGAAATCCATATTCATAATCATGGTAAGGATTGGCGATGTTGTTTATAGTGTAGAACTCCACAGTCCTAACCATGGCAAGCATTGGGGATGGTGTTGATAGTGTAAGAACTCCACAGTTCTAACCATGGTAACCATTGGAGATAGTGCTTATAGTGTAAGAACTCCACAGTTCTAACTATGATAACCATTGGAATTGGTGTTTATAGTGTAAGTGCTCCATAGATATAACCATGGTAACCATTGAGGATGGTTTTAATAGTATAAGAAATTCACAGTTCTAACTAGGGTAACCATTGGTGATGGTGTTTATAGTGTATGGACTACACAGTTCCAATCATAGTAACCATTGGGAATGGTGTTTAAAGTGTAATAACTCCACAATTCTAACCATGGTAATTATTGGCATTTGTGTTTATAGTGAAAGAACTCCACAGTTCTAACCATGGTGACCGTTGGAGATAGTGTATATAGTGTAAGAACTACACATTTCTTATAATGGTTACCATTGGGGATGGAGTATATAGTGTATGAACTACACAGTTCTAATCATGGTAACAATTGGGGATGGTTTTTATAATATAAGTACTCCACAGTTCTAACCATGATAACTATTGCGGATGGTGTTTTCAGTATTATATCTACACAGTTCTAACCATGGTAACTATTTTTGATGGTGTTTATAGTGTAAGAACCCCACAGTTCTAACCAGGGTAACCATTGGAGATGGTGTTTATAGTGTAAGAACTCAACAGTTCTAACCAGGGTAACCATTGGAGATAGTGTTTATAGTGTAAGAACTCCACAGTTCTAACCAGGGTAACCATTGGAGATGGTGTTTATAGTGTAAGAACTCCACAGTTTTAACCATGGTAACCATTGGAGATGGTGTATATAGCGTAAGAACTCCATAGTTCTAACCAGAGTAACCATTGAGGATGGTTTTTATAGTGTAGGAACTCCACAGTTACAACCATGATAAGCTTTAGGGGGTGGTTTTTATAGTGTAAGAAATCCATATTCATAATCATGGTAAGGATTGGCGATGGTGTTTATAGTGTAAGAACTCCACAGTTCTAAGCAAGGTGAGCGTCGGAGATGGTGGTTATAGAGTAGGGACTCCACATTTCTAACCATAGTAAAACCATTGAGGATGGTGCTTATAGTGTAGACCCATACAGTTATAACCATGATAACCATTAGGGATAGTGCTTATAGTGAAAGATTCCCACAGTTCTAACTGTGATAACCATTGGGGATGGTGTTTATAGTGTAAGAACTCCACTGTTCTAACCAGGGTAACTATTGGGGATGGTGTTGATAGTGTAATAACTCCACAGTTCTAACCAGGGTAATTATTGGAGATGGTGTTTATAGTGTAATAACTCCACAGTACTAACCAGGATAACCATTGGAGATGGTGTTTATAGTGTAAGAACTCCACAGTTCTAACCATGGTAACCATTGGAGATGGTGTATATAGTGTAAAACCTCCACAGTTCTAACCATGGTAACCATTGGGGATGGTTTTTATAATATAAGTACTCCACAGTTCTAATCATGGTAACTATTGGCATTGGTGTTTATAGTGTAATAACTTCACATTTATAACCATGGTAAGCATGGGGGATTGTATTTATAGTGTCAGAACTCCACAGTTCTAACCATAGTAACCATTAAGGATGGTACTTATAGTTTAAACCTATACAGGTCTAAACATGGTAACCATTGGGGATAGTGCTTATAGTGTAAGAAACCCACAATTATAACCATCGTAACCATTGGGGATGGTGTATATAGTGTAGGGACCCCACAGTACTAACCATGGTAACTATTGGGGTGGTGTATATAGTGTAAGAACCCTACAGTACATGGAAACTTAGGAAAGCCGAGTGGAAAAAATTCACAGAAAAGCTCGAAGAACTGTGCGCAACGAAGAATCAAATTACAGAACGCTTGACAAAAACCTGGAAAAATTATTTTTGAACATATCCAAAGCTGCAAAAGCATCGATAGCTGGAGGTAGAAGTAAAGACCTTTGGATACCTTACTGGAAGGACCACAACATCGAGCCAATGATTGCAGAGATAGACAATATCATTGAACTTCTCAAAACAAATAAAACAGAAGAAAACAGAAAGAAACTCATTGAAATTAGACACAAAATAGAACAAGAAATTTGGATATGCAAACAAGAAAAATGGCAGAATTCTGCGAAAATATTGTTCCAAGAAAGGACAGCCAACACTGGATAATAATTAGAGTGTTAGAAAACAATCAAAACCAATATAATCCTCCAATACTCTAACCGATATAAATAGAACAGCGAGAACGAACAAACAGATGGCTGATACAAATGCTGAATATCTTTCAAGCACTTCCAGACTCAGCTACACGAATGGAGCCAGGACTCTAAAAATTAATATAAACAGGTTAGTTAAGCAAGCAAGAAACTACTATCAACAAGATATTTTCTCGAGAGACTTCACACTAAATGAGCTAAACTCATCAATAGGAAAGTTAGATCCCAAGATGTCACCAGGAGATGATCTAATCATTGGTCAAATATTAAACACTTCGGAGACAAAGCTAAAAATCGACTCTTACGAATACTGAACATTCCATGGCAAACTGGTAAACTACCAAAGAATTGGAGGATATCAATTATAGTGCCAATACTAAAACCAAACAAAGATTCCAAGGAATGCAAGAAATATCGGCCAATTGCTCTCACCAGCATACTTTGTAAAATAACAGAACGAATTATCCACTCTAGGCTCATAGTCTGGCTCACTTACAATAATAAAATAAACTTCCATCAAACTGCCTATAGATCCAGACACTGTACACCTGATCAATTGTACTACTTCTGCCAATCAATAATAGATTCTTTCCAGGAAAAACCAACAAAGAAGACAACGGCCGTATTCCTAGATATGACCTCAGATTTTGATCGAATGTGGAGAGAGATATTACTCGAAAGGCTGCACAACATCGGAGTAAGAGGAAAAACCTTAATCTGGGTTGCAGACTTCTTAAGGGGAAGAAGGATAAAGGTTCGGGTTAATGGAGCATTTTCCAAGGACCGAAGAACATGGGCTGGTGTACCTCAGGGATCTGTGCTCAGTCCTCTACTCTTCCTGCTATAAATTAACGACATCCATCCTTACGTCACTGAAGACACAAAGGTTGCCTGTAATGCAGATGATATAGCCATATGGCACACAAGTAGCAGTATTGAAAAATCTGAAAAAATACTGAACACATCAATGAGAGGACTGTAGAAGTGGGCAATGGAACTCAAAATGACCATAAACTCAATTAAAAACTAACCTATGCGTCTTTTCCACTGACAGGAAAAACAGGCATAAATTTAATCCCAAAATAAGCATAAACAACCAAATAATTGATAAAATTGGAAATCCAAAATACCTAGGTGTGATACTTGATGAGGAATTGCGATTTACAGAACACATAATTAGCACCTCAAATAGAGCTACCAGAAAACTAAATATTCTGAGAAGGTTATGTGGAACAAATTGGGGAGCAAAACCCAAAACCCTCAGAACAACATATATCACCTTTATAAGGCCAATAATGGAATATGCAACACCGGTCTGGGCTCCCTCAAGCTCACCACTAAAAATAAGACTAGAGAGTGTTCAAGCAAAAGCGGCCAATATAATCACTGGTGCTGTTTCATCCACCAACAATGTGAAAATGCAGAGAGAATGTGGCCTAGACCTACTCGAAAGCAGAAGACAATTAAAAACAATAAAATTCACCAATAGCTTAAAAAGTAAAAAAACCGAACACATATCCCATAGAGCCTATTTAAACTGGACACAAAAAGAAAGACTTAAAAGATCTTCAACACTTCAGTATGACAAAAATATTAGAAAGGGCATAAACATTAAGCATAATGACTTTCAAATTCAATATTTCAAATTCAACATTTCCTACCCCATTACCATCAAATATAATCATCAATCTCAACCTGAATGAACCCTGCAATAAAAAAGAGAACAAAAATATACTTAATAAGAAAGGACTTGACACAATTGATTTATATGATCAGAAAAAATATTTATTAGCATACACAGATGGATCATTAGACCTTACCCTGAGTAATGAGGGGCCGAAATTAACATAATACTCCAAGATGGAACATACATCAAAATCAAAGAAGGAGCTGGAAAGATTTCGACAAACTTCACTTGTGAACTGACATCTATAGGGAAAGCCCTTGATGTATGCCTGAACCAACCATCCCTGCATCAAGCAGAAGGAAACATAATATACAACGACTCCAGATCCGCTCTAGAAGCAATTCAGAAGGGCAATATAGGAATCACGTAGAAAATGCACTCATTACTTATCCAACTGGAAACATTGGAGAAAAACTGCATTCTACAATGGATTCCTGCCTATGTTGGGATCAAGGGTAATGAAATGGCAGATGAATTGGCAAAAGAAACGAGAAAGCGGAGCCAAAGGAAATAACAACTGTCAGTATTTGACGCTGATGCTTTGGCAAAATACAAAATGATCAAACAAAAAATAAGAAAAATAAAATATGTGAAATAAACCCTGAGAGAAAACTGACAAAAAACTATAACAAGACTTAGAACAAAACACTATAAAGGAATGGCAATACATCCAGATGGCAAAATAACCTATAGGACATGCAACAACTGTCCTAGTGTGGAACTAACACCTATTCACATAGTCTCATTGCCCAGCAATGGCCGCAGCCTTGCAGAAAATTGACTTAGACCCAGAGCAGCAGCTTTACATACCCAAGATAGTGGATATTGCTGTTGCTGTGATGGAGATGCATGGAGACATCTGAGACTCTCCATTGAACATGACAACAACAACAACAACTCTACAGTTCTAACCATGGAACCATTTGGAATGGTGTTTACAGTGTAAGAAACCCACAGTTCTAACCATGGAACTATTGGGGTGGTGTTTATAGTGTAGGAACTCCACAGTTCTAACCATGGTAACCATTGGAGATGGTGTATATAGTGTCAGAACTCCACAGTTCTAACCAGGGTAACCATTGGAGATGGTGTTTATAGTGTAAGAACTCCACAGTTCTACCCAGGGTAATCATTGGGGGATGGTGTTTATAGTGTAAGAACCCCACAGTTCTAACCCGGGTAACCATTGGAGATGGTGTTTATAGTGTAAGAACTCAACAGGTCTAACCAGGGTAACCATTGGAGATGGTGTTTATAGTGTAAGAACCCCACAGTTCTAACCCGGGTAACCATTGGAGATGGTGTTTATAGTGTAAGAACTCAACAGGTCTAACCAGGGTAACCATTGGAGATGGTGTTTATAGTGTAAGAACTCCACATTTTTAACCAGGGTTACCATTGGAGATGGTGTTTATAGTGTAAATACTCCACAGTTCTAACCAGGGTAACCATTGGAGATGGTGTTTATAGTGTAAGAACTCAACAGTTCTAACGTGTGTAACTATTGGGGATGGTGTTGATAGTGTAAGAACTCCACAGTGTTAACCAGGGTACCCATTGGAGATGGTGTTTATAGTGTAAGAACTCCACAGTTCTAACGAGGGTAACTATTGGGGATGGTGTTGATAGTGTAATAACTCAACAGTTCTAACGAGGGTAACTATTGGGGATGGTGTTGATAGTGTAAGAACTCCACAGTTTTAATCATGATAACCATTGGGGATGGTTTTTATAGTGCAAGAACTTCCCAGTTCTAACCAGGGTAACCATTGGAGATGATGTTTATAGTGTAAGAACTTCACAGTTCTAAACAGGGTAACTATTGGGGATGGTTTTTATAGTGCAAGAACTCCACAGTTTTAACCATGATAACCATTGGGGATGGTGTCTATAGTGTAAGAAATCCACAGTTCTAACCAGGGTAACCATTGGGGATAGTGCTTATAATGTAAAAACTACACAGGTCTGACCACCGACCTCTCTATTATTTTAAAGGTTCAACATCTGCTATTGTTTGATGCAATTATACTTCAAATATTCTTTTATTTGAAGGTGGAACATGTATATTCTGGAAAATGACTCAAAATAAAAATACTAATGTTTAAAATATATTGCTAATTACAAGAAGTCTGCCCAAATATTTTCCCGGAAAAGGCAAAAAATATAAGAAAATCGTTTAATTTGAGAAAAAATGTCCCGCATCTATACACAACAATTGTTTCTCCCATTCTACAAAAAAAAATTACAAAATTCGTCTTTCTGGAGGCTTTTTAATGCATTTTTCGTTTTCGCAATGATTATTTTTCTAGTGTCGAAGAAAGACATTTGTTAAATTACAAAGGATTTTCACAAAATTAAATTATTTTTCAGAAAAAGGATAATTTCAAGAAAGTTAAAAAGTAAAATTAGGATATATATAGTTTAGGAATAGTGTAGTATAGTTTAGGATTTGAGTAAATATTAAAATAGGGAAAAATAATGAGACAACACAGCTATTTGCGCATAACTCGAAGTAAATTTCAATGAAATCTCAAAATAATTTTAAGTGTCATGGATGTTTTTAAGATAAATCATTCGCTTCTAAAATGATATATTTTTACACTTTAGTTTATAATATCTTTCATCAGTTTTGCAATTTACCAGTATTACTCTCTATTCATTCAGTTTATTTCAAACACCCGTCTACTGCCATCACTAGATTTCTACAAAATGTTTCCAGTACGTGATGGTATACGATAACCTTAGATGATATAATTAAATGATATCAAAATATGTAATTATTTGTAAAAATTTTCAAAGTATGTATTTGTATCTATGTCTGATATTGCCATAAAATATCTAAAAAATTCTTTATAGTTGTACCAAAATATTCCTCAATATATTGTCAGCGATATAAAAACAATACAAGTAAATACAATAATAGAGAGGTGTGGTGGATAGATCAGGCTAAATCACTGGAATAGGTCACCACTGATGAGTCAGGCCCTCTCAAATATTGTCCATTGCACTGAGGAAGAGAGAATAGAGAAATTTTCAAATGGAAGTGAAAATAGGGCGAACTCAGCTTCAAATCTTACAGTGAGAAGATGTTTTGAAACATTTTGTTGTTAGGAGATATGAGCTCTGCTGAGGTTTTCTCATTGTCATCCATTCACCATTGATGAAGATCAATCGTAAAGTTTTTTAAATAGGAAAAAAAATGTAAATACTTATTGATAAGTTCCAGATAAACTCAATTGTAATCATTTAATCATTATTCGCAATAAACAAGCTTAAAATATATATCAATAGCTACTGCGTGAAATAATTAATATATACAGTTATCAGCGTCATAATCAAGCAACAATTCTTAATTCTGTCACCGTTTACTTTGTGAATGGAATAAATACCCTAATATGGCCATTTCTCATAACCATCGGTGGTTCAGTGGTAGAATGCTCGCCTGCCAAGTTCGATTCCCGGCCGATGCATTTTTTTTTTTTTACAATTTTTAAAACTCATTTATATCAACATATATACTCACGACCGTCTTTCCACCGTCAATTCCTCAATTCCTCATCGCTGTCACGGATGCGCGCGCATCATCATTATGATCATGATCATTATCTAATGATAATAATAATAATTATTATTATTATATTATTATTATTATTATCAACATATATAGTCACGACCGTCTTTCCTCAACAATTCCTCATCTCTGTCACGGATGCGCGCGCATCATCATTATTATTATTTCATTATTTTATTATCAACATATATACTCACGACCGTCTTTCCACCGTCAATTCCTCAATTCCTCATCGCTGTCACGGATGCGCGCGCATCATCATTATGATCATTATCTTCTATAGAAGCTTCTATCTTTATAATTATGTATATTTACAAAAGGTCAATTCGCTCGCGCCTCTAGCGGTGAAAATGAGGGGTAATACCAGCTGACCTAATGTACATGTAAAGTTTGGAGCGGGACGTTTCACAAGAGTGACATCCACGGCTCCAATTTATAATTGTAACAAATAGTATTTGAATAAAAACATTCAATCGGGTAAAACACGGGCGTTGCCCGGGTCATTCGTCTAGTATTATACAAGAGTGACATCCACGGCGCCAATTTATAATTGTAACGAATAGTATTTGAATAAAAGCATTTAATCGGGTAAAACCCGGGCGTTGCCCGGGTCATTCGGCTAGTTAATTCATAAAAGCGAGACGGTACGAAAATTCGTTCGCCAAAATTTCAATTTTTCCAAGTTAATTATTTATGGAAAACAATTCCCACATAAGAATGGCTACCAAAACTGTATAAATCAATTAAGATGTTCTATTTTAATAATAAATAGGCCCTGTCTTATCGAATAATGACGTAATCTTCGAAATAAAAAATTAAGATTATAATTATAATGAAGTGTATCTTTTGAATATCTTCGGGAGAATAAAAGTGTTCGAATATAGGAAGTTGACTCACTCACCCATCAGCGAAGACGTTAGATGACAGAGATGACCACAGGATACTTGGGAAGACTCCACCTCGGACGTTGACTTGGGAGAAGAACAGGAAGAAAAGAAGAACAAACCTTCCAACACAAAGACAAAGTAGGCTTGGGAGCTGCGTGCCGTTGCAGACAACGTCGGCTCGCGCTGAGCGAGACTTCTCTGTTATGGAGGAAAGTGTAAAAATCGTAGTTATCTATTTCTTGTTATCCCTCGGCCACTGGCATTGTATATAAATCCAAGAAAACTTAGGTCAGAAGGACATCCCGGGTAGTTGGCGACTTCTGTACGCTCCAGGAACCTGGGTTACTTAAATAAATAATAATAATCGTAGTTATGGGAGGGTAATATCACATTTACCATGAATTTCATCATAAAGTTTAAATTTTGAAAATTCGAAACTATTATAGGCGCGTTTATTTTTCCATAGCAGCAAGGGCAGTATAAATTGTTTTATTTTTAAAGAAATCATACGCGGCTATAGTAGTTTCGAATTTTCATAACAGATGGCGCGCTAATGAATCATAATATAAAGCCTCAATTTGTTTATATATGTGTCTAAAGCAATAACGCGCCATCTATATATTAGAGACGCAAGTATTTTAAGCATGAATTTTCTTTTTAACACAAATCAAACTTATACTGTCCTTACTGAGATAAATATGCCAAGCCCTCCCAATATTTTTCACATCAGTAAGAACAGTAGAAGTTAGTTATTTGAAAAAGAAAAATTTGTGCTTAAATACTTTTATCGCTTATATACAGATAGAGCGTAATCTAAATATATAAAATTGAATGTCTGTCTGTCTGTTTGTTTGTTTGTTTGTACTCTATAGATTCAAAAACCATACATCCAATCGCCGTGAAATTTTGGGATATTATTAGGTATATCACCGGGAAGGTTTTTGAAAAATAATTTCATGAATATCTTGAATATCCTTAGAGTTAATTGCAGATTTGTAGATTTAACTCGCAAGCAGCGCCCCCATTGTGACGATGATAACAAGTTTTCTTATCACTAAGTTTGTTATCTTAAACATTATTTATCAAAAGTAAGATTATCTCAGGATGACACGGCAATGTGACACGGGAAAAATGTTCACTAGATAAAACTATGATTTTCTATATGATATAAAAAGCCAACAATGAAGAGTGAATGTAATATAAAAAGCCAACAATGAAGAATGAATGTAAGATAAAAAGCCAACAATGAAAAGTGAATGTAATATAAAAAGCCAACAATGAAGAATGAATGTAAGATAAAAAGCCAACAATGAAGAGTGCATGTAAGATAAAAAGCCAACAATGAATAGTAAATGTAATATGAAAGCCAACAATGAAGAATGAATGTAAGATAAAAAGCCAACAATGAAGAGTAAATGTAAGATAAAAAGCCAACAATGAAGAGTGAATGTAATATAAAAAGCCAACAATGAAGAATGAATGTAAGATAAAAAGCCAACAATGAAGAATGAATGTAAGATAAAAAGCCAACAATGAAGAGTGAATGTAATATAAAAAGCCAACAATGAAGAATGAATGTAAGATAAAAAGCCAACAATGAAGAGTGAATGTAAGATATAAAGCCAACAATGAAGAGTAAATGTAATATAAAAAGCCAACAATGAAGAATGAATGTAAGATAAAAAGCCAACAATGAAGAGTAAATATAATATAAAAAGCCAACAATGAAGAGTGAATGTAAGATAAAAAGCCAAAAATGAAGAGTAAATCTATATATATAAAATTGAATGTCTGTCTGTCTGTTTGTTTGTTTGTACTCTATAGATTCAAAAACCATACATCCAATCGCCGTGAAATTTTGGGATATTATTAGGTATATCACCGGGAAGGTTTTTGAAAAATAATTTCATGAATATCTTGAATAACCTTAGAGTTACTTGCAGATTTGTAGATTTAACTCGCAAGCAGCGCCCCCATTGTGACGATGATAACAAGTTTTCTTATCACTAAGTTTGTTATCTTAAATATTATTTATCAAAGTAAGATTATCTCAGGATGACACGGTAATGTGACACGGGAAAAAATGTTCACTAGATAAAACTATGATTTTCTATATGATATAAAAAGCCAACAATGAAGAGTGAATGCAATATAAAAAGCCAACAATGAAGAATGAATGTAAGATAAAAAGCCAACAATGAAGAATGAATGTAATATAAAAAGCCAACAATGAAGAATGAATGTAAGATAAAAAGCCAACAATGAAGAGTGAATTAATATAAAAAGCCAACAATGAAGAGTAAATATAATATAAAAAGCCAACAATGAAGAGTGAATGTAAGATAAAAAGCCAACAATGAAGAGTAAATGTAATATAAAAAGTCAACAGAATGAATGTAAGATAAAAAGCCAACAATGAAGAGTGAATGTAATATAAAAAGCCAACAATGAAGAATGAATGTAAGTTAAAAAGCCAACAATGAAGAGTAAATCTCTATCTCTATATCTCTTTCTATATATATAAAATTGAATGTCTGTCTGTTTGTTTGTTTGTTTGTACTCTATAGATTCAAAAACCATACATCCAATCGCCGTGAAAATTTGGGATATTATTAGGTATATCACCGGGAAGGTTTTTGAAAAATAATTTCATGAATATCTTGAATAACCTTAGAGTTACTTGCAGATTTGTAGATTTAACTCGCAAGCAGCGCCCCCATTGTAACGATGATAACAAGTTTTCTTATCACTAAGTTTGTTATCTTAAACATTATTTATCAAAAGTAAGATTATCTCAGGATGACACGGCAATGTGACACGGGAAAAAATGTTCACTAGATAAAACTATGATTTTCTATATGATATAAAAAGCCAACAATGAAGAGTGAATGTAATATAAAAAGCCAACAATGAAGAATGAATGTAAGATAAAAAGCCAACAATGAAGAGTGAATGTAATATAAAAAGCCAACAATGAAGAATGAATGTAAGATAAAAAGCCAACAATGAAGAGTGAATGTAAGATAAAAAGCCAACAATGAATAGTAAATGTAATATAAAAAGCCAACAATGAAGAATGAATGTAAGATAAAAAGCCAACAATGAAGAGTAAATATAATATAAAAAGACAGCAATGAAAAATGAATGTAAGATAAAAAGCCAATAATGAAGAGTAAATATAATATAAAAAGCCAACAATGAAGAGTGAATGTAAGATAAAAAGCCAACAATGAAGAGTAAATGTAATATAAAAAGCCAACAGAGTGAATGTAAGATAAAAAGCCAACAATGAAGAGTGAATGTAATATAAAGCCAACAATGAAGAATGAATGTAAGATAAAAAGCCAACAATGAAGAGTGAATGTAATATAAAAAGCCAACAATGAAGAATGAATGTAAGATAAAAAGCCAGCAATGAAAAGTGAATGTAAGATAAAAAGCCAACAATGAAGAGTAAATGTAATATAAAAAGCCAACAATGAAGAATGAATGTAAGATAAAAAGCCAACAAAGAAGAGTAAATATAATATAAAAAGCCAAGTTATTTAGTATAGTACTGGGAAGGTTTCTAGCAAATAAAATTTTTGAAATAACTTTTCGCTTTAAAATATAAAGATAAATATTCTAATTTATCTGTTATAATTCAACAATCTGCTCTAAATATTATCATGATGATACGATGATTTTGTAATGTAGAAAATTAGAAAAGACAAAATTCAGGATGACACGGCAATTTATTTAAGACAAGAATAATGATACAATTCCAAGGCAAGATACTATTCCTTTAACTTCCAATTACCGAGGGAACCAATTAATATTGATTTTATTCAACTTATCGAGTATTTTTCAAGGGACCGGGAAAAAATGTTCATATATATATATATATAAGTCAATTTCTGTCTGTCTGTCTGTTTCGCGATAAACTCAAAAACTACTGAAGCAATTGGTACCATATTTTGCATGTCGCTTTTTATAAACCTGAGGAAAATTTTCGGCTGCATTTTGATTAGTATTTTTGGCTATTTCTTTTTTTTTTTCATTTGAAGAACTTTTTTTTACGCGGACTAATCCGGAATGGAATGAATACCTAAATATGGCCATTTTTTAAAGCATCGGTGGTTCAGTGGTAGAATGCTCGCATGCCACGCGGGCGGCTCGGGTTCGTTTCCCGGCCGATGCATTTTTTTTTTTACAATTTTTAAAACTCTTTTATATTATCTTATATATATAAAATTGAATGTCTGTCTGTCTGTTTGTCTGCATTCTATGGATTCAAAAACCATACATCCAATCGCCGTGAAATTTTGGGATATTATTAGGTATATCACCGGGAAGGTTTTTGAAAAATAATTTCCTGAATATCTTGAATATCCTTAGAGTTATTTGCAGATTTGTAGATTTAACTCGCAAGCAGCGCCCCCATTGTGACGATGATAACAATATATCGAGAGATTCAAATTTACGAGTTTCAAATTATCAAAATATATCTTTTTTTTTTTAATAAGTTTTTAGAGAATTGTTTTAACAAATGTTCGCTAGACAAACCTTTACTCGGGTAAAACCCCGGGCGAAGCCGAGTACGTTTTATAAGTTTATAGAGAATTGTTTTAACAAATGTTCGTTAGACAAACATTCACTCGGGTAAAACCCGGGCGAAGCCGGGCACATCCGCTAGTAATGAATAAAATGAAGTAAAATAATGAAACACTTAAAAAAAGGTGCCGTGACCAGGATTCGAACCTGGGTTATTGCGGCCACAACGCAATGTCCTAACCACTAGACGATCACGGCAGATAGACCGGGTAGTCTATAAGACAATATATAAGTTTACGGTCAGACCTGCCTGCACTAGTTGTTTGATTTAAGGTCATGTA
>CP092872.1:20616081-20737013 GCA_030710605.1 Cordylochernes scorpioides | reverse complement strand
GATGGCGCTCTAATATCTAAAATGCTCATATGAGCGGTCAGAAAAAATAAAAAAAATATATATATATATATATGTCGTAGCTAAATAAAGAGGGGCAGCCGTTATGCCTAGCGAACAGCGCACCCGCGATGTCTGCCACCTTTATTTTTGTCCAGCTTTTATACATGGATGCATTTACATATTTACATTTTAACACAAGCGTAACATATTTACATACTTATTTTGACGAAAATAAATTATATCTCTTGTCATTAACTATACAAATTATGACATATATATATATTTGCTTTTGAATAAGTTATATTTCTTGCATATTGATAGTGCTCTAATGTCTTTTACTGTGCCTAACTTGCCTTTTGTAAATATTTGCGAAAAAGCATTGCATAATACTAACATTTATTTGTATTTCTACACTTTTCAGGCTCATATCCAGAATTTTCTCAAATACCTCAAACAAGAATTCCTCGACAGTGTAAGATTTATAAGCAGAATTTCCCAATAAAATACTAGAGTGCTATGGTGGATTAAACTGTCAAAGCCGCGCTGGGAGGGTTCACCACTGATAACCCAGGCCCTCCCAATATTTTGCCATCACAGAAAGATTAATAGAAAGAGTGCTAAAAATGTACTTGTTTGATTTTGTATAAGCATTTTCTGAGAATTCGAAACTATTATAGACGCTTATATGATTCTTTAAAAAAATTCTACTGCCCTTTCTAAAATGAAAAATTAATGAGAGGGCTCATCAGTGTTTAATCCTCACATCAATTTTTTATTGCAGTAAGGGCAGTAAAGAGATTTTTGGATATGATCACTTTGTTGCAAAGTTGTTGGGTTGAAATTAAATTTATTTTTCAATTTATTAGAGCGTAATTTCGTTTATATGCTCCGGTAGAAGGGTTCACGAAAGCTTGAGAAAAGATTTAATAAAATAAGAAACTCATCTTCGATTCTTACGTTTTATTGTGAATTATATGGTTTCTTCCGAAGATATTAATGTAAAATTGGTAAAGATGCAGAATATCCTTTTTAATCATTGCAACAGAAGTTTTGAATGTACGATTTTTTGTTTTGTTGTTGTCGTGTCCAATGAGGAGCCTCAGAATTCTCCATGCATCTCTATAACAGCAGCAGCAATGTACGATTTTTTCCAATCGTACCTTTCAAGCTTCTGTTGCAAGGATTAAAAAGGATAGTCAACATCTTCACAACTTTCACATTGATATCTTCAGGAGAAAGCCGTGTAAAGCAGAAATTTGACGAAGTGGAACATGTGTGTCAGGCTGATAACCCCATTGACGGGCGCCCTGATGTTGCTCCTGTTGACCCCGCAGCTAGGCTCGGGTCCCCTGTGGAACGAGATTGTGGGGACTGAGGTCCAGTATTGTCTCCACAGTTGGTGGACCAACCTTCTCTTCCTCAACAACTACGTCAACCCCGAACAGCCGGTCAGCTACAGTACTTTTTGTCACTTCACAGTACAACCAACATTCCATAATAGACTGTAAAATCTTAGTTAATCCTGAAAGTGATATCTCTCAATTAGGTTTGATCAGTTCACTTCAGTTAAGTTTTATTTCAGAATAAGTTTCTTTCATTGATTTGAATCTCCTGGATATAAATTAAATAATGCAACAGGTTTCTAAAGATTAGTTTTTTTTTTTCATTTTATTATCACAATTTCGAGCTTTTTGGCATTTCTGCTCTTCTACAGGAGTACCTGAAAACGAACTTTTTCATGTAATCCTGTAGAAGGGCAGAAATTCTCGAAAGCGAGAGATTGTGATAAAAAATGAAAAGAAACCCATCTCCAGAAACCTGTTGCATTATTTAATAATTTTATTTATTATCCCATTATGAAGTGTACCTACAGGAAAGAATCAGCACTATATTGGTACTCGCTCTCTTCTTTGAATTATCAATAATATATTTGGGAGAGGTGATGTCAACCACAGTATTTTGACGGATGCTGTTATTCCTTACAATTCTCGCTTTACCAGAACTTACTGAGTTGTCAGAGTAGAATACCTTTCTTCATGACAAAATTTGAGACAAGGTAAAACAAAAAAAAAAAACATAAAATCAAAAGATTCATCACAAAACTAAATAAAATTAGAATTAGCTCATAGCTATGAACGTATAATATGAAGAGTATCTAGGTTTAAAAGGTTTGCGTTTGAAGTTTTGACTTCACTTTTATCTTATCTTACACAGTGTTAATTTAAATATTGATTTTATCGGCTTTATCTCGTTTTACCAATGTCTAAAATTTCAGCCCTTATAAAAGATTATTCCTTACTGTTTTATTTCAAAAGAATAATCCTACAGTTCTTGACTTTCATTGGAAATGATGCTGCTCTATCATGTTTCTATACAGCGTATTTAATCAAAAAGATTTGTCGAATATGTTTTCAATCGTTGATTTACACCGCACTCTTTGTGTAGGTGGAAGGAATTTGCGCATATGTAAACCCTCTAGAGCAAAAGCAAGTTTTGATCTCAAATCGGCCAAATAGTATAAGTTTTGAATTAAACTTCTGGGGTATAGATATCAATAAGCTATACATTCTACATTGAAATTTACACACGCTCTCTTTAAAATGAATAATTTATAATCTTTCAAACTTTTGTATTGGAATACATAAGTGTTTTTGACTCAAAAATATGAATACATTCATTCAGACGCTCTCACTACCCAAACGGTCAAATGGCGTGGGTCTACACGAATATATCACGTTACTATTGTGAGTTGAAAATTACCTGAGATAGAGAATCCTTCAATTTCTCAAGAGGTAAGCCAATTTATATTCAATAAATATAATTCATATTCTTTCCATAATTTTATTTGGTGATAGAAACATCTCTAGAGGGACGTATTTCTATTATTTCTTCTTTTCTTCGAAATTTTAAACTTTTGCTAAATTTATTATATATTTATAAAATATTGTTTTTTTTTAATAATTCAGTTTTCAACGTTTTTAGAGAGCGAAGTAAGAGACACTTCGGCCATTAGAATTTTTATTTTTTTGACATTTCTGCAAAATACTTTTGTCCTCGTTAGGAAATAAATTAGAAATAAACTTTATGGAAAAGTTTTAGAAATATGTTTTCATGCAATGAATGCTGACTAGGCAACCTCTATATTCAGTTTTCAATGTTATTTGGATGTGCAGTGCATGATGCATACATGGTTTATTGCATCAGACTTCCAGCTTCATCTTCTTCTCTGGTGGTCTTCATACTGTTGCTCTGGTAAGTGGCATTGTAGGAATAATGTAGTTTTGTATTTATCCTGTTTAAATCCTTAATATCATATGTAAATATACTTATTATATGAAAATTCTAAACTATTATAGACGCGTATGATTCTTTTAAAAATTATACAATTCTATTGCCCTTGCTGCAATGAAAAAATTAATGGGAGGGCCTGGCCATAACTAGGGGTTCACCACTGATGAGCCAGACCCTCCCATTAATTTTCCCATTGCAGTAAGGGCAGTAGAATTGTGTAATTTTTAAGAGAATCATACGCGTCTATAATAATTTTGAATTTTTATAACAGATGGCGCGCTAATGCATCATAATATACTTATATATCTATATCTATATATATATTTTTTACATATTTCATACAATTTACATATAGTTTTTTCATGCATAAATTAACCCTCTCCCCCTCCTCCACACCCATTTCCTTTGTAATTATTTCATAAGATTATGTAAACTATAATCTTATGACGCTATGTGGCGTTGAAAGAGTTTGTTTATACAAAATAATACACGTTTTGACGCTTTGGCAAATGTTGACGTTCAGTCAACTGGAATATGGCGAATAAATATTTTTTATTTAATCCACACACACATTATATGACTCTTTTTTAGATCTATATATAAATATTAAAAACAAAGAAGGCATTTCCTGACCAAAAGCACATGTGCTTTTTAGATGGCAAAGCGCCATCTAGTGGAGCAAAAATAAACTAAACGTTTATTTAACTTGCTCCGTGATATTTGGCTAACCCAATTTCTTGAAAAATCAAAAAAAGCCATCCACGAACGCGTTTCGCGCTGTTGGCGCTTGTCAGTGTGGAGTAGACTGTACCACTACGACCAAAAATATTTTTGATCCTAGTGACTTCATGAGAAATCAAGAAATGGGTATTTAAGGCCAAACTTGCGTAAATACGCTTAACACATGAAAAACCAATAGAAATAAATATATAATAAGTGAGTCAGGTGTTGGTATTAAAAATAAAGAAGGCATTTCCTGACCAAAATTACAATGCACATGTGATTTTTAGATGGAAGAGCGCCATCTATAATATATAAATATATATGAGTTCTGACTTATTCACTAGTTATTTTGTTCTCTACAGTCACTTTGCCTCAATCAGCCAATTAGTGTTGAGATAATAAAGCGAACATGTCACCTTAGCTCAGTGCTTCTACCGTTAGAGGTGTTGAATTAACGACTGGAGGATCGAATATCGGATTTTCCTCTATTTTTGTTGATTCCTTTTATTTTTTCATTGAATTTTTTCCCATTGTATTCATACTTTTAAAAAATATTTTATAATATAGGAGTATTTTTACAGATCATATTGATATTAAGCTTTAAAAACATATTTTCTACTTATAGATCTGATAAAAAGACGTATTTTAGCGGCATATGATCGGTAGAAATATATTTTATGACACAACTATACATTTTTAATTTTAATTATCCTTGAAAAGTTCCAGCATATGTGTATGGACGGGTTAATGTTGTAAAGATATATTATTAAAATTAAAGATACTTCGGCCAGTAAATCTTTTCATATTTCGACGTTTCGACAAAATTATTTTGTCCTCGTCAGGATATTGGCTGAAGTATCTTTATTTTTAAGAACTATGAATGCCGGCCAGGCAGCTTCTATCTTCACTGTAAATATGGCTGTTTAAGAGAAGTTGACATGTGGTTGTAATGTAAGGAAACCACGCTACGGTATCGTGGCATGTGTGGCGGTCATCCTGTGCTCCTGCACCGCCCTGGCTCTGGTCACCATCTACAAGGGACTCCCGCCCACTATGCTCTTCTACTACGGAAACCCGGAGTATATTACAACCTTTAATATAAGTATCGAAATATCTACCATGAGGGATCTATATAATGAGTAGACACCTGCCTGAGTGACTAATTTTGCTAATCAAACTAAATATTTAGATGGAAAATTTGGCTGTAGGAAATTGATCTAAAAAGCATTAGGCTCCTATCCCGTCAAATAAAGCGTCAAAACTAGACGCCATCTATAGACCATCGTCGCAAACTAGCGACTTCGGGTCGGTGACAAAGCCACAACACCATCTTTGGCAAACCATGATCTCTAGGTGGACGCTTTTCAGTTTTCCAAAACTGGTGTTGTTGCTTTGTCACCGACCCGAGGTCTCTAGTTTGCGGCGATGGTCAAAAGATGGCGTCTAGTTTTGACGCTTATTTTGACGGGAGAGGAGCCCTATGCTTTTTTAATACTATTTATTCCAACCAACTCCAGTTTAAACCAGAAGTAGGCATATTTTGGATACACTCTTACATGGGATATTGTAGAGAAGCTATAGTTAAGTGTTATTTAGGTTCTTGAAAAATGTGCAATAGTTTTGAGGAAGTTTTCACATCAGCCAATTTCAACTTTTTATTGTTGGCCTCCAATTGGGATGGTACACACCGTCGAATTTAACCCAGGAATTAAACCCCGCATTAACCACTTATTTTTCTGAATTAATTGTTCTCTATTCCTGCACATGTCGAACCCCTTCCGTGAATGAAAGTTACCAAAAAGAGCTCTGGCATTTGCAAGTGCAAGCGCATATAGATGATTTCTACAAGTGTTAAAATGTGGAGAACTTGCAGTAAAAGGCAATGGCTAACTACCCGCCATGATATGCATGATTTGTACCAAATATATTTAATTAAGTCAAAAAACAACAGACGTCTGAATATAAAAATGTAGTATTCATGAGAGTTCCAGTGGAACTAGAAGTGCCTATATTATCTATCCATATATTATCTCCTTTCAATATATAACATACTTCAACAGAGTTTTAAATTGTGTTTTTGCAAACTTCTCTGAAGATTCTGACTACAAATAGCGACGCAAATACCAAACCTTTCTTATTCTCCTCTTATCTTAACGCACGAATAAAATGTTAGATTATAACTCAAGGTTTAGTTGGCCTATTCAGATAAGCTTTTGACTATGGTATAACAAATATATAGATAAAATTTTACTTTTTTTTTTTTTAATTACAAAATTTTTTCACATGAGTTTTTTTTTTTAATAAAAAGAAACTCATTGTGAGAAATATTTGTAATTTTAAAACTTTTTTAACAATTAATCATGAATAGAAATTTTACTATGTTAGAGAGAATGAGATAATACTATTGATACTATATATGATTTTTGAGGTGAGAGAGAGAGAAATTTATTAAGGCTTTGATCTGGCTATAGTTATAAATTAATTTATAGAACGGGCAAAATCGGCTAGTAAAATGTATTTTGATTGAATTCCACATGTGAGAGACTTTGCTCTCTAGCTATATAACGGAGGCTAGCTTAAGCTGCCTGATAGACTGACCAAATCGTGTCAACCATTACGAAGGCTTCTACTGATGAGTTAATCCTTCTCAATAAACGTATATTCCATTTAACAATTGTAGAAATTTAACTTGTATAGATGAAAAATGAGAGTAGCAGTAGTTGTGTATTCTTTCTTCCTCGTTACTGGAAGTTGTTTACCTCAGTATGATGAATGTACTGGATCCTTCATTCTTCTTCATCCTCAGTAATCTTCTAACCTCTGACTGGTACACTGCCCTCTGATGGACATTCTGATGTCAGACGATCTTTGAAGCTTAGTAAAGATTTATTCATTCTCTTTAATATATGAATAGCATTACTAATTATGAAAATTATGAGCATATTACAAAATTCTAGCGTCAAAATAAGATATGTTTATAATTTTCATCGATAGATGACGCTAGTTCAATGGTGTTATTAATTATTGCAAGCTTATCTTGAATCAAATATTTATTGGTACATTTTTCGCCCAGCCTGATCGTCTATCTTCTTTTAAGATCACTTCTTTCGAATCTTTCTATCCACTGATGTTTTCAAGAAGCAAACATTTTGGAAATGTAATTGAAAGATATGAACCACTTACCCCTAGTATAGGTGGTACAGGTCATGTTAATCTTAGATGAGTAGTTGGCAACTGCTTCGCTCTCTATTTTACTGTAAATGTATCACGTTTGCATATGTACAACACATATGTAGAAAGGAGTTTTGAGTTTGCACTTAAAACGTGCCAGAGTCTCATTTTTACTTGCAAATACTGTTAGAATTCGACTTGTGTTAGAGTCGGAGGACATTGAGGCAGAAAAAAAATGCGGGATTCGATTCTGGCTTATGGTTGTCGAAAATCGACGATGTGCATCATTCTTCCGCCATTTCAAATAGGTAAGTGACTGGAATATGTGTCTGAATTTTTTTCATAAATTATCGTTTCTTTATATGTTTTATTGAACTATATTCTCTTTTTAAACATACTATGGCGAAAGACCAAAGTTTTCTGTATTTAACATAAGGTAAATGCTTCTAGCGACCGAAAAACCATCTGGTGGAACCTCTACTATCTAGCTTACTCCCATGCCGGCCCGTACTTCGTCGGTGTTCTGGCCGGCTATATCTTCGCCAGCGGGAAGATACCCAAGATGTCCGTGGTAGGTTGTCGTTCTGTCCATGCGTATAGCTGGTTCACAAAGCTACCATTTCATCTTAGTGCCATACTTCCGGTTTCTCAGATGTAGCCCGAACAAACCAGAATATGGAAAGTAGGATGTAGAGTTGAGCATCCAACTGTCTGATATCTTTCCTGGACGATCAATTTAGGGAAACCAACGCCGACCCATCCAATTAATGTTCTCCCCCAGAAGATACAAGGAGTATATGCAGTGTAGGGAGGGTCTCTACTCGGAGGTTCTACTGCACTACAAATATTTGGAAAATCTTCACTGACTCACATGTGTCATCTGTAGTTTTGGCGGTTAATAATGATAAAAACATCGGTTTAAAATTTACTTTTTGACTATGGCATATAATTATCTGAAAAAATAAACGAATTTAACGTAGAAATAAAACATATATGTTATTATTCATAGTGTGTTAACATATGACGTGTTAAAACTGCTGGCTTGGCTGTCAGACTTGGCGAGCAGTTGGATGGCTCCTGGCGACAGCTATTAGCATGGGCGCCCTGTTCTCTGCGCTGATGTGGAACAAAGGAAACATTCCCACCAGGGTGGAAGCTCCGTTCTACGCCGCACTGCACCGCACGGGATGGTCCCTGGGGCTGGCGTGGGTGTTCTCCGTGGGGCTGACGGGGCAGGCTGGTGAGTCCGTCGTGTCGTCTACTGGATCCAAGTTATAGAGGCTTACTGGGCCATAACACCATAGGATAGAAACAGTGATTGTATTTTTTAAATGAAAAAACAACTTTGACAAAATTGTTTCCATGTTAACTACAAATATTATAATTACCTTTAAGTTTATTGTACAATATTTTTTTTTATATAAAAAGGGAGCAAACCCTCGAAATATATTGAGGAAAAAAGATTTTTTCTTTCACAAATATAGGTACGTACCTGTTTAAATGAATATTCAATGAATTGCCTTTTGACTCAAAGAAATGGAGTTGTTGAAGTTAAAATTATTTCGTGTGCGCTCCTTTTAAAAATCACAAAAACCCATTCATTAAACAGACATATAATTGTGTGGAATTCGAACTATTTTGACCTGTATTCTTATTTTGAAAATGAATCAATTTTCTACCGCCCTTACTGCAATTATAAAAAAAAGGGAGGCTCGGATAATCAGTGGTGAACCCTCCCAGAGGTTTCGCCAGTTTAATCTATCTTACCGCTGTAATATTGAATTTTTTCGATTTTCCTTTTATACTGATACTGGGGAAGGGACTCTTGGAAAGGGTATTTTAAATGAACTATGGACATAAGCTTTAAGGACAGTAGAAATACATCAATGATAAATATATAATATGCTTCGATCAATACACTTCCTCAAATTGCAAGTAAAAGTTTTTAAAACACAATATTAATATGAAATGCATTAGCTAGCTTTCTGTTATGAAAAAATGAACTATATTTGTAGAACGAAAATTACAATTATACCGCAAATGTTTCTTTTGAACGAAATTTCGAAATTTATCTCAAGGGGAAATAGAAATTATTTCGAACCATAGAGATGAAGTATGATAGGATGAATTGTGAAGAGTAATGATAAACGGAAAAATAGAGTGTCCAGGGATGGTATAATTGCGGTATAATTGCAATTTTCGTTCTACAATCATAAGCCGCATTATATTGTACTATTAACTATATTGTACGCGTATGATTCTTTAAAAAGCAAATCAATTTATACTGTCCTTACTGCAATATAATTGCGTAATTCAAGTTACAAGATGCAGTCTGTATGCTGCAGAGTGGGTACGGAAGATTCTATCCTGGAGATGCTTTGTAACCCCGAGCCGCCTCGCTTTCTCCGCCTATCTCCTTCACTATCACATCATCCTGATGATGTACTCGGAGGCTTTCTGGGAATATCACTTCACCCATCTCCTGGCGGTAGGTAGTTCCCCAGCCTGTCCCGAGTAGTCCCTTGGTATTGTCCAAACAAAAGAGATTGAAATTTACAAACTGCCCTATTTCACTCTTCATATAGGACTAGCCGAAATGACCCGAGTAACACTCAGGTTTTATAATGCAATACGAGGGTGAGTAGAAAAGTAAGGTCTCCTATTTTTTTCATAGAAAAACACATTTAATCACAACTTTTTATACATCATTGGAAAGGTTGGACACTTTGCTATTTTTCTACATAGTCGCCTTGATGTTCAATCACTTTTTTTCATCCTGTCAACCAACTTTGTAATTCCGGTGTTGTACCACTCTCCCGCCGCCTCTTTGAGCCACTTGTCGACCCACCTGGCGGACACCTTTCTGTAGCCGAGGGTCTCAGACACAATCTTGTGCACGGAGAAGTGGCTGCAATCTTCATCCAGGCCATCCTCGATCTCTTCAAGGGTTATCCGCCGGTTTGCGCGCACCATTTCGTCGATTCGAGCCACGGTTGATTCCGGCAAACTCGGCCGCCCATTAGTAAATTAAATTTATAAATATTTTTTATAAAATATTCTCCATTTCAAATATTATATTTTATATGGACATCTCTAGATCCGCTGTGTTCTCTATAAATCACTCACCCAGCAGTTTTCCTTTAACTATAACAAATCCAATTGATGCTATTTTTCTATATTTCTCTTTCTTCATATGATTTTAAATAAATAAAATTATTGGTAAATATATTATATTGCTTTTCTATAGTTTATAACGCTTTTCGCCCACTCCCTTAACTCCGCCTTTGCCGGTCCCAAAACTGGATGAAAAAGGAGGAGGGAGAGCAGTAACAACCTCACTAAAAACCTGGGCTCAGCTGGCCCGGCTGGTAGTATCCTGTAAGGGTTCCTAATCCAGGAATACAGGATGAGCAGCATTTGTACTCCATGTTAGGAGGGGCGGAAATATGGCGTCTGTTCCTTATGTCAGAGCAGCCATTTCTTTTGGAGCTAAATCGGCCTGCCACTGAGTAGTGCTCCCAGTCTTAATGACAAAGGCAGACGCATTCTACTTCACTCAGTACCCTAATATGATTGAGTGGGGATAGGAAAGAAGAAGAAGATATTGCTTTCCAACTCTTAATTTTTAAAACTCGAAGAAATTTCATATAGGTTGAAATAAATTTGAAACAATAAATATGCAAAATTACATTTATGGGATCATCTTTTTTTAAATCAAATTTATATTTTGTTTAAAGACATATTTAAATATAGATGTATTAGAAAAATATTTATAACGTACAAAATAGTATTTTGACAGGACATAGAGATCGGATTCGGATTTTTAGCCAATAAAAAATAAAATTGACAGGTTCTGGGCAAAAATAGTTGTTTTATTAGTCAGAAAATGATTATGATAATATTGCTGTATCATGTTTGATTATCAGATACAAAATTATATCGGGAAAAATTCCAAAAAGCTGAGACCACGGGTGAAGCCAGTTCATTTTTAGTGAGCAGGAACAAAATTCTAACAGAAAAACATTCATTCGAGCAGAAGACACAAAGCCAGATCATCTCTTTATAAAAATATCGCTTCTCTGACACAAAGTTTGGAGCGGGACGTTTCACAAGAGTGACATCCACGGAGCCAATTTATATTTGTAACGAATAGTATTTGAATAAAAACATTTAATCGGGTAAACCCTGGGCGTTGCCCGGGTCATTCGGCTAGTAAAGAATAAAACCAACATGTTTTGAAAATAGAGCAATTTACAATAAAATCTTTAGGTAATAAAAAATGCATATATTGGATTGAATAAAAAGATTCATTTGTCTTGAGAGATTGGCAAAGGTTGGCTTTCAGCCAGCCGAAATATGGGAAAATATTTTTATTAATTCCAATATATATTAATGCCTTTTTGAAATTTTTTATTTAACTTGCCTCCATGTCTGTCTGGATGTCTGTCGCCAAATCTTGTAATCAAATTTTAATATACTTATAGGGCACCTAGAAATATGAAATTTGGTACACATGTTCAAACCTGATGACAGTGCTAGCTGACCAATTTACAGACTTCTGGGTTGTCATTGACCAAGAACGGACAAATTTCCAAATTTCCTTTCAAATTTTGTATATTTAATTTTATTTATTCTGTTTTGTCAATATCTCGCTAACCGTTCGTTTTTAGCGATTTTTCCTTCGATTTCTCCTTCTTTGTTTAAGCTTTCTTGGTATACTTTTAACGCTCTTTCTAAAGGTACCATTTTCATTGAGATTGGTCCACTCTTTTATTTAAAAGCTTTTATTTAACTTGCCTCCATATCTGTCTGTCTGGATGTCTGTTGCCAAATCTTGTAATCAATTTTTAATATACTTATAGGGAATCTAGAAATATGAAATTTGGTACACATGTTCAAACCTGATGACAATGCTAGCTGACTAATATTCAGACTTCTGGGTTGTCAGGTTGGCCAAGAACGGACAAATTTCCAAATTTCCTTTCAAATTTTGTATATTTAATTTTAATATGTTTCCAGACCATATAGAATAATGAAACTCACAATACTCGCTCAGTCCAATTAACAATGCAAGTGTACTAATTTTCAGACTTCTGGGTGGGTCGGGAAGGCGGGAAATGAACCATTATCTATATTTCTTTTTTAATATTATGTGTTGCATTATATCTACTCGGAAAATGCTGGAGGTTGCGAAAGGATCTTTTCAATAAATGTTCAAGACATGGAAGGAATTAGAAATCCAAATATTCAGATTCCTATCGAAAACGTCCTTGGAATTACAAGCAAATAAATGAGAAAAGCCAACAAATATATTAATTCTATGTTATAATTTGGTCATCTTACACTGGTGTCCAAAAAATAAAACACTTTTGTTTTTTATTGATATGTTTTAAAATATACAACGCTAAAAGCTAAAAAGTAATTTAATTAGGTATTTTGAGTCGTAGAATTTATTTATCGCAACCATTCGATTCGGTAAAATTGAAAATATGCAAATTTTTGCTTGTCTTTATAAGTCTGCTATTTGGCGTGTCATTTACCCCATCTAAGAATTGTCCAATTATAATTTTATTTAATCCTTAGGTAATTATGAGTTTACGAAAAATTTTAGCAGATAATTTAAAATGGAGAGCTGTTGGAAGAATGGAGGCAGGGCAATCACAAGTTGAAGTAGAAAAATGGCTAAATGTGAATAAATCTGTGGTCAGCAAAATATGGAAACAGTTCATTGAGACAGGAACCATCAAAAGAAAAGAACGTTCTGGCAGAAAAAGAAAAACAGCTACCTCTGAAGACCGTTATCTGGTCGTAACTGCCAAGCGCCATAGGGAGATGACAGCTATTCAACTCTCTAATGAACTCTCAAGTGCTACTGGAACGAGAATTTCAAGACAAACTGTTTAGCTTCACGAAGGTGCTCTTTATGCATGACGACCAATGGTCTGTATCCCTTTAACCTCTGCTCACAGGAGAGCCCGCTTGAATTGGTGCTTGGAACATCACGCCTGGACTCATGATCAGTGGGCCAATGTTCTCTTCAGTGACGAGTCAAGATTTAGTTTAAACACAGATTCTCGACGAGTTTTCATCTGGAGGGAGCCTGGAACCCGCTATCATCCCAGTAACATCAGGGAAATAGACAGTTTTAGAGGAGGCAGTCTCTTAGTCTGGGCTGGCATCAGTTCTAGCAGACGCACACCCCTCCACATTTTTTTTTCTGGGGGCACTTTAACTGCCCAAAGGTACAGGGACGAGATCATTGAGCCCTATCTAAGACCTTATAGAGATCAAATTGGTCACAATTTGATTTTAATGGACGATAATGCTCGTCCGCATAGGGCTAGGCTAGTCAATGAATATCTCCAGAGTGAGAATATTCGAAGGATGGATTGGCCAGCCAGGTCTCCGGACCTGAATCCAATAGAGCATGTGTGGGATGCTCTAGGGAGGCGTATTGGAGCTCGTCACCCCTCTCCCAGAACCCTCGTTGAGCTAAGAACTGCTCTATTGGAGGAGTGGGGTTTACTACCCCTGGACCTCCTCCAAAGCCTGGTAAACAGTATGAGGGCTCGCTGTGAGACCTTGATAGCTGTTAGAGGTGATCATACTCCCTATTGATATCTTATTTCTTTAAGATCTGGAACCTTAGTTTTGGATATGTTGGTAATTATTTGCATATTTCATAATTTCAAAAATTATTTTATTATTTTCATATAGCTAGTCAAATTTTCCATAGTTTAAACTATTTGTTTAAACTAAATTTTATATTTGTTAATAAATTAGCTTTTGAGAAATTTCAATATTGGGTTAAGTTTCTTATTTTTTGGACACCAGTGTATTCCAATATCATCACGCATATATTTATATTCATTATATATATATATAGGTGTGTGTGTAACAATATACCACCATACATTTCACGACACCCTTTTTAAATAGTTCCCTTTTTCAATTAGTATGTTGTTACTTTTAATTATTTAATCAATTGTTTAATTATAATTCAAATTTTATATGTACCAATTATTCCTTAACAATAATCCACTGGGTGTCTCTAACTTTGTAATATAATCCAAATAATTTAGGGTTCCCAAAAGCAAAGAGACGCAGTTTTGTTAGTAACGGATTTTGCTTACGTCACTTCCGACCTCCAACGAGGAATTGACCAATCTGCTACGAGCAGGCTTGCAGCTATTTAAGGCCAACGTCGTCTCAGTGATAAGGCTTTTTTTTTTTGGACTGGCATATATACGACTAAAAATAGCGTGAATAATTAATTATAAAAACACTTTTAAAAAAAGCTTTTATTTAAAATGCACTAAAAATAACAAAATAAATATTTCTGAAGTATTGCTTTTTTTTCTGAAGGTACCATTTAACAAATAAAATAATAGACTTAGAAATAAAAGCGGTGGGGTACAATAATGATAAATTTGAGATCAATGTGATTTTATATGAAGCAAATGATTAGCAAGATTATGCCTTTCATTAAATTTATACCTATTTGCTGCATAAATGATTATCATCCCCCACCGCTTTTATTTCTAAGTCTATTATTTTATTTTGTTAAATGGTACCTTCAGAAAAAAAAGCAAATGCTTCAGAAATATTTATTTTGTTATTTTTGGTGCATTTTAAATAATTTTTTAAAGTGTTTTTTATAATTAATTATTATTACTAAAAAGCCAACCTATATATTTAAAATGATTTCAGGGAAGAGACAAAAATAGGTGTTATAGCACATTATTTTATTAACCATATCGATTTTTACTGGAGTGTGTGATAAGGGAATGCAATACTTTTAAGCATTTTTATAGTGAAAGGAGAATATTTTGTTAGATGAATGTCATTGTCCCGCAATTTTATACTATGCAGTAAAGTTTGGGTTCTTAAACTCTATACATCGTTTGGTTTTTATTTTTCAAACAGCAAGTTCCCCCAGATCGTCTTATATTCCATATGGATAGGTTCAGTTAATCCATGGACATCAGGAGGTGTACCATGGGCCCTGACAGTGGTGTGTGTCCATAGGTCTGGCTATGGATGGCCCATACCATGGTTTCCTTCTTGCTGGCCATTCCCTTCACGCTCATGTTCGAATCCCCCTTCCTGGCGCTGGAGAAACTTCTGATCCAAAAGTTCCTTCCAAATCCAACTAACCCTCCCGTCACATCTACGGAGGAGACAAAGACTGAGTCTGTTTCCCGCTTCTGATACAATTCCTTCTATCCTTCAGTCACTATATCTTTTTAATATTTTGTTGTTTCAATAATAATATTTATTAAAATGTGATTTTAAATAAATATTGATTTTATACTAATAAATGTAAATTATTAAAATACATTGTGTGTGTTTGTAAAAATATTCCATAAACGAGTCATCTGTTGAGTGACCGCCTCTCTGACCGATAACTTGTTTTTAATATTTAATAATTCTAATTGTACAAAATAAAATTGTACTAGATCGTTAAATTGAGAGTTGCTAATACTTTTGGCCATGTCTTTAACGATTAGATGCATTTTTCTTCATATTTGACTACTTGATCCCATTAAAATTCCATTTGTGTACTATTCTTTCGTATGAACTCACCTTCTCGCGCACTTTTGACCTTGAATTTCCATTTCAACAACAACAACAACAAAAAAGGCTTTTATCAGGGCCCATTACCCTGTATGGATTCGCTATACAATAACAAAATAATACAGTAATATTTCCTCTCTTTCCCCATGTGCACGTGAGTCTTTATTTGAAAAGGGATTTATTTACACATCTGTTCTAAAACTTTACTCACTAACTCTTTTGTGTATGAACCTATTTACAATTGATCTGTAGAAATTATAGAGTTCTCTTGTTATATTTTTCTTTTCTGAAATAGTTCTCAGCGTCTTCAATGGGTTTCAAAATCTTCAGAAGGTGTTTTTAAGAGTGAATGCCCATTTCTTGATCCTCAAAGAATATTTTTGGACTAGCTCTTTTGGTCGTATAGGTATCCTGCACCACGCTGGCAAGGGGCAACAGCCTGAAAGACGTATGTAGTTGGATATTATTACTTTATCAAGAAAAGGTAATTGTAGCCAAAATTTTGAAATAATTAAAATTAAC
This sequence comes from Cordylochernes scorpioides, assembly GCA_030710605.1. NCBI lineage: Eukaryota > Metazoa > Arthropoda > Arachnida > Pseudoscorpiones > Chernetidae > Cordylochernes > Cordylochernes scorpioides. Next base: position 20,720,729 of record CP092872.1, on the reverse strand, counting down.
CATTATTTGATACCTATTCCGATAGATGGCGAAACCCATCACAACTTCCAGTTGCGCGATCAGAATATTTTTATTCTTCAAAAATACTGAGCTAAATCAATTTCAAATAAGAGGTTACTTTACAGAAAAGACGAGGTTTTCAGATTCCATAGGTTAACTCATGAAAAAGAGAGAGTTTATATGGTGGTTATACACGAAAAAGGTTTGAGGAGACAAGCTTCTTTTAATATGGCAATTTTTACTGCACACAGAACTTTCGAGCATATTCTCCCTTTTAACACACGTGTAAATACTACTTCACTGAGAGCAGCAATGCTCGAAGCTTAGGCGAACATTATCCTATTATAATAAATACCTCTCGTTTGAATCTCCTCCTTTAATCTAATACTCAAATAAGTTGTTCTGTATCTCATATAAAACTTTTACTGACACAATAATATCTTGCCTTAGAGACAGATTTGAAAAAGCATGAAGGATCTGTCTTTGAAATAGTCTTCATTATTTGTAATTTAAATCTGTACAAATAGTTCACATTTTACCCAGAAGGTCGCTCAGTAAGGTAGTCGCTCATTGGAGGTGAATATCACATCGATTTTGTCGATTATAGTATTTGGAGAATTCAGAAGTCTAACTTAAAACTGCTCGCATGTATCTGTTTTGACTTCCAGGTCTGAAGTTTCGACTCAAGAATTGTCAAAACGATCTCTCAAATATGTATCACTCCTAAAGATTCTTTAACAGCTTCCTGTACAAGATCCACATCTTGGAGAGGTCAATCCCTACTTCCAAACTAAAGATGGCCACATTGCAATAGGAATAAAGAATATCATTGCTAATAAGAGATGAAAGCTAACGATGAGAGTGATATTAGTTGAAAATGTACAAGCTTGGCGAGCTTTCAGACATTATAGTTATTGTCTGAAGGCTTATGCTTTTTCAATAAAGAAACAAGTCGTGTTAGACTTTATCTCTTCTTAGTAAGGTGACCAAGTCATGGAACATCTTGGGCTCTGGCATACAGACTTTGAATCAATAAGTCTTCAAATCTCTCTTTCCTTGTTTGAAAAAGAAAAATTATCACTCACATTTTTAAATATCTTCATCTTCTAAATATCATCAGGAGCCCTTATAGGGTACTATCAGCCGGGCCAGTTGAGCCCAGTTTTTTTTTACTGAGCTTGTTACTGCTCCCTCTCCTCCTTTTTCATCCGGGCTTGGAACCGGCAAAGGCGGTACGCTATACCTAAGTGTTTCGGGCTGTTGGCCCTGATCAGCGTGATGCAAGTTGTACCCTCAACGACCAAAAAACTGGTGTTTTAGGCATCCTAAAAATTATAAATGAACTTATAAAGTTTAACATTTTTTCAATTCATGGAGATTAAAAATATAACGTGTAAAAAGTGTACAGCGCACATAATTTTAAATGCAGTGAAATATAAATAAAAAGTTGAAAATAAAAAAATAATGTAAGAGAATTTTTATTCAAAAATGTTTTTTAAAATAAACCTTTTGCTGTGTTTTCTCAAAGATATGCTAATAATTCATTCTTAATAACTTCTAGGCAAAAATTGTACTCACATAAAGATGAAATAATATACCACAAAACCAGCTTTTGACAAATCCTGTCAGATAACTAATCGGTATGAAATAATTTTGGTTAAGCCTCCTCGGAAATATATATAGCCCGAAACATGAGATTTCAGGTTGGTTATTTGTTCGAATCTGTCAAAAGCTGGTGTTATACCGTATTCTTTTATCTATCTGTCTCAGTGAGTTTCAAGAAAATCAATTTTTATGTTATATATTATGTAATAAAACAAAAAAATGTTTTTTAAGTCAGGTGTTGATATTAAAAACAAAAATGCATATCCTGACAAGGCTCACATGACCATTTCTAGAAGGCAGAGCTCCATCAAGAAATTGGGTTGCCGAATATCACGGAACAAGTTAAACAAACCTTTATTTTATTTTTGTTCCACTAGATGGCGTTCTGCCATCTAGAAATGCTCATGTGAGCCTGGTCAGGATATGCCTTTTTTTGTTTTTAATTATATATTATTTATTTTTATAATATTTTTTAGATTATTTTCTCCAATTCTATCAGGTGAGTTGAATATCTATTTTATAAATGGGTATTTGAGTATATATATTTACGAAAGCAATAAATGCATTAAAAATTACATGAACGCCAATAAACACCAAACAGAATCATAACAGGGATACTCCATTCGAGTCAAAAGGAGCGATCCATTGAATATAATTATATATGACAGGCGTACCTGGGTCTGTGAATTAAAAACATTTTCACATCAAGGCACGTCTTTTTTTTTATATAGAGATATATTAGTTATTTAAAAATTAAATAAAGAAAATAAATTTAGTATTCACTTTTTTTTCTGGAGTGTAAGGGCGTCGGAATCTATAGTTCTATTGTGAAGTTTGTAGTGGTTAAAATGCCGAACGCGAGAGATGTCTTGAGATTTGATTACTAAAGCCACAAACATCTATCGAAATCACTAATTATATTTGAAATCACTACTTGAATTCGTTCAAAAGACATTTAAAGTTCCATAATTTGCAGTCATTGTTTTTTAATAATTCCAAGCACATACAAGACAGCTAACATTATTATCTGGATTTTTCGCACAGAAACAGGCGTGCTCCCATTCACAAATACCAACACATTGTTCTGGGATTAAGTGGGCACATCAAAATGGCAGACCCACGTTTCTTCATCAACTATGATGCTATTTACATGAGGAAATTATCTTTTAAATATCTCTTAGTACCATGAAATACGTCCGTGTCATCTTCTTATCCTTTAAGGCATGGGGCGCGCAAAGGGAACAAGCTTCTTCCATCTACGTGTAGATTACCGTACAGAATTTCTGGTTCAGTAATTTCCAACTTATCTGGAATGATAGGTTTCCTGTATATAGATGTCCGAAGTTTATTTGATACTTCATAAAGATTCTACGGATTTTCATTTAAACAATTGCAAATATGTATAATATCAGTCAAATTAGACACAAAAACTATGCTACATCTCTGTTGAACGTTTATGAAACTATCAAATTAATGTCGGGGGCAAAGCGAAAATTATGAAGATATCAAGAAGCTCTTGTAGATCTCATAACACCAAAGAACGTCCGGGACTAACAAAAGCCATAGGCCGAAACTATGGTCTCCATGTAGGAGTTATTGGACTTCCAAAGCTAGTGTTGTGCCCCCGACCCAAGTTCGATAGTTTTCAGAGACACTCGATGACACATAGTTTTGGCGTCAGTTTTGATGGAAGAGACGACCTTTCGGTCGATATTTCGTCCATATAATTTCCCTAGCCATTGTGACATCTAGAATCCTATTTTGTAAAATATGAATTACTAAAATCGCGCTTGTGGATCTTATTAAATGAAAGCGTATCTTGGACTGACGAAAGTCATTAAGGCATGGAATTGTCAAAACTAGTATTATGGCTTTGTCACCGAACCGTGTTGTTACAAAAGGTGCTGAATATAGTTTTTCAGTGATTGGTGAAATATATGTTTATGATGATAGTTTACTCCTTTAAAATTAGAATTGTCGTTTTTTTTTTTTCATATAAAGTGTATGCTGGGAAATAAGGAATCTGGGATCTCGGTTCTCTATATTCCTATATGTTTCTTCCAAGTTCTTATCAATAAGTGGAATTGCAACATTGAATATGGACTCTTCGGCTTGATCTGAACATAAAACGAGAAGTAGGGAAACCGATTTAAAGTTATATTTAATTGAATCTATGCGTATTTCTCTTGATTTAATTAGTTTTTAACTTTGAGATATTTCTAGACAAAGGCACTTCAAATTATTATTTTTTTAGTGTATAACGGGCATTTAAATCGAACACAACTTATGTATATGCAGCTACATTAACATGATAAATGCATTTTGTGTACTGAATATTTTAAATCTTTTTTTTTTGTTAAAATTACTAATGAGATTAATTATACACTGCGTGACATTGAAAATGGAACACCAAGAAATAGTGGCCAGAAAGTGATGAAACTCGGCAGACAGAGAGAGACAGAGACGAACAATAAGTGATCTTTATTTCAAAATGATAGTCATAATACAGAGCGAGAACGGCGTCGGCTTAGTAGCAAGTAGGACCACCGCGGACGGCGATGCACGCAGCAACACGTCTAGGTAGAGAGTCAATCAGAGTACGGATGTCGTCCTGAGGGATGGCTCTCCATTCCCTCTCAACCCTTTGCCACAGTTCGTCTTCTGAACGCGGCTGTGGCAAGGCATGCAAACGGCGTCCGATGATGTCCCAGACGTGCTCGATTGGTGAGAGATCAGGAGAGTACGGTGGCCAGGGAAGCATCTGTACATCTTGCAGAGCTTGTTGGCTAATGCGAGCAGTGTGCGGTCGGGCGTTATCCCGCTGATAAAGGGCATTGGGTACCCCCTGAAGGTAGGGGAGTGTCACCGGTCGCAGCACATCATCAACGTATCGTTGGGCCGTCATAGTGCCCTGAATACGAAGTAAAGGTGACCTGGAATCATAGGCGATTGCGCCCCAAACCATGATTCCACGTTGTCGCACGGTGTGGGGTTCCACAATTGCTGCCGGATTGGACCTTTCTCCACGTCGACGCCACACGCGTACACGGCGACTATCACTGGACAAGCAGAAACGCGACTCATCTAGGAACACGACCCTGTGTCATTCCGTCATCCACGTCGATCTAGCCCGGCACCATTCCAAACGATGGCGCTTTTCGGTGGGGTCAATGGCAGTCTTCTTAGCGGACGGCATGAGTGCAAGCCATTAGCAACCAATCGACGGGAAATGGTTCTGGTCGAGATGGAATGATCTAGGGTGTCTTGCACATGTTGCAGGATGGCGGTACAAGTGGCTTGTGGGGCCGCCACTGCTTGTCGAAGGATACGCCGATCCACACGTGCTGACGTCTCTCTGGTTGCACCGACATTCCTATAAATTGCCACATTTCTTTGTTCCAACCATCTTCTCCACAGTCGGTGCACCGTGGACGCACCAAGGTGTGTATCAGCTGCGATTTGACGTAAGGACCAACCTGCCCTTTTCAGTCCAATCACAATGCCCCTCGTAAAAGCGTCTGTCTGCTTGAACTGCCTCCGTTTACGATGACCTGGCATTCTCTGTTATTACACGTGTCTTTTGACACAAGAACAAAATTTCTACAATGAATTTCCTTGAAGAAATAACGACACGAATGCTGTCCTTTCTGCAGGTTCCTTCCCTTATATCTTACTCCATGTGCGCACGAGAGCTACGCATCTTACATCATTTGCATAACTCGGTTAGGCGCGTCTACCCTGAAATTTGTAAATTTTTCTGACTACTATTTCTTGGTGTTCCATTTTCAATGTCACGCAGTGTATATACGATAAAAGGATACTGATTGTGTGCATAATTAGCAAAGAGAAAATTTGCCCATTTATAGCTTAGCCCTTTTGATTTATCTCTGAAAACTGGTTTAAAAATGGACTGGTGAAGTTATGTTTGAAACATTTACTTCTAGACAAAACTTAAGGAGGCTGTACCTTTTAGCATGTATATTGGGATTCAGACAATAACTCTGAAAGATATTTGATGCACAGTGACCTTTATTGAAGACACACACGAGATAATAAAGTGTGAACAAAATTGTCTCTCTCTCTTTCAGAAAAAAAAAAACAGACACCAGGCAATATCAAAGATAATCCACTTCTTTGAGTTCTGTCCATGAGGGTATATTCTAAGTACGTTATTGAGAAGAGGAAATAAAACGCCAGTGGAAAGTTAAATAATTATTTTTAAAAAAATATTCTAGAGGAATTAAGACACAGATATGCGCAATATATATATATATTAGTAAATTAAATTTTATTGCCACCTATCGTTAAAATTTTACACAAATAAATGTACTGGCAATGCGTTTCTTTCAAATATCATCAAATATTATCTCTACAGACCTTACTGCAATGGTATGGGTTATTTAATGAGAGAGCTTGGCTCATCAGTAGTGAACCCTCTCAGCGGTTTCGCCAAATTAATCTCTAGACCGCTCTACTATTGTATTGGACTGGTTTTGTTATATACCCTGCATTTTCTATGGAAGGCAGCTTAGGGGTGTTTAAAGAACTATGGACATAAGCTTATAGGTCTGTAGAGGTACATACATATATTTTCAAAGTATTGCATCGAGCAAAGCTCTTCCGCAAAATATGTTTTCATAACCAATATATATTAGTAAATTAAATTTTATTGCCACCTATCGTTAAATTTTACACAAATAAATTTACTGGCAATGCGTTTCTGAGAGGGTTCACTACTGATGAGCCAAGCCCTCTCATTCAATAACTCATACCATTGCAGTAAGGTCTGTAGAGATAATATTTGATGATATTTAAAAGAAACGCAGTGCCAGTAAATTTATTTGTATAAAATTATATATATATATATATTGACGATTTTTAAATAAAATCAGAGATATGTAAAATATGTAAATGCAAATTAAAACATGTAGCAAAAAAAAAATGATATTTTAGATTCGGTTTGTTTACGAAGATAATAAATTTCTAATTTTTTTCATTCAACTCTCTCTCAGCATCGATTATATTAATTTAAATTCTTTGAAAAATATGTATCTATCTCTGATAATTTATTTTACTCTGGAATGCTGTTGTTGTTGTCCTGTCCAATAAAGAGCCTCAGATGTCTCCATGCATCACAGCAGCATCAATGTACACTATCTTGGGTGTGTAAAGCTGCTGCTCTGGGTTTATGTCAAATTTCTGCAAGGATGCGGTCATTGCTGTGTATGGGAATATGTGCGTAGGTGTTAGTTCCACACCAGGACAGTTGTTGCATGCTTTATAAGTTCTTGTGCCATCTGGATGTATTGTCATTCCTTCATAGTGTTTTGTTCCAAGTCTTGTTATAGTTTTTGTCATTTTTCTCTCAGAGTTATTTCGCATTTTGATATTTTCTTATTTTTTGTTTGATTATCTTGTATTTTGACAAGCGTCAAATAATGACGTTTGTTCTTTCCTTTGGCTCATTCTCTGGAATCTTTTGCCAAATCAAATGCCATTTCATTACCCCCGATCCCAACATGGGCAGGAATCCATTGTAGAATGCAGTTCTTCTCTAATGGTTCCAGTTGGATAAGTAACGAGTGTATTTTCTGTGTGATTTTAGTATTGCCCTTCTGAATTGCTTCTAGAGCGGATATGGAGTCGCTGTATATTAAAATTCCTTCTGCTTGATGCAGGGATGGTTGGTTAAGGCATACATCAAGGGCTTTCCAGATAGCTGTCAGTTCACAAGTGAAGTTTGACGAAATCTGTCCTGCTCCATCTTTGATTTTGATGTGTGTTCCATATGCAAAATCTATCTTCATATTTGAATGTATATATAAATCAGTTAGCATCTTAACGGCATTTATATGTTTCTATGTACTCCTGTAGAAGAACAGAGATGCCCGAAAGCTCGAGATTATATTTAATAAAGATAAAGATACTCATATCCAGAAACCTGTAGCATTTGTTTGACAATTAAGATAACTATAGGATATCCTCGCCTGCTACAATTCAAGAGGGCCACAGTATTTCTTCTAAAATTCTAAATGATTTTTGAAAGAAAATTAACAGAATATTATTTGTTGTGCAGAGATCCTCTTCATTTGCACTGAGAGATTAGAATGTTAGAGCTCTTCAGTTATAAATATGTTTTATATGTTTATCGTGGCTATAGTGATAAGAGTTGTATTTCCACTCAAGCTCGCTGTATAGATTGCTCTACTGATATTCATATCATGTTACGAATTCCATTTTGTAGGTTTATAAATACAACGTGTTATCAATAATTTCCAGGAATGAGGCTGGATCACGTAAAATATTCAAAATAATGAAATAATTTTATAAGGACCTTATAGATAAAACATTTATCAACACGTAGAAAAAAAAAAGATCACACAGACTCACGCGTTCATGTTTTTTCAAAGTTATAAGCTCGAGTATATCAGAAAATTTCTAACTTCAGCGAGAACTGTATTGAAAAATAGCGAGTCTGCATTGAGTTTTGCTTTAATTGAGGGAAAACAGCTTCCGAATCATTTCAAATGTTGAAGCAGGCTTTTAAAGAAGATGTCCTATCACAATCGAGGACATTTGAATGGTTTACACGATTTAAAGCTGGTCGAACAAGCGTCAAGAATGATCTACACACTGGCAGACCTTTATCGATAAGAAACCCCGAAAATGCACTCAAAATCAAGTCATTGATCAATGAAACCCAAGAATAACTATCATAGATCTATCAGAAGACTTAGATATCTCTTTTGGAAAATGCCAAACCATCATAAAGAATGATCTGATTCTTAAACGATCCCCGGCTAAATTTTTCCCATATCTCTTAACGAATGAGCAGAAAGAGCAACTCAAATAAACGTGCAAAAACATGGTCGAAATGTTGAATTATGATCCCCATTGGCTCAAATATGTTATCACGGGAGATGGAAAATGGATGTACGGATATGATCCCGAGACTAAGAGGCAATCAAGCCAGTGGCTAGAACCTGGATAACTAAGATTTAAGAAAGCAAGGATGATCAAATCGAAGCTTAAGTGTCTTCTTATCACTTTCTTTGATGTAAAGGGATTGGTAACTATGAATTCATGCCCGAGGGTCAGACCATTAATCAACATTACTATCTCGATGTATTGCGACGTTTAAGGGAGGCTGTGCGTCAGAAACGACCCGAAAATGGCATCAGAAAATGTGCTCTTACATCATGACAACGCAATGCCACATACGGCCGTCACTATTCAACTCTATTTGGCTAAGCACGGTATTGCTTTACTACCCCAGCCACCCTATTCTCTTGAACCTGCTCCCAACGACTTTTTCCTTTACCCTAAAATTAAAAAAATCTTAAAAGAACGTCGATTTGACTCAATATCTGAAATAAAGGAGAATACGGAGAATATTTTGAAAAGCCTGAAAGATGAGGATTTTCAGAGGTGTTTTGATATCAGGAAAAAATATGGAACAAGTGTATTGATAGTGACGGTGATTATTTTGAGAAATTAAAAAAAAAATTCATTATACTTTTGTATTTCTTTAAATATTTAGCATTCCTGGAAATTATTGATCACACTATGTATATAGCAATTATTCAGTAAGCACTTTAGACTTTCAGCATGACAATGGATAAAGGCAACACAATAGGCTCTTAATATGAGTTTATCGGAGGACATACACAAAAATATAGAGAAATATATATAGATGTGATGATTTAAGACCATGGAATCGTTGTAAATAGCCTAGATATCTACTACCACATGTTCCACCCCATGACTGTATATAACTTCTTATGTACTGCACATAGAAAGCCTCAACTGACATCAATCTGTACCGCGTAAGAATCTAATAAAGTATCGCAACTGTACAGATAGAAGGAATGGAGACTAACAGGAGAAAATTAAGGTTAAAACTAATCAGGCTTAGGACAGAAGTCGAAGCAAGGCCTAGCAAAAGAGGCTTAAAACTAGCCCAACTATAAATAATTTACAAGACAATATTTCCTGGGCAAAACCGGACGTATCTTGTGACCGCGGAAACCATCAAAGTCGAGTAACGCCCCGTATTTCCGGAACAAGACCGGACGTATTTTCCATCAAAGAAAGCCGCAAGGCCAATCAGAAGACATCACCTAAATAGGTCAACCAATAGAAAAAGGCCACGTGGCATGGTCCCGCCAATTGGGAAAGAATCACCTAAATAGGTCAGCCAATTAGAAAGAAGCAAGGTCGTGGTGTTAAATCGAGAAGCAAGAATAGTTAGTCGTCGCTTGGATCCCAACGGTAACACTTGCTCTAAAGCTCTCTCCCTCTCTCCTCATCCCATTCCTTCTTGACGTCAGACGCTTCTAAGTGGAATCTCTGTTTGTTTATTTCACCTTTGGCTCAGCTGTGTCGCCTTCCACCACGACTGCACGGTAGAGTTGACATCGAGGTTCGTCTAGCATCAGGTAACCCTGGTCCCAGAGGTCCCAAGATATCACATAGATATAATATTGTCGCGTGTAAGGCCTCCAAATGACTCCAAAGGCCTCCAATAGATGGCGCTTTCGCCTGTTTCCCTTCTATAACTGATGTGGTCCTGTTTCCTGAGGAAGGTAATTGTAAATACACTTTTATGTTGGCCCCAGGATGTAAGCTAATGTAAATACCTATTGTTTATTATCTCATTTAAATGTAATGTTTAGTAGTGGATGACAATAAAGCAGTGTTTAAAGTCTCCGTGCCGCCTTCTGTCGTTACTCTCGCCATCGCCACCATCGTTGCTACTGCTCTTCTGGACGTCTTCGGGTTTCCTGTAGGGAGGAGCTACTAGGGAGATCAACGGGAGTCCGGGCCGGTGATCCACAGTGGAAGAAGCGCATCGTCGCAGAGAACCGGAGGGGTCACGGGGGACAATATATTTCCTCATTATGATTTTAACACAGAGAGTAAAAGGGTTCAAATTTTTTCTTCTGTTGAGAGAGAAAAATTGCTATAAAATATGAAGATATAAACGGTAGCAATTCGTTTCTTCATTCTTAAATAATGCATGCGGATCTTTATAATCCCTCCAAGCATAGCTCTAAGTTGAGAGAAGTTGTATGAATACTCATTCTCACAATTTATAGTTATGCCTGTGGAAGGATTATAAAGATCCGAAAGATTGCACTTTTTAAGAATAAAGAAACGCATTGCTATCGTTTATATTTTATTCTTCTTCTGTACATGATTGAATTTACGCTTGAATAAAGAGCTGAAATAGACACTACAAAGAACATATTTTCAAAAAAAAAAAATCCATCACAATAATATAGGTTAGAGACACCCTATAATCAAACATTAAACTACATAGATTCAATATGTTTATTAAAGGTAAATTTGGATCATATTCTAGTTCTGTACCTAAAAGAAATATCGTGAAGTTATCAACTTAATTTCCAATAAAGCGAAAATTGCAATTATACCGCGAATGTTTCTTTTAAACAAAAATCGAAATTTATTTCAAAGAGAAATAGCGATTATTTCTAACTTTAAGGATGAAGTATGATAGGGTGAATTGTGAAGAGTAATGACAAACGGAAAAATAAAAGTGTCCAGGGATGGGAATCGAACCCACAGTGTTCCGCTTACCGGGCAGATGGAAATTATATTTTAATTTCCAATGCTTGGGATGTATACTTTAATCCCCATTATATATCTCGAATAATTGATATTTTTACTACAAGTTTAAATCAATTATCTAATCTGCCTAAAGTACGGGCTATGTGAATATATCCTCTGTGAAGAATATACACGAATTCTTTGAGAATATTTGACAATATTTAACATAATCTCTCATCTCTTTTAAATATAAGTAAAATTATAACTTTCTTTAATCTCTCTTTAATTTTATTCTTCTTCAAATATATAAATTTACTGATTTGAATTATTAATATTGTTCAATATAACATTTTAGAGAATTTAAAACAAAAAATTGCTTGAATAAAATTTTCACTTGTGATACATGTTATTTCTCTACGAGTTGCCATGGAGTCCAACAATTAAGAGTTTAGAAATCAATTGTTTCCCAGTCGAGCTTGACTTGCTATCCTTTGCTGATATCTGCTTTCAAAGACATTATGGCCATGCTTGTAGCCTTTCTGCTCGTAGTCATTGCGAGCTTCGGCACGTCAATGCCGATACGGTGGAGTCACGTCCCACCACCCTCCAGCAGCCAGGAGGGAGAAGGTCCCCTGGTCGAGCTGCATGACCGCCCAGAGCTGATATTGACGGTGGTGGAGTCCATCATCGCGGCCGGATTGGCCATCGGCGTGTACTACCAGGCACGCCGCCGTCGGGGAAGGAGGCTCGAGGACAGCCTTTGCTGAGCCGGTGGACACGTGCCCCACGTCTTCTCCGAGGAGAAGAAAAATATTCCCATTGGCGATTCAACCAAAATTATTTTATTTATTCCTTATCAATGTTGTGCTGTGCAATAAATATTGTGATGTGTTGTGAATATAGTCTGGTTTTAATTATACATATATACTTACATTGCTATTATAGTTAATTATGATATATATATATATATTAAAAATAAAGAAGGCATCTCCTGACCACGAGCACATGTGCTTTTTAGATGGCAGAGCGCCATCTAGTGGAGCAAAAATAAACTAAACGTTTATTTAGCTTGCTCCGTGATATTTGGCCAACCCAATTTCCTGATAAATCAAGAAAAGCCATCCACGAACGCGTTTCGCGCTGTTGGCGCTCGTCAGCGTGGAGAAGGCTTGATTTATCAGGATATTGGGTCGGCCAAATATCATAGAGCAAGTTAAATAAACGTTTAGTTTATTTTTACTCCACTAGATGGCGCTCTGCCATCTAAAAAGCACATGTGCTCGTGGTCAGGAGATGCCTTCTTTATTTTTAATATCAACACCTGACCCACTTATCTTTTTTTTTTTTTTCTGTTTTTTTTCATATATATATTATATAATCTAAAAATATTATATAATCTAAAACCTCATATATTTCTATATTTTAAAAAATATATATTTTATTTTATTCATTGATAATTTTATTTTTGTTATCATCGTTTTTAGAAAGACTTTCAGTTTAGTTGTTTAGTTTTAGTTGTATAATTTTGTTGTAAATATGCGTAGTTAACCAATCAATCCTTTTAAATCACTAATATAGGATTAAATTATAAATTCTATATAATGTGAAACTAACAAATGTATAATCTTTCCTCAAGTAATTGAAAATAAAAGCTACTTGACGGTAAATATTTATCTTTTTTTATCACGACTGCACCTCAACCCTTTATCTTATCGATCCTTTGTCTTATCAACCCTTTATCAACAACAACAAATGACTGACGAGGGCCATTAGCCCGAAACCATGGTCTCTAGGTGGACGCTTATCAGTTTGCCAAAGTTGGTGTTGTGGCTTTGTCACCGACCCGAGGCCGCTAGTTGCGGCGACGGTCAATAGATGGCGTCAGATTTTGACGTTTATTTTGACGGGAGAAGCGCCCATTGCTTTCATATATATATATATATTATATAATCTAAAAATATTATATAATCTAAAAACCTCAAATATTTCTATATTTTAAAAAATATATATTTTATTTTATTCATTGATATTTTTATTTTTGTTATCATCGTTTTTAAAAAGACTTTCAGTTTTTTTTAGTTGTTTAGTTTTAGTTGTATAATTTTGTTGTAAATATGCGTAGTTAACCAATCAATCCTTTTAAATCACTAATATAGGATTAAATTATAAATTCTATATAATGTGAAACTAACAAATGTGTAATCTTTCCTCAAGTAATTGAAAATAAAAGCTACTTGACGGTAAATATTTATCTTTTTTTTTATCACGACTGCACCTCAACCCTTTATCTTATCGATCCTTTGTCTTATCAAGCCTAATCTAACAACAACACAAAATATTCATAACAATAAGTCGACAGGATTACCTGAATTTTCAACCTAATTGCTCTATAAATTATTCAAAATTTATAAAACTATTTTTACAAAATGTCTCGCAAACAAAGGAATGTAGAACACGCCATGACGCCAAATCCAAATACTATAGAAATACCGAAATTTAATGGTCAAAATTTAGACATAATATCTTGGCTCAAATTCTTTAACAAAAAATGTTTACAGAAACACCTTGATGAACATTTTAAACTAAATAATATTTCAAATTATCTCGAGGGAGAAGCATTTAGTTATTACATAGAAGAACTACAAGATATATATAATTGGGGGGAAATTGAACAAAAATTAACATCATATTTCACAATTAAAGATTCAAATTTATTCAGTAGGTTTATAAATTTAAAATATATTGATAAAGATGATCTGGAACAATATTTTAAGGAAAAATCTGCTTTAGCCAAAAAACTAAACCTAGATAAAACACTTTTATTAGAGGCACTTACAGATGGAATGCCAGATCACCTAAAAAAATATCTAATAGCTGCAAGAGTACAAGAACCTTCAGACTGGTATAAAATCACAACCCAATTAAAATTATCAACAAATAAAGAAGAAGAACCCCAACAACCCTCTACCAGTACAAGCACTCCAGTAAAAAAATTTAACTCCAACTCCTCCAAAGCTCATCAATACCAGCCATCTCCCAGGACAGCAGCAGCAACTCACCACCAGCAAGAACCCTACAAATCCATAAACCAGCCTCCATACCCCTGCAAGATATGTGCATCTCACCAGCTACCCAACCAGTACCATTTCCATAGAGACTGCCCACTTAAGAACAATAATCATCCGAAGCGCATCAACCCAGGTAGAACATTATTATTATTTTCTGTATTTATAAATCAAATATCTTTACCCTGTGTACTTGATACAGCATCATCCATATCTATTATCCCTTTAAAATACTTAAATCATATTTATTATAAAATATTAGATATTGCCCCAAAAGAAAGAATAGGTCAGGTAGAAGGATTTAGTTACCCATTATACAAAATATTAGTTAGGCTTACTTTAGGAAAAATCACTAAATATCAAGAATTCTTTGTTTGCAATAGTTCAATAGAATATCTTATTTTAGGTTTACCAACATTTTATTTATTTAAGTTACAAATAGATTTCTCAAAAAACCTTCTTTTCCAAAATTATAAATTCTTGTATTCTTTCAATCCAAAAACTGATAATCAGAAGTCATATGCCACTACCCTATGTATTCCAGACCCATACTATGTTAAAAATTCATCTCTTTTAAATATTAACCCATTGTGTAATTTCAATTCTTTTGATATACCAAATACAAATGTTAAACTTATAAATCCTACTTCAAATCCCATTATTGATTTTAACTCATTTCACAGTATGCGACAACCGGACTCTATAATAAATTATAATTCCTATTTAGACCTTAGTAAAGTAGATATTAATCCAAATTTCTCTAATCAAACAATTTCAGATATATTGCATAAATATAAGAATGTTTTCTCTAAGCACAATTTTGATATAGGACACATAAAGACTAACCCAATTTGCATATCTCTTTTAGATAATATTCCCATAGCACAAAAGCCATATAGGACATCTTTTTACAATAATGCTGAAATACAAAAACAAATAACTGAATTATTAAAATATGATATTATTAGACCCTCATCTAGCCCCTATAGTTCTCCTGCATTATTAGTGAATAAAAAATCTGATGCCCCAAATCACCCCACAAGACTCTGTATAGATTATAGGAAACTTAATCAAAAAACAGTTCCAGAACATACCCCAATTCCACTTATAGAACAAATTATAGATAGGTTATCACAGTCAAAAATATATACTATTCTAGATGTTAAAAATGCATACTGGCATATACCCATAGATGAAAAAGATAGACATAAAACCTCCTTTGTAACACAATTAGGATGTTATGAATGGAACAGACTTCCATATGGTCTAAAAAATGCACCTTCACAATTTGAAAGGATTATGAAGTCAGTTTTCACTAAGCATAATATACACTATGCCTTAAATTATTTTGATGATATTATTATACACTCTAAAACTTATGAAGAACACATTAAGCATTTAGATGACATATTAGGTATATTCGAACAAGAGGATATAAAGCTGAATCTCAATAAATGCAAATTTTTACAAAAAGAAATACAATTCTTAGGATACACTATTAACTCAGGAAAATATACACCAAATAACACAAATATTGAAGCAATTTTAAAATTAAATAGACCATATAATATTAAAACCTTACAGAGATTTTTAGGCACCATAAATATTTATAATAAATTTATTCCCCATTATGCGCAAATTAGGGCACCTTTGAATGAACTTTTGTTAAAAATGCTCCTTGGTTATGGAGTGCGAAACATGAACAAGCCTTCCAAACGCTTAAAAATGCACTCATATCACAACCTGTACTATATATTTATGACCCATCAAAACCATGTCATTTATTCACAGACGCGTCAAGTCTAGGAGTAGCAGGAGTTCTTAAACAACCAGATGAACAAGGCATTTTACACCCCATAGGTTATTTTTCAAGAAAACTTCATCCATATGAACAGAATTATACTGCCTCAGAAATTGAAACATTAGCTATCATTAATTCAGTACAAAGGTTTCATACATACCTACACAACATACATTTTACCTTGCACACAGATCACTTACCTTTAAAATGGATCAAAAATGTAAAAAACCCACAAGGTAGATTATTTAGATGGTCCTTAATCTTATCTCAATATAGCTTTGACATAAAACATATTAAAGGATTAAATAATATAGAAGCAGACATGCTGTCAAGAGCACCTGTCTCATTTTACCTAACATATAATGAGTTAAAAGAACACCAAACAACAGAACAAATTAGTAGTGCTAAAATTAAAATACAAAATGGCCTCTACATTATTAATAAAAGAGGTTTTAAAAGAGCTTATGTACCACAAACACTAAGACACAAATTATTAAACAAAGTACACACAAAGCATGGACATATTGGAACAACTCAAATGACTAAAATAATTTCTCCACACTATTATTGGCCATATATGACTAGAGATATTGCTAATTACACCAAACATTGTGAAACTTGCCAGTTTAACAAGTCTAGGGATAACAGAATTGTTTATGGACCACTACAACAGATGCCAATAGCTACACACCCAAATCACATTTTTTCTTTAGATACATTGGGCGGGTTACATAATTATGGGACAACTAGACACAGTATCCATATGATAGTAGATCACCATAGTAGATTCCTTTGGGCTTTTCCAACAAAATCTGTATCAACTGATTCTTATATAACTTGTCTAAGAAATTTATTCCAAATTAATAAACCTGAAATATTAATAACTGACAGAAATGCAGCTTTTCTTAGCAGAAAATTTAAACACTTTTTAGATAGAAATAATGTTAAGCATCTACTCACCAGTTCCCATCATCCAGAAACAAATGCAAAAGTAGAAAGACTAAATTCCACTATCATTAATAGGTTAAGATGTGAATATAATGCTAATTTAAAGATTCCTTGGACAAAATATATTCCTAAAATTACTGAAAGCTATAATGAAACAGTACATACCATAACAGGCTTTACACCTAAATTCTTATACTATGGAATACAACCACAGTATATAGAACATGACACAGTAACACATACACCAATTGAAAAAGCAAGAAAATTAGCCATTGAAAGAACCATAAAATCCCATGAACACAGCAAACAACTTTATGACATTAAACACCCAGAACCCATTTTTAAAGAAGGAGATCAGGTATTAGTAAAAACCTTTATTTATCCAAACACTGGTAAATTAACACAAAGATATATAGGCCCATTTACTATTTTAAAACAACTTTCTCCAGTTACATATGAAATAGATAAGCCTAATATACCCCAAAGAAAACAAACAGAAATTATACACTCTAATAAGCTTAAATTATTTTACCCAGAAGCAGATTTTCTACTTCACTATAGCACTAACATAGAAAATGACTTAATAGCAAATCAAAATTCTAACACAAAGTTAATAGATATTGATGATAAACCATGTTTTTTACAGGAAGGCCATATTTTGGACATGGACAATGAAGAACAAATATCACAACCAATTCTTAAGCCTTCACAAATAACTTAATGTCACTCCATATATCTTAGCGTTTCATTACTCAACCATGTAAAAAAAAAAAAACATTTTCTACTGCTTTTGATACTTTGAAGTGTAACTACCATAATGTCATAATTATTCAAATTTTAAATACCTTTTTGCTTCATATACATTTTGATATATTTTCACTCATTAATATTTCTTATATATACTTTTATTATAATTTCATAATTATATAAATTTTTGTAAACAAACTTTCTTTTGTTTATTTTGAAAAAATGTGCGTATTGATTTTTATTGTTTCATTTTAATTATTTCTAAAGATTTATTGATTTTGTTTAATTAATTATTTTTAATTACCAATTTTATTTTAAAATTTTAATTTTTTATAATCTTTTCACAGGGGGGAAATATTATATAATCTAAAAATATTATATAATCTAAAAACCTCAAATATTTCTATATTTTAAAAAATATATATTTTATTTTATTCATTGATATTTTTATTTTTGTTATCATCGTTTTTAAAAAGACTTTCAGTTTTTTTTAGTTGTTTAGTTTTAGTTGTATAATTTTGTTGTAAATATGCGTAGTTAACCAATCAATCCTTTTAAATCACTAATATAGGATTAAATTATAAATTCTATATAATGTGAAACTAACAAATGTGTAATCTTTCCTCAAGTAATTGAAAATAAAAGCTACTTGACGGTAAATATTTATCATTTTTTTTATCACGACTGCACCTCAACCCTTTATCTTATCGATCCTTTGTCTTATCAAGCCTAATCTAACAACAACACAAAATATTCATAACATATATATATATATATATATATATAGTGTGATGAGAGAAACGAATGGAGAAATCTAGTCAATAAAATGTTGTACCTCAGTTGATACTAAATCAAACCAATTTACCTATATGGATATTTATATGGAAAGAAAAGATGCCAATTTCTGACTCGGAATGTGTAGTTTAACATTGACAAAATTTATCAAAGAGCATTAAAAGGATTAGTTTATTAATTACATTCCACCTCAGTTCATTGAAGCCACTAGAAACAATCTTTTCGGTATGGAGCTAAGACACGGTAACAGTTTAATCATTAGTGTTTCCACCGTGTGGATCAACACGCACGCAACTATCAAGGCTTGAGTTAACTTTCATTTACTTTAGACATAAAAAAAGTTAGCTTTTTTTTACCTTTTTAATCAATAAACAAATTTAAAACTACTACTTTGACATAAAAAAAAGTTAGCTTTTTTTTACCTTTTTAATCAATAAACAAATTTAAAACTACTACTTTCTAAATATTTGTCCATTACAAATATCTAAAGTTCAAGAAGGACGCCTAAATTAAAACTTCGCAACAACAACAGAGCAACTGAACCAAACCACCCTAAATTCTATTTAAATCTAACTATACCCGAATAAAAAATATATATTTTAAATAAATGCAAAATCAACAAAATTATTCTCTATATACATCCGCTAATAAATATCGATCAAAGATATATATTCAGTATATAATAATAACAAATATTTAAAAAAAAAAACACATAAACAAAATCGAAAGAGACAAAAAAAGAAATCCAAATATTTACAATTGCTTTCGATAATGGCACCTGGTGAAATTGTATCAAGAGCTAATTAAAACATTACAAAGAAAACCCCCCAAAGAGAATATCAAGATATTAGTATGTGACTATGTAAAACATCTACGCCAAGAATAGGAATAAAGCAAAAATTACCAAAATTATCAATACAAAAAAAGACACGATCATAAAATTACCTGATGAAAAGACATTGATCAGTTGATTGAGAGTTTTAATAAATCGGATGAAAGCAATTATTTGAGTAAAATATACCAACTTAAAATACGAAACCGAACTGTAGTTATCAAATTGGTTAATAAAATTACTGATACAGTAAATTTGCCAACTATTATATTCGGGATAAATTTAGAAATGAATGACTGTGAAAACGAAATTAAAGTACATTTTCCTATTAAATCCATAAGGCAAGAACATGACATCGTGCTGAGAGTTTCTCCGCGAGTGTACCAAATTATCAATAAAAATAACAAAATATATGCGGACATTCAACGCTGTGAAGTACGGATAAAGTACTGGTAAATCAATGACATAATTTTCTTTGAGTTTAATCCTAACCATCGCAAAGGCATCTACCAAATTACTAAAAAATGCATAAAATGATGTCTGGAAAGGCCAACACCAATGCTCCAGCCATATCAATTTTTGTAATTGCTCAAAACATCCGTATTAAAAATAAAGAAATTTATAACATTAACCTAATTCAAGAGAATGCCCTATCTACAGTAGGCAAATCGATTTAATAATACACATAAGACGTGTTTTCACAAATTAGTTAACTGAGATTGAGAAACACATTTTTAAGAGAAATTTTGGTTCATTGCGGTGAACTTCCCGATAATTTTGCCAAATTGATTCACCAGATTAGCTAAATTAAGCTGAACATGTGAAAAAAATAGAAAAGGTCAGGTTTTGTTGTTACAGATGTGCAAATGGGTCGCTGGTAGAAAGGATTTACTGTAGAGGTAAATACATACAAACACTTGTAAGCACCCCTAGTTAGAAGCGGAAGGCACGAACAAGGGTACTGAGGTGTGTAACGAGGCGCTACAAGCTGGCGACTCAAACAAGGAGAGACCCACGCTCGTCACTTCTATTCTCTCGCCATGTCACCGTGGATCATCCTGCTGGTCCTTGGCGTCGCTGCCGCCTCCACGGCTCCGGATGACTCCGTGCTAGACTTCTGGAACAACCTCGAGTCCCGCATGCGAACCTCCGTCAGATCCCTGATCCAGCGCTTTCTTCCCTACTTGCTTAGGAACTCTGGGAACGTCACCATCTCCACTTCCTGCCAGGCCGCCTTGCTGAGGCTACTTGGTGACCTGAGGGCATTGAAGTACCATGCCTTCTTCAGTAAGTCTCTATATCTTTTAACTCCATAAACCTTGATTCCTGATAGTTCTACGTTATTTGAGGGATTTCAAGCACAGTGTTTTATCACTAGACTCCTACATTTCTATTTGGTAACTCAACATACATCAATTCATGTAGTTGATACGTAAATTGAGAACCTTTAAAGATCATATCTTGTTTACAAGTCCCTTTATTTCTATTCTCTAAATCCATACACGTCAATTCCTATGGTTCCTATGTAACTTGATGGAAATAAAACACCATTTTATATTTTTGTTAACTCCATACATATCAATTTTTGTGTTTTGTACGTGAATTGAGGGCATTGTAAGACCATATCTTGTTCATTAAGTCCCTACATTTCTATTTGATGAATCCAAACACCTCGATTTCTCTGGATCTTAGGGCATTGAAGTACCATTTCTTCTTTTCGTACTCCATACATATGGATTCGTGTTTTTGCTACCTGAATTGAACGAATTGTTGGAACATATTTTGTTCATTAGGACCTTACATTTCTATTTGATAAATCCATATACCTCGATTCCTGTGTATCCTACGTAGCTTGAAGGCATTGAATTACCATTTGTTCTTCAGTAAGTTCCTACATTTCTATTTTTACTTATACACATTGACGAAGTCCCAAATATTTATGAGTGCTCTGCAGTACCATGTTTCTTCAGAAGCCATTCTGTCTCCATATTTCTTTTTCGTAACCTACTACCCGCTGTTTCATGAGTCGATTATATGATCTGAGTGCTTTTGAGTATCATCACTTCTTCAATACATACTTCGACTCTATATTTACTTTTATTTTCTCTCAACTTCCTGGTTACTATTTATTCTGAGTAACCTGGGGGCTTTTGAATACCATGCCCTATCCAGTATGTCTCTGCATCTATTTTTTCAAACTCCCCAATTTCTCCGTACTCTACATAACCTTCGGGTTCGAAATCGACATGCCTTCTTTAAAACATCTCTGAATGTCTTTCATTCAAGTTATTATATATATTCTGATTCCAACATTAAGAATGAAGAAAGCTAATTGAAGCTGAGAGGTTTAATAAATAGATTTATCCCAAGAAATATGTTTTGGTAGGTGAAAGAAAAAGAGAATCGAATGGAAAATGATTATAATGAGTGCTTCTCTATAAAATTCAGCCCTATAATCTTAAATTGGCCTAACAGACATTTCTCTGAGTGACTGAATGATTGCGTTAGGCTGTTTTAGCATTCGCTATTGATTCGTTATCAAATCTAGAAACCTTGGACTCTAACCCTCTGTACTTTTCACTGTATATATTTGCAATTTACCATATACACCTCTACACGCTTGTTCGGCGGTACATATACTAAAATTGGAACGATACATATACACCTCTACTCCTAAAAAGGTAATATGTATTCTATAACTAAAAGTTTATTTTTCGACAAAAAATATCCTGTTAAATTTTGGAAATTTTATGTTATTATATAAAGCCTGACGCGTTATTTATATATGAGAACTGATATCATTAAAGCGCGAATGTTTCTTTACACATAAAACAAACCTAGACTGTCCTTACTTCGATGAAAAAATATTGGAAGGGCTTGGCGTATCAGTGGTTAACCCTATCAGCGGTTTCGTCAATTTAATCTACCAGACCGCTTCTTAGAGCTCTAATTTTGTATTGGATCATTCTGATTTTATATGCAACACTGAAGGGTGGAATTTCAGAAATTGTATTCAAGCAAACTATGGACATAAGCTTTAATGACACAAACACAGAACACACACAGTAGAATTATATATACATATAAATAATATATATATTATTTTTCAATGGCAAAAAATATATATATCAAATAATTTTGGGAAATACATAATAGAAATATTAATATTTAGAGCGATTTTGTATATATTTTTAAAATAAAGAAATTTACTACTGGATTTATTGCCGAACGGTTTTGTCTATTTACCAGTGTTCTCTAATATCGTATTGCTCTGCTTTGCTTTTATACACGGTACCTTTGAGACACCTTTTCACTTGGTGAAGGTACTTAAGGGAAATAAGAAAATCTTTTAATGAAAAAAAAAAAACAATTACTCTACATAGTTCCTAGTTTTAAATATAGACGGCGCGTCTTTACCCTATCAAAATATCTCTCCTATTCACTATATGATTAAATCATAGCTTTAACTTTTTGACTGATTCTTAAGCTTGAAGCGAAGGTTATCTGGGCAAACAAAAAGGTTATAAATAGCGTATGATTTTAGAGGGTGGCTGCAAATAACTAATACAAAGTGATATAGCAATCCTAAATGTTGTATAAGGGATTTTTTTCCTTTAAACTTTGGACGACTTTTGAACCTTAATGATATAGCCAAAATGATATAACGATCACTTAAAAATACTAGAAAATGGTTATGCAAAATACAAATTCCTAGTTATTATATAAGGGAATTTTAGCTTTTGAACTTTGGTTGACTTTTGAGCCTGAATGATATAGCCTAAATGATATAGCAATCATTTAAAAAGACTAGAAAACGGTTATAGAAAATACAAATTTCTAGTTATTATATAAGGGAATTTTATCTCTTGAACATTGGATGACTCTTGAGCTTGAATAGGAGGAAACTTGGACATAGCATTTTCTTGTAGCGGTGGATTGAAGGTACTGATCTTAGCCATGGTTGCAGTGGTGGATGCCTCTGGAAGCCTGGAGCCGGGATGATGGCTGGACACCTCTCCCACCTGGGCAACTACCACCAGTGTCTGGAGCTGGGCTACCGGCTGCGAGGCCCGGTCAAGGCCCGCTACTGCACCGCCAAGTTCAGGCCACCTCTGCCGAAACATCGTCCAGCTTTCCATCCCACCAACCATGTTCTGCCCTTCCTGGAGAATATCACATCTATGGCCAACGTACGTATATCTGTCAGCCTACGGGTTCTTTGAATGAGGTAGGTAAGATCATATTCAGAAATTCACCACTTTTTTATTTATTCTGAGTAAATGCTCTTTGTACCTTGGTATGAATATAGGAGTATCTTGTATTTGACTGAAATTTTGATTCATAACAAAATAATATTTCGAGCGGCCAAACGTCTCTCTTTAAAAATGTTTTAGATTTGCTTTCCTATCTGTCTACAAATCTTGTGATCATCAAATTTTCACGTACTTACTTACATATAGCACATGGATATTTTTGATTTGGAACATCTGTTATAACCTGATGACATTGAAAGTTGAAGCAATTCCAGAATTCGGGGTTGTTGAGGTGTTCGGGAATACACTTTTTTCTAATAGTTACTTTCAAATCAAGAATAGACGGTGAGGTGGTAGTGTGAAGCCTCATCTCTGGACATGTATTTTACAAAAGTTAGAGATAAGACTTTGGGATCCCTGGATGACCAAAACGTTGAACATTACCTCCTCATACAACAACGACCTTAACTGTTCCATCTATTTTGAAGAGTTAATCCATGCTTGGTACTTTGGTTTAGATATATATTCTAGATTTATTTGTTTGGGTGTGAAGGGCCAATGTTCTGAAGCGTATATATTTATTTTCAAAGTCCTGACCGTGCATACATGAGAATTTCTAGATGGCAGAGAGCCATCTAGTTGAACAAAAATAAACTAAACGTTTATTTAACATGTTTCGTGATATTTGGCCAACACAATTTCTTGATAAATCAAGAAAGGTCAATCACGAACGCGTTTCGGGCTGTTGACCCAGGTCAGCGTGGTGCAGACTGTACCTCTACGACCAACTATTTGACCCCAGAGGCTTTCTAAGAAATCAAGAAAACCCATCACGACCAAATATTTGGTCGTAGAGGTAGTCTGCACCTCGCTGACGAGGGCCAACAGCAGAAACGCATTTGTGGCTATCCTTTATTGATTTATAAAGAAATTGGGTTGACCAAATATCACGGAACAAGTTGAATAAACGTTTAGTTCATTTTTGTTCCACTAGATGACGTATTACATTTAGAAATGCTCATGTGAGCAGGGCAAGGATATGCATTTTTATTTTTAGTATCAACACCTTACCATTTTTATATATTTTATTACTTTTTCACAAACATATATACACAAATAAATAGAATTTTGGGCATGAAGGGGGCGGGGGCTCGTACACGGCCGGGCCGCTGTGACCAGCCGGTGGGGGGAGGCCGTAGCTACAATTTCAGGAGTCCACGGACAGCGGAGCGGGAGGTGGATGGCGGACTGCGGCGGAGACCTGGCGGTGAGGAGAGGTCCGAGGACGGAGCTGGACGGGGCGACGGGCGGGGTGGCTGGCGAGGAGCGCCGCACCGTGGACTGAGGGGCGGGCCCACGGTGTCCGGCAGTTGGTCGCCGGGGGCAGCTCCTGGAGACATCAATACACCATGTTAGTCTACAAGAAAACAAGAAGATGAAGTTGACTCACCTCGCTGCCACCCTGGGCTCAAGTCTCACCCTCGAGCTGGCGGAACTCGAGGGCGGACGAGGCCATTTTGACCCGTCGCTGGCGTTTCGTCCTGGCTTTCTCCGTCCTCTCCTGGGCCTCCTGCTGCAGCTGCTGGTGGTAGATGTGCTGCAGCTTCCTCGCCGCCATCTTGAAGAGTTAATGTGGTGGCCCCTCCACCGCAGCGTCTCAGTGTCCTGGGGAGTAGAGGCTGGCATGGTGGTGGATTGCATTCCTCCCCAGGACTGAAGAAAGAATTTTCTGCCATCCGCCTCCACGGCCGGGTTGTCGAATGGTTTGGCGCCTCCGCTGCCGAGAACCCCCGGAACTGCAGCTCACGGCCGAACTTGATCTTGTTGGTTGGATGGTAAACTTCCCCCCACCGGGCCCCGAGTAAGTTGGTGCTTTCGAGGCATTTCCTGGCCACAACGGCCCATAGCTTCAGAGGAATTGGCACTCTTCGCCGTGCACGAGCCTGATGTTCTACGGCCCCCTTCATGCAATTGCCGATGAATAGTGTAATTATTTCTTTCTCCCCATTGTTGTACTAGCTTTCTCGATCGAACCTTTTTCTTTGACCATTATCGGCCTAAGTGTTCTCATTCAAATTCTTTCTCTTTTTGTTTCAACCTTTGGCCAAGAAATTACAAATTTCAAGGAATTGCTGAACAAAATATTATCAACATCTGGGAAGCAATATTTTCAAGCATATTTTAAGCGCGAAGCAGTTTCAAAGCTTGAATAGTAATTTAAGAACTGTAGCGCCACCTAAAAGAAACCAATATTTGTCATTTAAATAACTTTGAAATATCAAAAAGTCAAATCATTTTTATACTCTTAGTTAGTATCTTGGGCACTATAATTATATACAAGATCAAGAAATTTGGTAATCATCAGCATTGATTTTGATTGAGAAGCAGAAAAACAATTTTCTACAATCTCGATTATGATTTTCAAGAGTGCAGCAAGAACTGTTCCATGACATTTAACATTGTAATAATCTAGAATCGTAAATAATTTGTTATAATATTGGTTAGGATCTTTTTCATCGTAATCATCTACAAAGGCAACAACATATTCTATCATCTATGATCTACCTGTAATAACTATAATATCCGATCAGGAAAAATATTTATTATGATCTTGTTATAATTTTGAACGATGTTATGATCTACAAGGATCGAAATTTTGTTTTAATAATTATTATGATCTTGAAGGTTGTAATCAGCTAAAAGTGAACATTTTGATAATCAATTAGAATTTCATATAATATAAGGATCTATACAACAGTAAGAGGCAATTTAACTTTTGCGAGTGCTGTTATCACCTATATTATGGAAATAGCTACTGACATATTCTGTGGGCACTTGGTGCATTTTTTTACGCTGATAATCTAAAAATATATTTATATGATTATTTTGATTAAACTAGAGCTAGTGATTTGTAATTCTGCCTAGGTTGTTATAAAAATGTAATGGAATGGCCACCAAAATAAGTATGCAGTAGGAGCTCAATCACCGAGATGTCCCGATTTTGGAGAGTGGGGAACTGTGCAGACATTTCATTTAGCATAGTTCTGCCTGGAATCAGGCTTACCTAGTCCAGGCTGTATACTCAGGTTATATGAATAAAATTTGATGTTATCTTAGAATAACTTGATACATTTAGAAGCCATGAATGTTTCTTCTGAATATGAAACAAACCTCTACTGTCTTTACTGTGATGAAAAATATTGGGAGATCTTGGTTCATCAGTGATGTACCTTCCCAGTGTTTTAATCTACCAGACCGCTTCTTAGAGCTCAAATACTGTATTGGACGATTCAGCTTATATATGCTACACTGAAGTGTGGAATCTTAGAAATGGTTCTCAAGCAAAAATAGACAAAGGCTTTTAAGACAGCAGAATTACATATAAGTATTTGCAACGAGCAATGCTCTTCAGCAAACATTAAATACAAGGACAGTTAGAGATAACTATAAGACGATAACGTATCATCTATATATATAAGAAATGGAAGCGTTAAAACAAGAATGCTTCATATTTGAAATAAACATTCCTGCTTTGATGTTTCCCTTTGTTATATATAGATGACTAGTCATCGCCTTATATCAATATGATGTTTATGAATATCATGTTTATATTTTTTATCAAATTTTCACAAATATATTATTATTAATTATAAAATTACTGCTCGTCTGTTTATCGATAAACTCTTGAAGTATTTTTTTCTCATATTACACCTATTTAACCTGCAGATGTTTTTGGGAATTTTTTTAGAAATATACCGGTTGATTTCAAGATAGCTTCTAAAGAATCAATTGAATTTTCAATAGCCAAATAATTTTGATTATTAAAGAATATCTCATATTTTCGATATATATAAAGTGCCACTTTCCAGGGGACCATTTGGAACCTCGAGAAAAGTCTTAGAGCATTTTTGTAATATTTGTTTTTACTGCTACTATTCAATTTCTCAGAATTCAAAAGAAAATGTTTTAAAAATACTTCATAAATTACAAATCAGTTTTCTCTTTTCATCATTATATTCTATATTCATATTTTAAATATATATTTAAGGAAATATGGCACAGTGTCAAAGGCATGATATATTTTATTAACCCAAATTCCTGGAGTGTATATATGTCGTCAACTATCCAAAGATATGGCATGCCTATATGATAATAAAGGAAAATCTAATTTGTATGTTTATTGATAAACTCCTGAATTAGTTAAACAAATATATATAGAAGAAAAAAAGATACAGTAAAAAGACGTCTTGCCCGAAATCTTGTACGACCGTCTTCTTCTATTAAAATCTTCTCCCCAACTTGTGTTTCTACTTCTATAGCTAATAGAGAGATTAATGTTGTCTTAATAAATTTTCTGCAAATTTTCTATTTAACAAAAACAACTGCTTTATTAGAACATTTCCATCCTGTAAGGACTCCCCATACTCATTTTCATGAAGAATAGAAATTAAAAAATAAATAAACAAAGGAGAGAAGGGAAAATGAAAAGGAAATCGAAGTATTCAACATAACTATACAAATTAACTGTAATATATCAGCGTGAAATATTTTGTGAATATTGTTTGCTTGTGGAATTCTCAAGTTGTTGTCATCATAGTTGTTTTGAGTATATATAATTTGCATTATTTTCTTCTTTATTGCATTTATTTAATTTATTATTTTTGTGTTTATTTATTTTGATTAAATATTCAAATTTTCAATGGTGCAAAAGGTACGCCAAAAATAAAAGTTTTCTTTCTTCGTTTCACTAAAGTTATTGCATTAACTATGGATGAACATTATTCAGTAATTTTAATTTTCAGAGATTACCTTGTTCTCCAAGGCTTTATGAAAATTAAACAATTCTATCGCTATGTATTTTTTCTCGGACATTATTCTGATTAGCTGAACTGAGTTCACGTAGATTTGGATAATGTTATTTAAGATCTTATTCCGTTCCTCGTTAACAATAGTGCATTCAGAGATGTAATGGGTCATTTATTCTATGCTTTCAGTTTTGCAGAGTTTACAAATTACATCTTCCTTTTTAAATATTTGATTGTGACTTTCTCTTAGTAGAGTCGAAGTGATTCTTGTTTGGGTAATGTAACCTTTTTTATGTCTAATGATAGGTTCCAGGATAAAAATTGTTCAGGCATTAAATAGTTATAAAATAATTTATAAATAGAATATAATATTGTATGATCTATTTTTGCTAAGTCTTGCTCAATTAATTATTCAGGTTTTGTACGAAAAAATCCCTGGTAATTCGTTTTGAATGGTCTCATAGTCGATAGCATTGTTTGTCCAGGCAAGGGCGCACTGGTGGTAAATTGCTAAAATATTCCTGTAGAGTCCAAATGGTTTTCCTGTATTTATGGATATTTCTCTTAACCTATTCCAGCATATCTTGGGAAACCTATGGTTACTCATTCTTTGTAATCTTGAAAGGGATTTCATGGGTAATTTAGTGGCATTTAATGTAAGTGATATTCTACCCGTTCCCAGTCTAATAATGTAGCCACGGGTAAATCTTGGTAAATTGAGAATTTTTAATAAAAATATTTTGCAATTGGTCTTTAACATTTGCATTGTCAGCTGCCCAAATCGGCGCAGCATACATTAATATTGATTTAATTATCGCATCAAATAATTTGAATGCGATATTTAGGGAATTGATCCTTTGCTTTTTCACCATTTTATAATTTCAATCATTGCAGTATTAGTTTTTTTTAATAATAATATAATTTATAATATATTGCTGTGCAATAAGTGTTGTTTGTGCTGGTAAATGGGAATCCTAAATATATCATTCTCGATGTGACAGTCAATGGATTATTGCCATAGTACCAGATTTCGTTTCTAGAAAGTCTTCCCCCATTTCTGAATACCATTATTTTCGACTTAATCTGACTCAGAACCAGTAAGTTATCATCCAGATAGGACTTTTGTAGATTGATATTGCTCTTCAAATTAATTTTTGATTCCCCTATAATTACTATATCATCCACATACATGAGACAGTATAGGTATCCGTATTCTGGTAGATAAAATACCGGGAGTAAAGACGTATTGTAGAGATCTGCTAAATAGGCGGTGTATAGTATAAATAACAAGGGGGAAACGGGGCCACCTTGCTGTATATATACCTGCGTTAAT
Source organism: Cordylochernes scorpioides (assembly GCA_030710605.1). Lineage (NCBI taxonomy): Eukaryota > Metazoa > Arthropoda > Arachnida > Pseudoscorpiones > Chernetidae > Cordylochernes > Cordylochernes scorpioides. Next base: position 20,690,975 of record CP092872.1, on the reverse strand, counting down.
TTTTAAATAATTTGAATATTGACCTTGCCATCTAATTGAAACTTTTGCCTCTTCATAATATCTTTTTAATATTGTTAAAAATTTAGGACTTAATCTCATTTTCAGTAATGTTTCCATAGTAGAGAGTGAGAGATCGTATCAAATGCTTTGGTCAAGTCACGAAAAAAGCATATAGTTTGCCCCGTTTTTTATTTAGCGCTAATTGGATCGATAGTTAAGTGTAAATATATGATCCATGCAGGAGCGGGTTTTTCGAAATCCGGCTTGATTTTCAGGGAAAATTTGTCTTTCTTCAGTCCATTTTGTAAGCCTGTTTTTTAAAATAATATTGTATAATTTAAAATATTACACTGCACAGTGCAATACCTCTATAGTTTTTTGGGTTATTGCGTTCGCCATTTTTGTATATAGGGTGTATTTTGCTTTTGGTCCATATTTCTGGGTATTTCTTTGAGCTTATTATTTTATTAAATACTAGCCGAATGACCCGGGCAACGCCCGTGTTTTACCCGATTGAATGTTTTGATTAAAATACTATTTGTTACAATTATAATTTGGCACCTTAAATAAATGCATATGTTAGTTAATAACAAAGCCTATGTGCTTTATCTGTCTATGTACTGTTGGCTTCCGTAGGCGTCTCTTACTGGGAAAAAGAAAGAGAGGATTCCATTTGGTTATTAACTAATATATGCATCTATTTAAGGAGCGACCCGCTCCAGCACAATAGTTACAAAAATGGGGGGGGGGGGGAGCAAAGGTGGCGTGATCGTAGCCGACCAATAGGAGGGCGCCATTCCAAAAAAAAAAAAAGCAAACCGTGACAGAGGCGACGAAGAATGACGCTCGTAACTGTATATAGAATATTGATGTCGTTGGGTCCGGATTCTCAGGTCCTTGGGGATATTGTTCTTGAGAAGGTTTCGTCTGGCTTGTTTGATATTCAAGGTGGGTTTATTTTTCCTTTTTTTCCACTTTTCGTCATTCTGGCTTAATTGATGGAGAATTTTGGTATTTATTTCAGCTAGCTCACTCGCTTAATTATTTTAAACTATTTTCAATATTTGGATCTATTTCAAATATAATACTCAAAATATGCATCCTTACGCTTTGTGAATCATGTTTATTTTAACGCAATATTTTTGAAAATTGACCAAAGAACTGAAAAAAGAGTTATATTACATTAGAGATGTTATTTTTAACTTTGAGATTGCATCTGAATGTATTTTTCTAAAATTACTGAAAAAAAAAATTGAAAATAAAAACCTGGAATTTATCATTTCCTCCTTTGAATTCCTAGCAATTAATAAAATTTGGTTTGTTGACTCCCAATTGGAGAACTTAGTTTAAATCCTCAATCACCACCACAAACAAAAAAAATGAAAATAAACCAGAGCTTATTTTGTAAAATAAGTTATACCTCTATTTAGGTACCTCTTATACCTCTTTTCCAGAGAAAATGAGGATGCTTTTTTGAAATTTCCTATCCTTTATTTGAATACTTATTGAATATGTGAATAATTTATAGTTTGATATAGTACAAATATGATTTTGAGTGTTAGTATTTTATTTAGGTAACTTAATCTTGATTCAAATGATTATCTTAATGAGAGATAAAAATAGAGTAAATACACAATTTCGTTACTTTATACAAAATTTAATTAATTGGCATTTTGGTTTGTATTACAACTGTTTATATATTGTCTCTTGTGCAAAAAGGTAAAATAAACTTTAAAATTATAAATTATAGGCGAATGACCCGGCTTCGCCCGAGAAATCCCTTGGGTGCAATTTCCTTCATACTAAAAGTATATCAAAAATAAATATTAGAAGTGCCATAGAATAGCAATACAGAAGTTAAACATAAACTACAGGAAAAAAGTGTGTGTGATGGCAAAAACTGTATTATATTAGTGTTTAGGTATTTGATTTAATTAATATAGTTGATATAATAATATATATTTATATTATACTAGACGGGTGACCCGGGCTTCGCCCCGGGATTGACCCGTGTGCATATCTACCCGAGTGATATATATTTATTGAAGATTTTTTTATAATTGTTTTTATTAGCATTATCTATTTGTTTGCATCAGCATAATTTAATCTAATCTTTGATAGAGGGCGCTGTTCGTGAGCTAAGTAGAATAATTTGAATATATAGTTTTAATAATTGATTTATATATTTTTTTAAATAGCCTATCGTCTTCCCCGTATTTTTATACCTATGTATGGAAAATTTGGTTTGAATTAGTGAACTACTGCGAATTTGTATACCGGACATACAAACAAACATACAAACAAACAAACATACAAACATTCATTTTTATATATATAGATATTTCTTAGTATCATAAGAATGGGCTCGGGTAGTCTCTTTATTAATTCATTTGGTATGTTATCCGGGCCAACTGCTTTTCCATTCGCTAGTTGCTTAATTCCATCCTTTACCTCATCTATAAATATATCTATATCTAGTATTGGGTCTGGCCCTCTTAATCACAAATTTAAATTATATTTGATCTCCTTTTTGCCTGAATTTAAATTATATCTTGTAAAATGTGTATACCCCACTCTTCAATCTTAATATATCCTGATATCGAAACTCTTTTTCTAAGAGTTGCCATGGCACTCCAGAAGGTCCTAGGATCGGTGGCGTTTTTTATCTTTTCTTGCCTATCCTTATTTAATTTATTCCTATTTCTTTCCAACAATTTCAAGATTATCTCCGTGTTTCGATATATCCTTTTCGATCCTGATCTGAATTTGATTTTTATACCTTTTCAAACATAAGTTGGTCGTATTTTTTAATTGATAACATTCATTGTCGTACCAAGGTTTGGGAGTTTTTTTGCGTATATAAACAACTTTGAGTATGTTTGCTGCTCCCATTGCCTGGTAGATTTGAGTGGTTAAGGACTAAGTCATTATGTCTATATCAGAAACATTATTACTGTCTATTTCACTCAATTTATTGCTCAGCAATACGTCCTTTTCATCAGTCCATATAAGTTTTATGATAGAGTGTTCTCTTACTTTTGTTAAATCCGGTATATAATTTCCTGTATTCATTTCTAGTATCACTGGTAGATGATCCGAATAGGGGAGGTCTTCAATCCATAAATCTGTAATGTTCTCCATTAGACCTTGTGTAAACATGTTGTAGTCCTAAACTGACGAGCCTCTTTCCGATATGTATGTAAATGATCCACATGGATCACCCTTAGTTTTTCCGTTTGCTATCGTTATTGAGTTTTCATCTATAAATGTGATAAGTCTATTAGATAAATAAGGGGTAGATATGGCATCTTTGGATTGTCTATATTTGTTTAGCGGTGTGTATAATTGTTTGGTATTATGCAAGTTTTCCATATTACCTGTTCTTATGCTTAAATCTCCAAATAATAAAACTTTGTTACCTTCGTTTAACTGGTAATTTATGTGGTCCAATACTTTATTCATATTTTTCTCATGAGTAGAGCTCAGAGGTAAATATATAGCAATCAGGGAAAATTTATATTAGTTTCATTCAACAATTTTTCGACATTTATAGATATCCAGCACAAGGGTTGCAATCTATCTTATTGTATTTATGATAAATTTCCATTTTTATGCCCATAAGTATTTCTCCGGAGCCTCTTCCCCTCAATTTTATCGTGGTTGCTTGTGTTTGAATTATCTGGTAACCTTCTATCATAGGATCAATTTCCTTAGTGAACCATTTCGTATTTCGTATTTTTTAAGGTAATCAATAAGTTTAAACGTCGTTAGAATTTTATTATATCCATTAATAATATAAGTCAAGATTTTAATTTTTGTGTTGTGTACGCGCTGTAAATTCACTTTTTTTGTTGGTTTACCCTTCGATTCTGTTTGTTTGTTTACATGAGTTCTATCGTTTTTTGGTTGCTACAATGTCCCCCCCATTTGCAGCAATGATATTCCCTTCAGAAACCCGATACATAATTCCGTTGAGGATGAGTTTATTATCTCTCAACTTAGCCATTATTCCCCTCTCAAAAGGTTATTTTCTTTTAGCGTTTAAAATACGTCTCTGATCTCTGGTATTCACACTATAATCTTTAGAAACAGATATATTGAAGTGTCGCAACTTAGAAGCAGATTTGAATACTGTAATTCTATCATCATAGTTGGGCATTTCAACCAATATTGGAGCGTTAGGCCGCCTTGACAATTTGTGGCATTTTGTTATGTTGAATTGTGCGCTAATTTGCATCTTTTCTTCGATGACCTTTCTTATTACTGCCATACAGTCATCTCCTCCGTTTGCAATTCCATGAAACAATAAATTATTCTCTCTGATTTTTGACTCCATATATTCAAGACGATTTTCCAGTACTGCTATTTCTTTAGTATTTTGCATAACTTTTTTTTTTTGTGGTATCCTGCATCGATCCTTCTAGGTTCTGTAATATTTGACTTGTTTTCGTGACCTCTTCCCTAATTAGCAACAGTTGTGTTTCCAAATTTCACCCCATTTGTCAATTTAATTTGCCAGTGCAGTTAACGTTTCGTGGAATTCAGTACCTTTATCTAAACGAGTTTCTAACGTAGTTTGTTTAGTTCCCTTTTGCCCTGGAATTTGCTCAATCCCAGCTCTAATCGATAACATTAAAATAATACATATAAATTTATTTGATCTTTTAAATAATTCCAGTTGAGCATCCTTTTCCAGTAGCGTATGCAAGTTACCATCATAACGGCAAACTAAATTGAGATTATGCAAATTTAAGAAGAATATTTCTTCGTAGCAGGATAGAATTATAAAAGGTATAGTAAGTATAATCATTAAATTCTTATTGTTAAAACAAACAGATAGTAATGTAATTAAAATTAATAAATACCTATTTTAGGCCTTGATTTTGAAGAGCGTAAACAACTGCGTCCAGCTCGCTTTAGATTTAAAATTGAATACCTTATATTTTTCAATTAAAATAAAATATAGATTTAAAATATATTATTTCGTTGTCATAAATTTAAATAAGATATATAGAAGTTGAATATATTATTTTAAAAACAAATATATTTAGAGAAAGAAATAATAAACGCAACATTAGTCAACCAAATCAAAATGGCGAGTCAAGTCTAGTCCCCTTTTCGCATTTTCATGATCAATGCCTTGCTCAGAAAAGGCTACAATTTGTATATCAAAAATCTCTGAAGCAGTAGCGACGTCAATTGCTTTAGGTAGTGTTAATTTGGGATCCTGTAAAAGTTTCTTTTCCACAATTATCAATCTATTCCTTATAAGTGATTCAGCCAGGTTTTCAAATTCGCAATCCTGAGCCAAAGATTATAAATGAGTGACAAATTCACTAATAGTTTGATCTTGAGTCTGTTCTGACGTGAAAAATGAATGTCGTTTTTATATGGTATTTTTGTAGGGTTTTAAGTAATTCAACAAAATATCAAGAATTTCGTTCAATATTTGAGTTTGGTGATTTTATACAGCCAGTGCAGGTTTTTTTTTATATTTGAATTGCAGGTTTATCTACAATGTGCTTGAACAACGCTCTTTGAGTAAAGATTTCCGCCGCCGTTACATAATTTTCAAAATTTTGTTTCCAAACTCCTCAGCTATTTCCTTTATCAAACGGAACAAATGTCGGTGGTTGGATGTAAATATTGCATTATTGCGTAATTTGGATTTTCATTGACAAATTGTATACTGATGAAATTTATATATTCAAATACTTTATACTACGATATCATTTAACGCTTTTACAAAAATAAAAGAGGGTTTACATACCAATTTGTCGACTGCGCCATGTTACATATGGTAATTTTTTTTATGATCCATATATCTGAAAGATAGGAGACAAAAAATCAACTGACGAATAATCTTGATATATTTTGCCAACCCATTTTCATTATAATTTTTAACAAATATATAATATTAAAATAATTTATATTTGATATCTATTGGAAATTCAGCATATAATTTTCTGGGTATTTTCAATAAAAAATGGGGAATATTAATTGAAAATTACCAAAGTTAGAAATGAGACGTGGGGATCCCTGGATGACCAGAACGTTGAACATTACCTCATCATCCAACAACGACTTTTACTGTTCGATCTATTTTGAAAGGTTTTGATTTATATTTATATATATTTAAAAATGCCTATTTTGGATCATAAAGTTTTTATTTCCGATATTTCGTGAGGCAACTCGCCAAACTTCCTCTGGGAACAAAATGGCTTTATATATCTTGAATATTGAGCAATCCATATGAAATTATTAATTAAAGGGCTTATTTTGGATCTAAAATGAAACAAACATTTTATTTAATATAAAATGCCAATATTTCAATAGGCTATACGCCTAACTTCATCAGGGCGTTTCTTGTTTTTAAACTGCTTCGGATGATCACGCGATGCCTTCACGCGACGATATATAAAATATTTACAACTCTGGGGCTAAAATTAAAATATATACACACAAATATCAATAATAATAGACTATATACATGATTCATAATAAGTATAAGAATAAGAAAAGAATTTTAAATCGATTTGAACTGTAAATACGAGGTATGTCCCATAAATTCCCGGACTGGGTCCATAAAAAAAAAGGTAAGATTTTTTAAAAATTTTTTTATTAAAACTTTTCAAAGTAATCCCCCCTTGCTTCAACGCACCAGCGCCATCGTTTCTCCCAATTGTCGAAACAGTTTTTATAGGCCTCTTTTGGAATGCTCTTTAATGCCAACAGCGATTTTTCTATTATGTCTTCCCTGGTGTCAAAATGTCTTCCTTTTAGAACTGCTTTGAGTTTGGGGAACAGGAAAAAGTCATTTGGTGCGATGTCTGGGGAATAGGGTGGTTGAGGTAGGATTTCTGTCCCGTTTTTCGCCAAAAAACTCGTCACCAAGTGCGCTGTGTTAAGGCGGGCATTGTCATGGTGTAGGATCCAGTCACCATTAGTCCATTTTTCTGGCCTTTTTTTTCGAATCGTTTCCCTTAGACGGCGAAGAATGCTCAAATACATTTCCTTAATAACTGTTTGACCTGCAGGAAGATACTCGTGATGAACAATGCCCTTGTTATCCAAAAAAGCGACCAGCAACACCTTGTTTCTGGATTTCAATATCCTGGATTTTTTGGGTCTAGGCTCACCCTGACCTCTCCACTCGGCAGATTGACGCTTGGTTTCAGGGTCATAGCCATAGACCCATGTCTCGTCGCCTGTGATTATCTTGTCTTTCCATTCCGGATCCGTTCTTGTCATTTCCAGCATGTCCTCACAGGTTGCAAGCCGACACAGTTTTTGCTCATTAGTGAGGGATCTTGGGATGAATTTTGCAGGAGTCTTTTTGAGCCTCAAATCTTTGGTTACGATCCTTCCAATCGTTGTTTTAAAGATGCCTGTGTCTTGCTATAGCTCCAGAAAAGTGGTTCGAGGATTTTATTTTATCAAATCGGTGATTTTTTTGCACATTTTAATCAGTCCTTTAAATTTTGGGCGTCCTTGACTAGGATCATCTTCAATGGAAATTCTGCCAGCTTTAAATCTAGAATGTCATTTAAAAACAGTTGTTCTCTTTGGGGTGTCATTGGGGAATGCTTTATTAAGCATTTCAGAAGTTTCGGTTGCTGATATTTGAAGTTTCACGCAAAAATCTATGCAAATCCTCTGCTTCCATTTTTTTCCATCGTAAAATCGCCGCAGCGCTAGGTGTGACCTTTAAATAAATTAGAATTACCTTGGCGCGCGTGCACCTACCGACTCAATATTGGTACCACCGTGTTGCCAGATATTATTTCTATAATAAACAGTCAAATTTATTTACATTTTCCATTTATTTATTTTTTTATGGACCCAGTCCGGGAACTTATGGGACATACCTTGTATAACGGAGGGATGCCAATTTTTCTATTAATACTGTTGGTATCTTTCATTAAGGTCCAACTTTCTAAAAATAGTCTTGAGTGTTTATCCTGAATGTTGTTGTATATAATATCTGTATTTCAAAATTTGGTATATGGTCCTGTTTGAGTGCGTGATCTTCTAGAAGTGATAATGGCCTATGATTTTTAAAAGCTGTTTTGTGTTGATTTACACTTTCTTCAAGAGTTTTACCTGTTTCTCCTATGTAGGGAAAACTCTTGAAGAAAGAGTAAATCAACACAAAACAGCTTTTAAAAATCATAGCCCTTTATCACTTCTAGTAGATCACGCACTCAAACAGGACCATATACCAAATTTTGAAAATACAGATATTATATGCAACAACATTCAGGATAAACACTCAAGATTATTTTTAGAAAGTTGGACCTCAATGAAAGATACCAACAGTATTAATAGAAAAATTGACATCCCTCCGTTATATTTACAGTTCAAATTGATTTAAAATTATTTTCTTATTCTTATACTTATTATGAATCATGTATATAGTCTATTATTATTGATATTTGTGTGTATATGTGACAATATAGTGGTAAATGTAGTGAGGAGAGAAAAAATCACACGACGAGTTATTAGAGGCAAAATCCAGGCAGTCACCCGAGAGAGAAAGTGGTGGCGAGCGAGACGTTATCTGCTGAACGACTGTTTTTTCCCTGTGTACACAAGCGGGGCTAACAAAAGATAAGCGCCAGGTGGTGACGCCCCCCTCAGGAATGTGACCAAAAAATGGTCGTAAGTTAGTTTTCTTAGCTTTAGCTGCCCATCTCTCTCTCGTCGGCTGTTGGATTGTTTTATTAATCCTGGAAGAGCATATATTATGACATATATATTTTAAATTTAGCCCCAGAGTTGTAAATATTTTATATATCGTCGCGTGAAGGCATCGCGTGATCATCCAAAGCAGTTTAAAAACAAGAAACGCCCTGATGAAGTTAGGCGTATAGCCTATTGAAATATTGGCATTTTATATTAAATAAAATGTTTGTTTTATTTTAGATCCAAAATTATTAATATATATATATATATATATGAAAAAAATGAAAAAAAAAAGATAAAAAGGTCAGGTGTTGAAATCAAAAATAGAAATGGCATATCCTGACCAGGAGCACATGTGCTTTACAGAAGGCAGAGCGCCATCTGGTGGAACAGAAATCAACTAAACATTGATTTAGCCTGTTCCCTGAAATTTGGCCAACCCAATTTCTTGATAAATCAAGAAAAGTCATCCACGAACGCCTTTCGCGGTTTTGGCGCTCGTCAGCGTGGAGTAGGCTGTACCACTGCGACCAAAAAGATTTTTGGTCCCAGTGGCTTCCCGAAAAACAACGAAATGGGTATTTAGAGCCAAACTTGGGTGAATACGCTTAACACATGAAAAAACAATAGAAGAAAAGTGTTTAAAAATGTCAGATGTTGAAATTAAAAATAAAAAAAGGCATATCCTGACCAGGAGCACATGTTTTTTTTCAATTGGGATGGCCAAATATCATTGAACAGATTGAATCAATGAATAGTTGACTTCTGTTCAACCAGATGGCGCTCTGCCTTCTGAAAAGCCCATGTGCTTCTAGTCAAGTTATGCCTTTTTTAATTTTATTATCAACACCTGACCTTCTAATTTTTCATTTTTTCTAGATTCGGGTGTGAAGGGCCAATGTTCTGGGGCGTATATATATTTTAAAAGTTAGATATATCCAACTTTTTAATAAATTATATTTATTTAAAAAATATACATTTATATTTAGAATTTTGGGCATGAAGGGGGCGGGGGCCCGTACACGGCCGAGCCGCTGTGACCAGTCGGTGGGGGGAGGCCGGAGCTACAATTCCAGGAGTCCACGAACAGCGGGGCGGAAGACGGATGGCGGACTGCGGCGGAGGACTGGCGGCGAGGTGAGGCCCGAGGACGGAGCTGGACGGGGCGACGGGCGGGGTGACTGACGAGGAGCGCCGCACCGTGGACTGAGGGGCGGGTCCACGGTGTCCGGCAGGTGGACGCCGGGGACAGCTCCTGGAGACATCAACACACCACGTTAGTCTAGAAGAGAATAAAAAGAAGTTGACTTACCTCGCTGCCACCCTGGGCTCACGTCTCACCCTCGAGCTGGCGGAACTCGAGGGCGGACGGGGCCATTATGGCCCGTCGCTAGCCTTTCGTCCTGGCTTTCTCCGTCCTCTACTGGGCCTCCTGCTGCAGCTGCTGTTGGTGGATTAGCTGCAGCTTCCTCGCCGCCGTCTTGAAGAGTTCATGTGGTGGCCCCTCCACCGCAGCGTCTCAGTGTCCTGGGGAGTTGAAGCTGTAATGGTGGTGGTTTGCGTTTCTCCCCAGGACTGATGAAAGAATATTCTGTCATCCGCCTCCACAGCCGGGATGTCAAATGGTTTGGCGCCTCCGCTTCGAGAACTCCCGGAACTGCAGATCACGGCCGAACTTGATCTTGTTGGTTCGATGGTAAACTTCCCCCCACCGGGCCCAGAGTAGGTTGGTGTTTTTTGGGAATTTCCTGGCCACAACGGCCCATAGCTTTAGAGGAATTGTCACTCTTCGCCGTGCACGAGCTCGATGGTATACAGCCCCCTTCATGCAATTGTCAATCCATGTTAAATATATGATTTCTTTCTTTCCTCATTGTTGTACCAGGTTTCACTTATAAAGCCTTTCGCTTCAGCCATTATCGGTCTAAATTTGCTCACATGTTTATTAATTAATCATTTAAACTGTCTTCTATCTTTTTTCTTCTAACAAATGTTAAAAATTCAAGGAAGTGCTCAACCAATGATCTTAACATCTGGAATTAATCTATTTTATTATATTTAAAGAGCGAAGCAGTTTTCAAAACTTGAATATGAATTTAAGAGATGTAGTACCACCTACAAGAGAACCTCATATTGTCATCTAAATTACTTTGGAATACCAAACCCCAAATCATTTTGATACTCTTAATCCAAATCTTGAGCATTAAAACGATATATACAATATCGAAAAATTATGGTAATCATCAGCTATGATTTTGAGAAAAATAGTAACAAAACCTTTTGATCTAATCACAGTTGTGATATTAAATAGTGCACAAATATATTTTGCTAAAATATCAAATATTTTGTTATAATATTTGTTATGATATTGAATGCTGCAAATTAAACAGTAGCAATAATAATTTTATATCGCCTATATTGGTAATGATCTTCAATATTATAATTACCTACAAGGGGGCAGGATGTTTTATACTCTTTTCATAATCTTGAATCATATACAAGGGAAAACATTTTCTTCTTTTTATCATTGTATGATCTTGAAAACTGCAGTCATCTAAAAGTGAGAATTTTGTTAATCACAGTGAGGAATTTGAAATATATATATATATTAAAAATAAAGAAGGCATCTCCTGACCACGAGCACATGTGCTTTTTAGATGGCAGAGCGCCATCTAGTGGAGCAAGAATAAACTAAACGTTTATTTAGCTTGCTCCGTGATATTTGGCCAACCCAATTTCTTGATAAATCAAGAAAAGTCATCCACGAACGCGTTTCGCGCTGTTGGCGCTCGTCAGCGTGGAGTAGACTGTAACCACTGCGACCAAAAAGATTTTTTGGTCCCAATGGCTTCTTGAGAAATCAAGAAATGGGTATTTAAGGCCAAATTTGCGTAAAGACGCTTAACACATGAAAAAACAATAGAAAAAATAAAAGATAAGTGGGTCAGGTGTTGATATTAAAAATAAAGAAGGCATCTCCTGACCACGAGCACATGTGCTTTTTAGATGGCAGAGCGCCATCTAGTGGAGCAAGAATAAACTAAACGTTTATTTAGCTTGCTCCGTGATATTTGGCCAACCCATTGGTCAATCTTTTTGGTCGCAGTGGTTACAGTCTACTCCACGCTGACGAGCGCCAACAGCGCGAAACGCGTTCGTGGATGACTTTTCTTGATTTATCAAGAAATTGGGTTGGCCAAATATCACGGAGCAAGCTAAATAAACGTTTAGTTTATTCTTGCTCCACTAGATGGCGCTCTGCCATCTAAAAAGCACATGTTCTCGTGGTCAGGAGATGCCTTCTTTATTTTTAATATCAACACCTGACCCACTTATCTTTTATTTTTTCTATTGTTTTTTCGTATATATATATATAAAGACCTATAAGACAGCAAAGATCAATCAACTATAATCTTGGTCAGGATCTTGAACCTATCGTAATTATACACGTGTTCAAATAATTCTCTTATTTCATCTTTGATCTTGCAGGTGCTGTTATCACATATATTATGAAAACAGCTACTGACATATTCTCTTAGCGGTAGGGGATTTTCTTACACACGCTGATAATCTAAAAATAAATTTTAAAATTATCATATTGATTACTAGAGCTAGTGATTTATTATTCTGCATAGGGTGTTATAAAAATTTACTGAACAGGCCACTAAAATAAGTATGCTGTAGGAGCTCAATCACTAGAAATGTTCCGTTTTGGGAATTGGGGAACTGTTTAGATATTACATATAGCATAGGTCTACCTGGAATCAGGCTTACCTAGTACAGCCCGTTGACCTAGGTCATATTAAGAAAAATTGATGTTACCTTAGAATAACTTGATACATCTAGAATCTATTTAAAAAAAAATAGCATATACTCAACAATATGATAAGAAATGGAAGCATGAAAGCATGAATGTTAATTTTGAATATGAAACAAACTTCTACTGTCTTTACTGCAATGAAAAATATTGTTTTCATGCATACCACAGCTAAATTACATATACATATTTGCATCTAGCAATGCTTTCCGCAAATAATAAATACAAGTCCAGTTAGGCATATTTATAAAGCTATTCCAGATTCAAGAAATGTAGGCATTAAAGCATGAATGTTTCTTTTAAAATTAAAGCATTCCTACTTTAATGATTCCACTACTTATATATAGATGGCACGTCATCGCCTTATATCAATTTTTTTTTTGCTTATCCCTAGTACACGTGGTACAGGCCATGATAATCATGGTGGGTAGTTAGCGACAGCTTTTTACTGTTAGCGCACCACATGTCTACACATGTGAAAAGCATTTCGACTTTGCACTTACAAATGCCAGAGCCCCGTTTGGTTACTTGCACTCGCTGGTGGGGTTGGACTTTTGCAAGAATCGGGGGCCATTGGAACATTTTTTTTTTAACAGAAAAAAGTGTCCAATGCGGGAATCGAACCCGGGTCCTAGTGGTCGAAAACCAAACGGTTTAACCAGCCTTCCACCGACCCCCTTATATCAATATGATATTTATAAATATTATTTTTTAAATCATTTTTCACATATATATCAGTATAAATATTGAACATTGTTCTCTGTTTATTAATGAACTCTTGAAATACCTTTTTTCCATATAACACTTATTTACACTGAAGTTGTTTTTGGATTTTTTTTTTTGAAATATAACGTTTTGGTTTCTATACCACTTCCAAAGAATCAATTGAATTTTTAATAACAAATAATTTTGATTTTTAATATCGATATCTATTGCCACGTGCTATGTGACCATTTGGAACCTCGAGAAAAGTTTTAGGGCAGATGTCGGCAAACTGCGGCTCGCGAGCCAAATGCGGCTCTTTGGATGGGAAGCTGCGGTTCTTTATATGGTTCCATACGCAAATATATTTTCATGCGAGTATTATTTATTGTTGGCAAGAAAAAAATTGTGACTCTTAAAAAAACTTTGAAATTTTGTAATTTGTTATTTTTGACTCTTCCAACTCAAAAGTTTGCCAACCGCTGTCTTAGGGCATTTCTGAAAGATTTTTTCTCGCAACTATTTAATATCCCAAAATTCGAGAAAAACTTTTTTTTAATCACAAATTAGTTTTCTATTTCATGATTATTCTATATTTATAATATTAATATTAATTAAAAGAAATATTGCACACGGGGTCAAAGTCATAATATATTTTATTAACCCAGGTTTCCAAAGCGTACATATTTAGCCAATTATCCAAAGATATGGCTTAAATAAATGATAAAAAGTAAAATCTAATTTGTATTTTTCTTGATGATATCCAAAATTAATAAAGAAATTAACTATAGAGATGAAGAAAAACAATTCGAGGAGAAGAGCTTTTTTTTATGAGAAAACGATGGTACAAGCTTCCCGGCAAGGCGGCCTTCTACGGGTACAAAAACAACAAATAAAAAAGCAGTATAAGAACGTCTTTCCCGAAATCTTATACGATCATCTTCGTACAAAAGAAATTCTTCTCACCGACTTTTGTTTATTCTTCTATAGCGAACAGGAAGATACGCATTGTCTAAGCAATTATCTGCCAACTTTCTATTTAACACCTTTTGACCCTATAAAAAGCTTTCGAATCATTTTTTTAGAAATTATATTTTTCATTTCAATTTTATTTCCAAATAACAAGTAAGAATGATATAAAACTAAGCTATTATATATAAAATTTGTATCTCCCTATTTTCTTTCTATAGTTTTATTCAAAATAAAACTTTACACCTCAACTTTTATTAACTTAAATTAAATCTCTCTATAATCATATATATTGTTCAGTAAGGACGTTAATATATATTTTTAAAGAATCATACAGGGTTATAAATATTTAAAATTTCCAATACCAGATGGTGACCTAATGCACTTTGTATCGCGCGCTAAGGTGTATATCATATACACATTAATATTAAAATTTGTTTTTCGAATTTTTATCGAAAACTCCTGAATCTACTTTACCAGGCATGATCAATAAAAAATATCATCTTTATAATAAATTTAAACACATTCTAAGGTTGAAATATTATATTCTGATTTCTAGACATTTTCTTTGAGATAGAAACAAAAATTTAAATTTATTATCAATATATTTAAGAAAAAAACAGTTGAATGCTAATTTTTATCGATTCAATTTTTGAATATATATATTATATATTTTGACGCTGGATTATATCCACGTATTTAGCTTTGGGTATATGATGAGTTATTTCCTCAGGGAGTGGGATTTGAAATTTCTCATCATTCACAAGGCTAGATTCAATCTACGAGGATCCAAGCAAATACGTATGCTGCCGCTTCCTTACAATTACCATAGGATACACCCAATCAGTATCAGGGTTGATTTTGGTTACGATATCTTGATGAACCATATTGTCCATTTCACATCTTTTCTCAAGTGTGAGGGAATCCTCCTCGATAGCACGCGTACTAGGGGAATTCAGGATTTAATTTCAATTTGCATTTTTCTGTGAATACTGCTGTTCCTTGAAACACGCTCTGATATTTATTCAAAATAGCCTGGACACTACTATGGTAGCTTATTGCTTGATTATTTCAATCATTCCGAGTGATTCCGAAGAAATATCCGAGATAAAGGTGTTAGCCTCTACCTCAGCCCCAATAAATTCAAAGGTTCCTTCTTTTCCATTGTGATTACATTTCACCCTACATTGTTCCACTAGGGGAAATCCTGTGCCGATATAGACAAACGCTCTTATATTTGTTCCTACAATCCGAGGTTTCACCCGCCCTGACTCAAAACGTCTCCAGGGAGTAAAATCACCCGTGTTCCAGTATCCAGATGTACTGGTGTTATATTATCATTGATTGATATAATAGCTTGCATTTTTATCAGTTTTAATAGTATTCACATTACTTTATTCATGTGTAAAAATCTTTTTATCCTCATTTTTATTTACTGATTCAACATTTTTATTCGATTTCAACGACATACTCTATCATCTAGTGATTCATTTGTTGGCAATTTGAAGAAGGTTTCCAAAAGTTGCACGTTTACTATAAACTTTATCTTTTCCACACCATTCGCATTTACCCTCATTTTTCACTTGTTGCTTAAACGACAAAGGAATTTTCTGTAGCGATTTATTTGACACATGTCTAGTGACTTTTTCGCATTTTCATGTTCAATGCCTTGCTCGAAAAAGGCTATAATTTGTATATCAGAAACCCCTGCAGCAGTAGCGACGCCAATTGCTTTAGCTAGTGTTAATTCGGGATACTGTAAAAGTTTTATCAGCAATACCATTGCTAAATCTATTCCTTATAAGTGAATCAGCCAGATTTTTAAATTTGCAATTCTAGGCCAAAGATTTTAAATGAGTGACAAATTCATTAATAGTTTTATCTTGAGCCTGTTCTGACTTGAAAATTTTATGTCGTTTTCGCATGTTTTTTTTTTTGTAGGATTTTAGATGATTCAACAAAAGATGAAGAATTTCTATCAATATTGGAGTTTGGTGATTTTCGACAATCTGTGCAGGCTTTTATATTTATATCGTAGGTTTACCCACAATGTGCTTGAATAACGCTCTTTGTCTATAAATAGGCTTCAAGTCGATTTCAGCCGCTGTTTCATAATTTTCAAAATTTTGTCTCCAAACCTTCCAGCTATTTCCTTCATCATATGGAACAAATGGTTGTGGTGGATGTATATTTTGCATTATTGCGCAACTTGAATTTTCATTGACGGAATTGTATAATGATGAAATTTCTATGATTAAAATATATTATACTAGGATATTACTTAACGCTTTTACAAAATCAAAATAGGGTATACATACCATTTTGTCGACTGCGCCATATTACAAATTGAAATCCCTTTTAATTATACATATATCTGAAAAATAGGAGACAAAAAATTAAATCACAAACAATCTTGATATGATATTTGCATAACCCATTTTCTTTATAATTTTTCACAAATATATAATGTGAAAAATAATTCATATTTGATATCTTTTAGCATTTCAGCATATCATTTTCAGGGCATTCTTTAATATAAAAATGATTAAATATTAAATGAATATTATAAAAGTTAGAAATAATACTTTGGGATCCCTGGATGACCAGAACGTTGAATTTTACCTCATCATCCAACAACGACCTTTACTGTTTCATCAATTTTGAAGAGTTAAACCATGTTTAGTACTTCGGTTTAGATATATGAAACGTTACTAAGGTTTCGTACACGCCAATAATCAGAGAATTATTGTTTGCGTAAAGGAAGATAGAAATGTTGTAATCATCTGACTCAATTTATTTCAATCACGCGTCTCTTTTTATATAGTTACAAATATTTACATAATTCCTAATAGCGTAAAATTTACATCTACTAATAATTTATAAGCAGAATGTGACAAACCCCCCTACTAAAAAAAAATTCAGATTTATTTACACAAATGGAGGTTGGGAGGGGTTGGAAGGTTAGGAAGAGAAAAAAAAACATTCTGCAGAGAAAAATAAAAATAATATAATAATAACAATAATAATAAAAGTATTCTCACTATGGCAGTAGGGCAGTCGGACCTGATAGTTGGGGTATCCAGGTGCGTACCTAATTCACTGTATCGCATAGTGACTATTTTGCTAGAGATCCCTGGGGTGACAGGCCTGTTAATTTTTTTTTCCCAGGCGTGTCACTTAGAACATATGTAACAGGGCTGTACTGTCCATTATTAGCTGAGTCCTTCAATGTTTGTAGAGAGAATTCAAGCCCTACCATTGAAGTAGAAAAACCACATGGACGCAAAAAGAAACATTTTGCGATATTAAGCAGCCCCCCTCAGCGAGTGGAAACTCCTTTCTAACGTTTGGCCATGGTCAGATTAAATAAATCCATTCAAATCCTCCACATCTTGGAAGGGAAATAGATAATTCCGCATGCCTTCATTCGAGGTTGAAATAGGGTCCCATAATTTTAATTTAGATACATTAACAATTGTGCTGGGCTTATTTTCAGGCTGGCATGGTTTATTTATTTCGACTATGTGAGGTGATGGGTTAGAAAGAACGGTGTATGGATCTGGATAATAAACTGGTGACAGTTTGCCATGGCCTACCTGATGAGGGATTCGATACAAAACTTTATCTCCAATTTTTAAATTCGGGAATCTATGAGAACTATTGTATCTTTTAACTAACCGTTTATGTAATTCCTCGGTTTTTTCATTGGCAATGGTTCGGGCCTTTTCTACTGGCGGATACGGATTCGTAAGATCAGACATGTAGGAAGGGAGGGTCCCGTACAGCAAGTATATCGGAGGGAATGTAGTCGTAGAGTGGGGTGTGTTTCTATATTCTTCCAGCGTTTTTTGTAACAATTTTGGCCAAGGGGCCCTAGGGTTACCTTGATGTTGAATTTTTAACCTTCCAATCAACGTTGCATTAGCCCGTTCTGATAGTCCATTACACTCTGGATGGGCGGGGAGGTCATCACGTGCTTTATACCCTTCTCCTGAAGAAATTTATTGAATCTCTTCGAGACAAACGAGGGATGTCTATCCGTGACTAAGATTCTAGGTTTTCCTATATTTAATAATTGGTTTATGATATTTATGTACGTCGCGATGGATGTGCCTTTGGAAGCATAACCCCAGATATATCGTGAATGATGGTCGATAACGGTATGGACACAATTTTTAGCACTATTATAACCTCCTAGGCCCAAAACCGTATCCAAAGCCACGACATTGAAGGGTTTTGCCGCCCTAGGCAATGATCCCATCAGTCCATAGGAGGGCTGGGTGCTACTCTTTATTGTTTGACACTCCTTGCAGTTCTTAACATAATTCTTTATCTTCCCTATCATCCCCTTAAAATAGTATTGAACGGACAGTGCGCTCTGATCATAGCACTGATGCCTGGGTGTCCTAAAGATTTATGGGCTTTCTGAATCAGGTCATCTTGGAGCTCCGGGGGAACAACTACCCTATCCTTGTTATTAAGTCTTATATAAGTAATACCATCCACCATAGAGTATAATTTTGAAGGTGGTATCGATAAATCACCCTGGTTTTGTTTCAAGGCTTGAACTGACAAAAAATAAGAGTATGGAAGTCTGGAGAGCATATCGGCTTCATGATTTTCACAACCCTTGTTATAATTAAAATCCAAGTCATATTCGGACAACTTCAAAATCCATCGGAACAGTCTCCCATTGGTGTGTTTGAAGCTATTCAGCCATATCAGCGCCTTATGATCCGTGTGAACTATGACGTGACTGCCGGATATGTAAGGGTGGTAGCGCTTACAAGTCTCGACCACCGCGAGCAGTTCTAGATCTGTTATCGTATATTTAGACTAGGCACCTCGCAAAGCCCTACTGAAATAGGTGAACGGCTTTTGCGTGCCATCAGGATATTCCTGTTTAAGCACCGCTCCTATACCCGAGGTACTGGCATCACAATAAATATGTGTAGCCAAAGAAGGGTTAAAAAGTTGAAGCATTGGTTTGGAGCATAGCGCTTCCTTTAAACCCTCAAAGCTTCTCTGACATTCCTCCGTCCAGATAAACCGGGAGTTTTTCTTGAGAAGCTCATTCAAAGGGGCTCTTAGGTTGTTAAAATTCTTTATAAATTTCGCGTAATGTGTCACGCTTCCCAAAAAAGATATTAAACATCGCAAATCACGAGGTGGGGGCAATGATTTGATAACATCGACATTAACGCCCGAAGGCGAGATCTGGTTCTCCGAAATTTCATAGCCGGGATAAGTTATCCTTTTCATAAATAGTAGACATTTATCTCTCCTTAACTGTATGCCTTCTTTTTTTAACATCTCGAATATTTGTCCGAGGTGTTTTAAATGGGATTCCTCGTTTTCTGAAAATACTAAAATATCATCAAAATAAGATGTTACATTACCAAGTTTATATTTCTGCAGAATGGCAGAGAGCTTTCTATTAAATATTGCAGGGGCTGTCTTTAATCCAAACGGCAATCTACACCAGACATAAGAGCCCTCAGAAGTTGAGAAACATGTCATCTCCCGATCTTTTGGATGAAGAGGAATTGTCCAGTAAGCGCTCAAGATATCTAGGCATGAAAATACTCTGGCGCCCTGTACCTTCTGAACTATATCCTCCATTAATGGAATAGGGAACGAATCCGAAATTATTTTCCTATTTAGGAGTCTATAGTCGATACAAAGCCTAACCCTTCCCTCGCCCTTCTTGGGTGCGAGCGTCACGGGTGCGCTGTATGGGGAAGACGCAGGTTTGATTAGGCCGTATTTTAACAATTGCTCAATTTGTTGTTTTATCAAATCCCGATCTCTCAAGCTCTGACGATACGGTCTAGCACAGACAGGCTTTTTGTCACTCAGTCTCAGTCTTGGAGGCTGGATGTTCAATGGTTTTATATTAAATTTGTTTTCCCCAAAGATATCTGCATAATTATCTAATAGTATTTTTACAATAGTGAAAAGTTCTATATTATCATGTAAAAAACAATCATTCGTGTCAGGCAGTGGCAGAGGTTTTGCATCTGGTTGATACACTGGCTTAGATTTTAATACATAAGGAACTGCTCCACTGTCTGGCACGGAACAAACAAAATTACAAACATCATCTTCAAGCAAGTTTTCAACATTTCTATAAAATAACGAATCTCTAATCCTAAGACATTTCTATTTACCTTTAAACAATTTACATGATGATTGCAATATTTGGTTCTACTAATTTTAGCATAATAGTTTTGAATTTTATAAAATCTCTGTATGGCTTCTAATTCTCTGCCAGAAAAACTGTAATTAAACTGGCCTAATTTTCAATTATTCTGTTTCTTGTAACTATTATTAAAATCAATTTTCACCTTAAAATAGGGTAAGTATTTGGCAGATAAAATACCAAAATTAAGACTTCCACTTTGAACTATATGAAACAAAAGATTGAGCGACTTAGCTCCTATGGTAGTATTTAACTCAATCTCGCCAACAATGGCGATACAATGGCTAACCGATTTTAAAGATTTAAGTTTGGGTTCCTTAATTAATGTAATAAATTCCGCCGGCACTAGATGCCTGGGAAGGATATTTATTTCTGATCCGGAGTCTAAAACAAAAAGTAACTTAAAATCCATCCCGTCTACACGATCCCTCAACAATACGTGCAGACTGGGTAGGCGTCAATCGCCTTGTTCGGGTCTCCTGATAGAGGCTGGTGACTCACCCTCGTGATCCTGAACGGTGGCAAGGCTCGCGGTTTGGCTCCTCGTTGGCGGAAGGTGGGCCCCGGGACGATCGTTCCTTCTCTCTCCAGTTCCGCGGTCTAAAGCCCTGTCCTTCCTGCCAGGAAGTAGACGGTCGTCGTCGGGCAGGATAACCCAACTCCATTCCCGAGGCTGAACTTGTGGTTCGGCAGTGAGATACCTCTATGGCCTCGGTAATCTCAAGCCAGCGTTCCAGACTTGTCGGTGAGGCAGCGATCAATAAGCGCTCAAACTCCGACTCAATGCCATAAGTTAATCCCTCCAAGATCAATTCCTGTGACAGTCCCAATTTGGTAGCGAGTTTCATCTTTGCAAAGTAATATTCTTTTACGGATTGTTCTCGTCCTTTTCTTAATTGCCAGCATTTTCGATGTAATCCATGTTCAGGCTCATGAAAAAAACATTTCATCCTAGCATGAAGTTCCTCTAATGAGGATATATCCTTGCAAATTAAAGCATACATTTCCAGAGCTTTACCTTTGAATAACATTGGCATCATGGACAGGGATTCTTTTGATGAGAGACCTTGTTGTTGTGCCTGATGGTCAAATAAAATTGACCAGTTAGCGTAGCTAAGTCCATCATCAGGATCATATCTCGGGATCAGTTCAAAAGGAAGATTCAGATTTCTTCTTTCTTCTAGTGGGTATTCCTTCGATGAGGTGCTTGCTCTCTTTCTTCCCATCGCGGGTCGTGATCCTGTCGGCTTCTGAAACGTTACTATGGTTTCGTACACGCCAATAAGCAGAGAATTATTGTTTGCGTAAAGGAAGATAGAAATGTTGTAATCTTCTGACTCAATTTATTTCAATCACGCGTCTCTTTTTATATAGTTACAAATATTTTTATAATTCCTAATAGCGTAAAATTTACATCTACTAATAATTTATAAGCAGAATGTGACATATATATATTCTAGATTTATCTGTTTCGGTTGTAAAGGGCCAATGTTCTAGGGCGTATATATTTCTTTTAAATGTAATATAAATCCAGCTTTTTAATAATTTTTATTATTTTTAATAAAATATATACATATATATATAATTTTGGGCATGAAGGGGGCGGAGGCCCGTACACGGCCGGGCCGCTGTGACCAGCCGGTGGGGGGAGGCCGTAGCTACAATTCCAGGAGTCCACGGACAGCGGGGCGGGAGGCGGATGGCGGGCTGCGGTGGAGGTCTGGCGGCGAGGGGAGGTCCGAGGACGGAGCTGGACGGGGCGACGGGCGGGGTGACTGACGAGGAGCGCCGCACCGTGGACTGAGGGGCGGGTCCACGGTGTCCGGCAGGTGGACGCCGGGGGCAGCTCCTGGAGACATCAACACACCACGTTAGTCTACAAGAAATCAAGAAGATTGAAATTGACTCACCTCGCTGCCACCCGGGGCCCACTTCGCCCTCGAACTGGCGGAACTCGAGGGCGGAAGAGTCCATCTTGGCCCGTCGCTGGCATTTCGTCCTGGCATTCTCCGTCCTCTACTGGTCCTCCTGCTGCAGCTGCTGGTGGTGGATGTACTGCAGCTTCCTCGCCGCCGTCTTGAAGAGTTGATCTGGTGGCTTCCTTCACCGCAGCGTCTCAGTGTCCTGGGGAGTTGAGGCTGACATGGTGGTGGGTTGCGTTCCTCCCCCTGAACTTGATCTTGTTGGTTCGATGGTAAACTTCCCCCCACCGGGCCCTGAATTGGTTGGTGTTTCCTGGGAATTTCCTGGCCACAACGGCCCATAGCTTTAGAGGAAACGTCACTCTTCGCCGTGCACGAGCCTGATGTCATACAGCCCCCTTCATGCAATTGCCAATCAATGGTGAATATATGTTTTATATCTTTCCTCATTGTTGTACCAGCTTTCTTTTATAAAGCCTTTCTCTTGAACCATTATCTGTCTAAGTTTGCTCACATGTTTATTAATTAATCATTCAAACTGTCTTCTCTCTTTTATAAATTTCGAAAAATATTTATCAAAATTCAAGAAAGTGCTCAACATCTGGAATTAATATTTTTAATTATATTTCAAGAGAGCGAAGCTGTTTTCAACACTTGAATATAAATTAAAGAACTGTAGCACCACCTACAAGAACCTCATATTGTCATCTTAATCACTTTGGAATACTAGAAAGTCAAATCAATTAGATACTCTTAGTCCAAATCTTGAGCATTAAAATGATATATACAAGATCGAGAAATTATGGTAATCATCAGCTATGATTTCGATTGAAAATTAGCAAGACATCTCGATCTAATATCGGTTATGATCTCTAATAGTCCATAAATATATTTTGCTAAAAACGCAAATATTTTGTTATAATATTTGTTATGATATTGAATTCTGTAACTTTCACAATAGAATAATTATTTTCTATCACATTAATTGGTAATGATCTTCAATATTATAATTACCTACAAGGGGGGGGGGGGGGCGAAATTTTTATTCTCTTTTTATATTTCTGAATCATCTACAAGGGTAGACATTTTGTTTTCATAAAGGTTATTATCTTGAAAATTGCAGTCAAATTTTGTTAATCACTGTTAGGATTTCAAAATTATATGAGATCTATAAAACAGCAAGGAAAAATTACTCTAATCTTGGTCAGGATCTTGAACCTATCGTAATTATATGCATGGACAAATAATTCGCTTATTTCATCTTCGATCTTGCGAGTGCTGTTATCACATATTTTATCAGAACAGCTACTGACATATACTGGTTTCACCCGTGGTCTCTGCTTTTAGGAATTTTTCCCGATATAATTTTGTATCTGATAATCAAACATGATACAGCAATATCGTCATCATCATTTTTTGACTAAAAATATATAGTTTTAATAATTGATTTATATATATTTTTTTAAAATAGCCTATCGTCTTCCCCGTATTCTTTTACCTATGTATGGAAATTTTTGTTTGAATTAGTGAACTACTGAAAATTTATATACCGAACATACAAACAAACATACAAACATTCATTTTTATATATATATAATATAAAATATATAAAAATGAGTTTTAAAAAATGCATCGGCCGGGAATCGAACCCGGGCTGCCCGCGTGCCAGGCGAGCATTCTACCACTGAACCACCGATGCTTATAAAAAATGGCCATATTTGGGTATTCATTCCATTCCGGATTACTCCGCGTAAAAAAAAAAAGGTTCTTCAAATGAAAAAAATAAATAGCCAAAAATACTAATCAAAATGTAACCGAAAATTTTCCTCAGGTTTATAAAAAGCGACATGCAAAATTTGGTACCAATTGGCTCAGTAGTTTTTGAGTTTATAGCGAAACAGACAGACATTGACTTTTATATATAGAGAGATTTTAATAAATCAAGTAAAAGTGCTATAAGTTATGTAATAATATATAATATGCATTTCCATACTTTATTCTATCTATAGTTGTATTCAAAATAAAATTTACACACCTCAACTTTTATAAATTTTGTAGTAAATATTTCGGGCCATTCAGAAGTTCGTTTTATGTATAAAAGAAACATTCGCGCTTTTGAATCCTTTTATTTTATATGTATAGATGGCGCGTTATTGCTTTGTGTTAATTCAAAAAAGTATAAGTATAAGAATTTAAGACATGCGAGGATGTGTTTCTTAAAGGTTTTAATATGGGCGAGCTTTCGGGTTATTAACCCTTCTACAGGACATCATATCTGAGTAAAACTGCATCTTATATACATATCCATATTGAGAAAATTAGCATATATACAAGAAAACTATAAACATATTAACAAAATTGGTGAAAAATTAAAAATAAGAAAAATCTGCGTGTTCTGAGTATGCTAAGAAGTAAAATCAAAAATAGTTGTACAAAAAGGATACGGTTCAATTTAGGGCTGCAATAGTGAAACGATCCAAAATAAAACTCACCGGCAATGGTCACCTAAGGTACACTATGGCAATATTGCATTGTATATATCAGGGATGTCTATGTGTCTGTTAATACTGTTATGTCTTAAAGAGAGCAACGCCTCGACGACCAACCTTCTGTATTTGTTCGTGATTCCTGAATTATATGCCTGTGGTTGAGAGGTATCGAAAGAATGTGCTGTCTGTCTAATGTGTTGTACTATAAGGGATCTAGGTTCACTGTTTCTGATGTTTCTATGGTGTTCATCCATCCTATCTTTGATTCTACGGCCTGTTTCTCCTATATACAAACTATTGCAATCTGAGCATTTTAAGGAATATATGGAGTTTGTAAAGTATGGCAGGGTAATGGGAAAACTATTTCTGGTGATGGGGTTTCTAACTATTGTTTCTAATTTAGGAGTGTTGGTATAGAAGGTACGTATTCCGTGTTTGTTTTTTAAGTATCTAGCTATGTTGACACTGTGGGCAGAGTAAGGGATGATGCAAGTCGATCTATAAGTCTGACTGCTTAGCTGTTGTTGTGGATTGTAAAAGTGTCGGAGAATGAAGTTTCTGGGGTAGCCTGAGTTCATTAGGTGATTAACCACGATCTGGGTCTCTGTATGTTTAAATTCAGACGTTGAACAGTGAGTAAAAATACGTTTTGAGAGGGTTTTGACCGTATTAATTTTATGGCTAAGGGGGCAGTATGAGGTGTAGTGTATATAGGAGGGATGAAAGGAGGGCTTATAGTATACGTTGGTAATATACCTGCTATTTTGTTTTGTGATCATGATATCCAAGAATGCCAAGGAACTATTGTTTTCTTTTTCGAATGTGAATTGGATGTCCGGAAATAGTGAATTTAATTTAGTATGAATACTGTCCAAGGATTCTATATTAATTATGCAGAAAATATCGTCTATGTATCTAAACCAGGTATGAATATCTGCTGGGAAGTGACTTGTAATTAAACTGTCAATTTTTCGCATAACTATTTCGGAGAGTGGTGAGGACAGAGGGCTACCCATGGGAGTACCCTTGGTTTGCGTATAGTAACAACTATCAAAATTGAAAATACTATTGCTTAGGCAGATTGAAATTAAGGTGGATAACTTAGATATCAAATCTGCTGTATACCCATGCGTCCGGAGGAATTCCCTGGTGCATTCTAAGATGAGGGAGTGGGGGAGACTGGGGTATAGATTGATGACATCAAAAGAGATCATAAGACTGTTGGGGACTACCGGTAATTGCTGTATATGGTCTAAATATTTAGGTGTGGAAGAGATGGACGTCGAGGCGGCGCCCTCTTTAAGTATGGGTATGATTATCTTAGCTAAGTACTGAGCTAGCGGGGCTGTGGGGGAGAGGTGAAAAGCTACTATTAGTCTAAGGGGGATATTTAACTTATGTACCTTAGGGAGGCCGTAGATGTAGGCCTGACCATGCAGATTCGAAAGGAAACCTTGGAGTTCATCAGTTGTTATGATCCTGTTCCTACATAGGGTCCTAAGTTCTTTTTTATATTTGGAATTCGAGGTGGTATGTTCTTCCACTGTGGCCGGGGTGAATACATCTGAGTTGCTCAAGATTTGATTCATTCCTGAGATGTAGTCCGAAGTGTTCATAATGACGGTTCTGGATCCCTTATCTGATCTTGTGATAACTATGTTATTATTTTTGGACAGAGTTCTTATAATTTGGTTGGTATGATGGCTGTTGGCTAGGTTGTTTGTGGGACTATTTAAAACAGATATGACGTGGTTCCTAACGGAGTGTTTATCCTGCATGTTTAGGCCGGTGATGGATGTCTCTATACCTGCTATTAATGGAATTTTGTCCAGTTTTGATGGGTATCTGTGTTTAAGCCCTTTCGAAAGTATACTGACCTGATCAGGGGATGGTACAAAGCTAGATAAATTCAAAAAAGATTGTTGCTTTTTTGAATTTATCTAGCTTTGTACCATCCCCTGATCAGGTCAGTATACTTTCGAAAGGGCTCAAACACAGATACCCATCAAAACTGGACAAAATTCCATTAATAGCAGGTATAGAGACATCCATCACCGGCCTAAACATGCAGGATAAACACTCCGTTAGGAACCACGTCATATCTGTTTTAAATAGTCCTACAAACAACCTAGCCAACAGCCATCATACCAACCAAATTATAAGAACTCTGTCCAAAAATAATAACATAGTTATCACAAGATCAGATAAGGGATCCAGAACCGTCATTATGAACACTTCGGACTACATCTCAGGAATGAATCAAATCTTGAGCAACTCAGATGTATTCACCCCGGCCACAGTGGAAGAACATACCACCTCGAATTCCAAATATAAAAAAGAACTCAGGACCCTATGTAGGAACAGGATCATAACAACTGATGAACTCCAAGGTTTCCTTTCGAATCTGCATGGTCAGGCCTACATCTACGGCCTCCCTAAGGTACATAAGTTAAATATCCCCCTTAGACCAATAGTAGCTTTTCACCTCTCCCCCACAGCCCCGCTAGCTCAGTACTTAGCTAAGATAATCATACCCATACTTAAAGAGGGCGCCGCCTCGACGTCCATCTCTTCCACACCTAAATTTTTAGACCATATACAGCAATTACCGGTAGTCCCCCAACAGTCTTATGATCTCTTTTGATGTCATCAATCTATACCCCAGTCTCCCCCACTCCCTCATCTTAGAATGCACCAGGGAATTCCTCCGGACGCATGGGTATACAGCAGATTTGATATCTAAGTTATCCACCTTAATTTCAATCTGCCTAAGCAATAGTATTTTCAATTTTGATAGTTGTTACTATAGGCAAACCAAGGGTACTCCCATGGGTAGCCCTCTGTCCTCACCACTCTCCGAAATAGTTATGCGAAAAATTGACAGTTTAATTACAAGTCACTTCCCAGCAGATATTCATACCTGGTTTAGATACATAGACGATATTTTCTGCATAATTAATATAGAATCCTTGGACAGTATTCATACTAAATTAAATTCACTATTTCCGGACATCCAATTCACATTCGAAAAAGAAAACAATAGTTCCTTGGCATTCTTGGATATCATGATCACAAAACAAAATAGCAGGTATATTACCAACGTATACTATAAGCCCTCCTTTCATCCCTCCTATATACACTACACCTCATACTGCCCCCTTAGCCATAAAATTAATACGGTCAAAACCCTCTCAAAACGTATTTTTACTCACTGTTCAACGTCTGAATTTAAACATACAGAGACCCAGATCGTGGTTAATCACCTAATGAACTCAGGCTACCCCAGAAACTTCATTCTCCGACACTTTTACAATCCACAACAACAGCTAAGCAGTCAGACTTATAGATCGACTTGCATCATCCCTTACTCTGCCCACAGTGTCAACATAGCTAGATACTTAAAAAACAAACACGGAATACGTACCTTCTATACCAACACTCCTAAATTAGAAACAATAGTTAGAAACCCCATCACCAGAAATAGTTTTCCCATTACCCTGCCATACTTTACAAACTCCATATATTCCTTAAAATGCTCAGATTGCAATAGTTTGTATATAGGAGAAACAGGCCGTAGAATCAAAGATAGGATGGATGAACACCATAGAAACATCAGAAACAGTGAACCTAGATCCCTTATAGTACAACACATTAGACAGACAGCACATTCTTTCAATACCTCTCAACCACAGGCATATTATTCAGGAATCACGAACAAATACAGAAGGTTGGTCGTCGAGGCGTTGCTCTCTTTAAGACATAACAGTATTAACAGACACATAGACATCCCTGATATATACAATGCAATATTGCCATAGTGTACCTTGGGTGACCATTGCCGGTGAGTTTTATTTTGGATCGTTTTACTATTGCAGCCCTAAATTGAACCGTATCCTTTTTGTACAACTATTTTTGATTTTACTTCTTAGCATACTCAGAACACGCAGATTTTTCTTATTTTTAATTTTTCACCAATTTTGTTAATATGTTTATAGTTTTCTTGTATATATGCTAATTTCCTCAATATGGATATGTATATAAGATGCAGTTTTACTCAGATATGATGTCCTTTAGAAGGGTTAATAACCCGAAAGCTCGCCCATATTAAAACCTTTAAGAAACACATCCTCGCATGTCTTAAATTCTTATACTTATACTCTTCAGAGGATTTTAACTCTTTTTAAATTCAAAAAAGTATTTGTTTTCCAAAATTGAGATATAGAGATGTAAAGAAAATTTCGAAAACTATATTATTGCAAAAAGCAGGTTTTCTATAACACATTATATTGTTACGTCGTACCCAGACGCTTTTCGTGTACTTTGTCTACTCAGGATACCACAAAGATACACACGTGAATTCGAAGGGATTGCAGCTAAAGTTAGCGCTTTATTATGTCTCACTAACAGAAGGAATACAATGAGTGGGACTTGCCTTCAACTCCCCGTCAGAAATATTCTTGGTGCTGTGGATGTCCTTTTATGGAACCCCCGTTCCACACTATTCAAGTCCAGCCTGTACTTACACCGCCTTGTAGGATCATCCACACGCCCGGAGGCAAATCGCCACGTCTTCTCCTTGCCTTAGATGTAACCAGACTCTGTCCTTCCCCACACAGGAATGCCAATTAAAGCGCCTGCCACATGGCAGCTGGAGGCCACCCCTCTTTCACCAACTGTACTCTAGTATCTTGGCCTTGTCACCCATGTAACAATATCTATAACGAATGGAGACATTAAGACGACAATGTTTCTTTTCACAAATCAAACTTTTACTGTCCTTACTGCGATCAAAAATATATATTGGGAGGGCTTGTCTCATCTGTGGCGAACCCTCTCTGCGGTTTCGCCAATTTAATTTACCAGACCGCTTCTTTTGAGATCCAATACTGTATTGTTTCATTGTGCTTTTATATACTGCACTGAAGGGTGGAATCTTAGAAATGGTATTTAAGCAAACTATGGACATAAGCTTTTTGGACAGTAGAATTACAACCAGATATTTGCATCGATCAATGCTCTTCCGAAAACAATAAGTTCATATAAGTTCTTATAATAAATTAAGCGTTTTAGAGAGAGAAATACGAGAGTGTAAAGGATATTATATATATTATAGCTGTGCTTTATATACTGTCATAGAATGTGATTAACACGAGCGAAAATATCAATTATTAATAAGTAGCCAATGAATTTAAATCAGTTATTTTTCCAATAACATGTCAAAAATTAGACATGAATGAGAAACATTTACAATTCTAAATAAAATTTTTATATCATCATATATATTGTTCAGTGAGGACATTAATATATATTTTTCAAAGAATCATACGGGGTCATAAATAGTTCAAATTTCCAATACCAGATGGCGCGCTAAAGCACCTTTTATCACGCGCTAATGTGTATATCATATATATAATTATTATCTATATATTTATATATATATTCATATTTATTAAAATTTGTCTTCCGAATTTTTATCGAAAACTCCTAATTCTACTTTACCAGGCATAACCAATAACAAAAATAAATCTTCATTGCAATAAATATAAACACATTGTAAGGTTAAATACTATTTATTTCTTATTTCTAGACATTTTCTTTGAGATAGAAACAAAATTTAAATATAAATATTAATAAATATAAGAAAAAAAAACAATTGAATGCTATTTTTTCCGATTCAAATTTTAAATATATATATTATTTAATTTGACCATGTATTATATCCATGTATTTTACTTTAGGTATCCGATGAATGATTTTTTCAGGGGATGGGATTTGAAATTGCTCATCAACCAAGGCTTCATTTAATTTACGAGGATCCAAGCAAATCCGTATGATGTCACTTTTCTTCCTTACCATTACCATAGGATGCACCCAATCAGTATCATGGTTGATTTTGGTTACGATATCTTGATTGACCATATTGTCCAATTCACATTGCACATCTTTACATAGGTGTGAGGAAATCCTTTTCGGTAGCACGAGTACTCTGGGGTTTTCAGG
Source organism: Cordylochernes scorpioides (assembly GCA_030710605.1). Classification (NCBI taxonomy): domain Eukaryota; kingdom Metazoa; phylum Arthropoda; class Arachnida; order Pseudoscorpiones; family Chernetidae; genus Cordylochernes; species Cordylochernes scorpioides. The sequence goes on along the minus strand of CP092872.1, from coordinate 20,660,189 downwards.
ATTTACTCTTAATTTGAATTTTTCTGTAATTACTTCTGTTACATGAAACACGCTCTGATATTTATTCAAAATAGCCTAGACACTACTATTGTAAATTATTGCATTGAATTCTTTAGTCATTATGAGTGGTTCCGAAGTAATACCCGAGATAAGGGGGTATTAGCGTTTAACTCAGTCACATTAAATTCAAAGGTTCCTTCTTTTCCGTTGTGCTTACATTTCTCGCTGCATTGTCCCAACAGGGGCTATTCTGTGCTGTCATATGCAATCGCTCTTTTATTTATTCCTACAATCCAAGGTTTCACCCGCCAAGATTCAAAACTTCTCCAGGGAATAAAATAACCCATGTTCCAGTATCCAGATGTACTGGTGTTATATTGCCATTGATTGATATAGTAGTTTACCTTTTATCAGTTTTAATAGTATTCAACATTATTTTATTTACATCAATATTATGCTCATTTTTCTCCTCATTTTATATTCCATCTTCAACATTTTTTATTCCCTTTGAACGACATACTCTATCATAGTGATTCATTTGTTGGCCGCTTGAACGTTTTCCAAAAGTGGCACATTTACCATAAACTTGCTCTTGTCCACACCATTCGCATTTGCCCTCATTTTTCATTTGTTGCTTAACCGACAAACGATAGTGCTGTATCAAATTATTTGAAGTATGTCTAGTCCCTTTTCGCATTTTCATGATCAATGCCCCTTCGGAAAAAGCGGCAATTTGCGCTAATTGCTTTAGATAGTGTTAATTCGGGATCTTGTAAAAGTTTCTTTTCCACATTTTTATAGGGCGATACCAAATTTCAATCTATTCTTTATGAAGTGAACCAACTAGATCTTCATATTCGCCAATCCTGGGCCAAAGATTTTAAATGAGTAACAAAATCGCTAATAGTTATCTTGAGCCTTTTCGTACATGAAAAATATATTTCTTTTTTGTATGGTATTTTTGTAGGGTTTTGAGTGATTCAACAAAAGATTAAAATTTTCGTTCAATATTGTAATTTATTGATTTTCTACAACTTGTAAGTTTACCCACAATGTGCTTGAATAACGCTCTTTGTCTAAAAATAGGCTACAAGTCTATATCCTAGTGAATTAAATTTTATTGCTATCTATCGTTAATATTTTACACAAATAAATTTACTGGCAATGCGTTTCTTTTAAAAGAAACGCATTGCCAGTAAATTTATTTGTGTAAAATATTAAAGTCTATATCCACCGCCGTTTCTTAGTTTTCAAGTTTTTTTCTCCAAACTTCCCAGCTATTTTCTTCATCATATTGAACAAATGGCGGTGGTAGATGTATACTTTCTTTTTTGCGCAACTTGGATTGTCATAAACAAATTGTATACTGATTAAATTTCTATATCAAATTACTTTATACTAGGGTATCATCAAGGCTTTAACAGAATTAAAAGTTTACATACCAGTTTGTCTACTGCCCCATGTTACAAATGGAAATGCCTTTTAATGATCCATATATCTGAAAAATGAGAGGAAAAAATTAAACTGACGACCAATCTTGATATGATATTTAGCCAACCAATTTTCTTTATATTTTTCACAAATAAATAATGTTAAAATATTTTATATTTGATATATATTGGCAATTCAGCAAATTATTTACCGGGAATTTTGTTATAAAAATGGGAAAATATTAAATGAATATTACGAAAGTTAGAAATAAGACTTTCGGATCTCTGGATGAATAGAACGTTGAACATTACTTCCTCATCCAACAACGACCTTTACTGTTAGATATATTTTGAAGAATTAACCTATGTTTAATACTTTTGTTTATATACACTGCGTGACATAGAAAATGGAACACCAAGAAATAGTGGCCAGAAATTTATGCAAATTTCAGGGTAGACGCGCCTAACCGAGTTATGCAAATGATGTGAAATGCGCAGCTCTCGTGCGCACATGGAGTAAGATATAAGGGAAGGAACTTGCAGAAAGGACAGTATTCGTGTCGTTATTTCTTCAAGGAAAATCATTGTAGAAATTTTGTTCTTGTGTCAAAAGACACGTGTAATAACATAGAATGCCTGGTCATCGTAAACGGAGGCAGTTCAAGCAGACAGACGCTTTCAAGAGGGGCATGGTGATCGGACTGAAAAGGGCAGGTTGGTCCATACGTCAAATCGCAGCTGATACACACCTTGGTGCGTCCACGGTGCACCGACTGTGGAGAAGATGGTTGGAACAAGGAAATGTGGCAATTTATAGGAATGTCGGTGCAACCAGAGTGACGTCAGCACGTGTGGATCGGCGTATCCTTCGACAAGCAGTGGCAGCCCCACAAGCCACTTGTACTGCCATCCTGCAACATGTGCAAGACACCCTAGATCATTCCATCTCGACCAGAACCATTTCCCGTCGATTGGTTGCTAATGGCTTGCACTCATGCCGTCCGCTAAGAAGACTGCCATTGACCCCACCGAATAGGCGCCAACGTTTGGAATGGTGCCGGGCTAGATCGACGTGGATGACGGAATGGCACAGGGTCGTGTTCTCAGATGAGTCGCGTTTCTGCTTGTCCAGTGATAGTCGCCGTGTACGCGTGTGGCGTCGACGTGGAGAAAGGTCCAATCCGGCAGCAATTGTGGAACGCCCCACCGTGCGACAACGTGGAATCATGGTTTGGGGCGCAATCGCGTATGATTCCAGGTCACCTTTACTTCGTATTCAGGGCACTATGACGGCCCAACGATACGTTGATGATGTACTGCGACCGGTGACACTCCCCTACCTTCAGGGGGTACCCAATGCCCTTTATCAGCAGGATAACGCCCGACCGCACACTGCTCGCATTAGCCAACAAGCTCTGCAAGATGTACAGATGCTTCCTGGCCACCGTACTCTCCTGATCTCTCACCAATCGAGCACGTCTGGGACATCATTGGACGCCGTTTGCATGCCTTGCCACAGCCGCGTTCAGAAGACGAACTGTGGCAAATGGTTGAGAGGGAATGGAGAGCTATCCCTAAGGACGCCATCCGTACTCTGATTGACTCTCTACCTAGACGTGTTGCTGCGTGCATCGCCGTCCGCGGTGGTCCTACTTGCTACTAAGCCGACGCCGTTCTCGCTCTGTATTATGACTATCATTTTGAAATAAAGATCACTTATTGTTCGTCCCTGTCTCTCTCTGTCTGCCGAGTTTCATCACTTTCTGGCCACTATTTCTTGGTGTTCCATTTTCAATGTCACGCAGTGTATATTTAGTATAGCCATAAATATTGTTACAAAACCAAATCAGCAATGAAAATTTTTATTTGACTTCGTGAACTATTCAAAATACAGTAGTTGCTATTTAAATATCTTGTACATACGTGTTTAGAAAAAATCGGAATTTATTTGTTTTTTTATTATAATGGATTGGGGTGTTAAATAAAATCGTATAGCTGTAATAGCCTTACACAAGGTAGGACAAAGTCCTTCATTCATTTTTAAACTTTTACAAAATTTGAATATTACGCGTCAATTTGTTTATCGAACCATTGAAAGGTTCAACAAGGCTGGCACTATTAATGACCTTGAAAAATCTGGTCGACCGCGCGTGCAAGGAACGCAAGCAGCTATAAAAGCCATTTGCGAAAGAATTCTTCGAAATCCACCCCGCAAACAAAAGATCTTAGAAAAGCAGATGAATTTAGCTCCAAGATCCGTTTCCAGGATAATCAACGAAGACCTTGGACTGAGAGCTTTCAAACGAAGCACAGGTCATTGATACCCCTGCTCTTAGAGATATTAGAAGGGTTAGATCAAAACTATTTTTGGCGCGGCATGATGGTCGGTGGCATGAGAGAATCCTTTTCACAGACGAGAAATTTTCACTGTCGAGGAAAAGAATAATCGTCAGAATAATAAGATATATGCTCGCAGCTCTCTAGAAGCTTTTTTGAAAGTCAGAAGACTTATAAAAAGTCATGGTTTGGTGGGGAGTTAGCTACCAAGGTGTAACAGATCTCCACTTCTGTGCCAAAGGGGTAAAAACTACAACTAAAACTATTAATAAGATATTTTGGAACAAATAATAAAGCCTTTAATACAAAAATGTTTAATGGAGAACATTGGATATTTCAACCAATGAATGGCCTTCTGGAAACTCTTATTTAAACCCCCTTGATTACAGTTTGTGGGCATATTCAGAGGTGAAGGTGTTAATTCAATTGAAATCAGCATTGGTGAGAGAAATGAAAGAAATACCATTTGAAAAGGTGCGTACCGTCATAGATTAGTGGTCCGAACGTTTGAGATCCTGTGTCAAAAATAAGGGAGGACATTTAGAATGATTGTATATATTTAAAATTCATGTTCTATTGTCTAATAAAATATGCATTTATATTCCATTAGTTTTTGTTCTTAATCATTTAATTTATAAAATTGTATGTGACAGAATTTATGGCTAGACTATGTATATATATATATATTCTAGATTTATTTGTTTAGGTGTGAAAAGCCAATGTTCTGGGGCGTTTATATTCATTTTAAAAGTTGAATAAATCTAAATTTTTTATTAATTTTATTCATTTAAAAAAATAAATATACATATATTTAGAATTTTGAGCATGAAGGGGGCGGGGGGCCCGTACACGGCCGGGCCGCTGTGACCAGCCAGTAGGTGGAGGCCGGAGCTACAATTCCAGGAGTCCACGGACAGCGGGGCGGGAGGCGGATGGCGGACTGCGGCGGAGGACTGGCGGCGAGGGGAGGTCCGAGGACGGAGCTAAACGGGGCGACGGGCGGGGTGCCTGACGAGGAGCGCCGCACCGTGGACGGAGGGGCGCGTCCACGGTGTCCGGCAGTTGGTCGCCGGGGGCAGCTCCTGGAGACATCAACACACCACGTTAGTCTACAAGAGAATAAGAAGATGAAGTTGACTCACCTCGCTGCAACCCGGGGCTCACGTCACCCTCGAGCTGGCGGAACTCGAGGGCGGACGAGCCCATCTTGGCCCGTCGCTGGCATTTCGTCCTGGCTTTCTCCGTCCTCTACTGGGCCTCCTGCTGCAGCGGCTGGTGGTGGATGTGTTGCAGCTTCCTCGCCGCCATCTTTAATAGTTCATATGGTGGCTCCCTCCACCGCAGCGTCTCAGTGTCCTGGGGAGTTGAGGCTGGCATGGTGGTGGGTTGCGTTCCTCCCCAGGACTGAAGGAAGACTTTTCATCCATCCGTCTCCACTGCCGGGATGTCAAATGGTTTGGCGCCTCCGCTGCCGAGAACTCCCGGAACTGCAGCTCACGGCCGAAGGGCCCGAGTAGGTTTATGTTTCCTGGCCACAACGGCCCATAGCTTCAGAGGGATTGGCACTCTTCGCCGTGCACGAGCCCGATGGTATACTGCCCCCTTCATGCAATTGCCAATCAATGGTAAAAATATGTTTTCTTACTTTCCTCATTGTTGTTCCATCTTTTTCTTATAGAACCTTTCTCTTGAGCCATTATCGGTCTAAATGTCTTCATATTTCTTTTGAAATTATTAATTAATAAAATAAAACTTTCTTCCCTCTTTTTGTTCTAACATTTCGCAATAAAATTTTTGAAATTCAAGAAATTGCTCAACCAATGATTTTAACTTCTGGAATCAATCTGTTCAATAATATTTCAAGGATCGAAGCAGTTTTCAAAGCTTCAAAGCACCAACAATAATCTGATATTTTTTTATCTAAATCACTTCAGAATTCCAATATTACAAATCATTTTGATACTCTAAGTTAGTATCTTGAGAAATAAATTAATATACAAGATCTATAAAATTTTGGTAATCATCAGCTATGATTTTGATTGTGTATGTTGTGAACAGCAGAAAAATAGTTTGATATAATCTCGATTTTGATTTTTAATAGCACAGCATGAAATATTTCCATGATATTGAACATTGTAATGATCTAAAAGCGCAAATAATTTGTTATAATATTAGTTAGGATCTTTTTCATCGTAATGATCTACAAGGGCAAAACTATATTCTATCATCTATGATCTACCTGTAAAATACTATATAATTTCCGACTAGTGAAAACAATTTATTATGCTCTTTATATAATCTTGAACAATGTAATGATCTAAAAGGATCAATATTTGTTTTAATCAAGTTTATGTTCTTGAAGATTTTAATAATCTAAAAGGGATTATTTTCATATTCACAGTTACGAATTTGATTGATATAAAGATCTGTACAACAGCGAAGGGCAATTTATTATGATATTGGTCAATTTCTTGAACATATCGTAATCATCCGGAACAAATAATTGACTTATTTCATCTATATTTTACGAGTGCTGTTATCGCCTATGTATGAAAAAGGGAAAGTTATATAAACTTCTGAATTGTGCACAAGATGTTCCGTATGTCAAGGTTTTAAGTTCATACTCCTTTAAACCTTGGCCTGATTCACCTCTCCAAATTATTCGTTGATACGGAGTATCTTTTGGGTAAACTAAAATCTGCCTGTATATCATGGCGATGTCTGCAGATATAGCGATAGGGTGAGATCGGAATCTTAATAACAAACGGAAAATGTCCTTTTGAAGCTTGGGTCCTGTATGTATAACATAATTTAAAGAATAACCTGTTGTTGTTTTTGGGGAAGCGTTGAATATAACTCGCAATTTTGTGGTAGAGCCTTTTCTTTGATTATAGGATGATGAGGAAGGTAAAATGCTTCATTATCATTTTCTTTTTCCTTCACCTCATTCATGTGGCCTAAATCCAGGTATTTTTGCATGAAATCCTTGTAGGTCTGATATACCTGGGACTTTTGTTTCAAGATTTGCTCCATTCTCAAAAAAACAATTAATGGCTTGAGGTTTTGATTCTCCAAGCAAACTGGGGTCCTTAAAGGGAAATCTTACAATGTATCTACCAGATGTTTCTCTCTCATGAGTTGTCTTCAAATAAATTTCATTGGAATCATCTTAAAACAGATCAGGTTTGGTTTTGAGTTATTCTTCCCATAAGGAAAATATTGGTTCCCATTTATTGAGAGTACAATTGAATGTGTGCAGTTTTTGATAGTTTCTGGATTTCTTTTGAAAGATTTTAATTTCTCCAAAGAGCAACCATCTCAATAGGGTTTTGATTGCCTTTGGTTGACCTTAATGTCCATATTTGATGGCTCCCTTTAATAGAGAAAAGACAATTACTGCGCCTAGCAATATGTCAATTGGTGCGGTATATGGATATTGAGGATCGGCTAGTTGCAGGCCTTGTAAATGATGAAATTGATGTTCTTCAAATTTTAAATATGTCATATAACTTGTCACCTTATCCACAACAAGAGCATTTGTTTTAAAAACTTTGGATAGGTTGAAATGGGATGTGAAATTGAGATTTATTACACCATAGGGTCTGTCCAAAATCTGTCCTCCTATTCCGGCTAATTCTACTCTTGTCCTAGAAGGTTCCAAATTCAGTTTCTTTAAACAGTCCCGAGTTATTAGTGTGGCTTGACTTGCTGTATATATTAATGCTCTATAAGGCTGATATTTACCTTGTTGATTCATCACCATAATTGTTGCGGTAGACAATAGTACAAACGAGTCCTCTTGGTTGGACATCAAACAAGGGGTGTTATGAATGGAGGTCACACCCAAAGCATCATTGTTTTTCTTTACACTTGACTCAGCTTGTTTTTTATCTGGTTCTTCAATTGCAGGAATTCCTATTTTACAAGGTGCGTTCATTAATTTCCAGGACTACTCTGTATCTTTGAAAAAATAAAACAAATAAAAAAACTAATTTAATATTTTCCAAAATATGCCCCTCCTGCCTCAATACACCTGTTCCATCTTTTTTTCCAATTGTCGAAGCAGGAGATAAAATCACTTTTTGAGAGGTTCCTCAAGGTTGCCTTCGATTCAGCTTGTATCATATCAACGTTGTCAAATTTCCTTCCTTTTAACTTCATTTTCAATTTAGGATAGAGGAAAAAGTAATTGGGGGCTAATTCGGGGGAATAGGGTGGATGAGGGATCTGTATGGTTGAATGCTTGTCCAAGAACTGCAAAACAACATGGGCTGTGTGCGGCCGCGCATTATCGACGTGAAGTATCCATTCATTGTTTTGCCATCTTTCAGGTCTTTTAAGGCGCACTGCCTCCCTTAAGCGCCTCATTATCCCCCAATAAACCTCTTGATTAATTGTACGTCCGAAAGGAATAAATTCATGGTGAACCAAACCATTTAATATCAAAAAATGTAAAAAGCAATGTCTTGACTATGGATTTTGTAAATCTTTTCTTTTTGGATTTTAGGTTTCCCTCTTTCAATCCATTGGCTGGATTGACGTTTGTTTTCCGGGTCATACTGATACACCCATGTCTCATCCCCAGTAATGATTTTTCGCATCCATTCTGGATCGGTCCGAGTCATTTCAACCATGTTTTTGCAGACATCCATTCTAACCTCCTTTTGTTCCTCTGTTAGAATCCGGGGAACAAATTTTGAAGACGTCCGGATCATCTCCAAATCTTTTGTTACTATTTGATGACAGAGTCCTACAGATAGTCCAGTCTCTGAAGATAAGTCTTTAATAGAAATTATTCTGTTAGATTTAATTAATTCCTTCATTTTGAGCTTGTTTTCCTCGCAACATAATGATCTTGGACGCCCAGTATGCTGATCATCGTTTACCTTTTCCCGACCTTTTAGGAAGCGTAAAAACCATTCAAAAGTTTTTGAACGGGATAAAGCTGCATCGCCAAAAGCTTCTTTAATCAATTCATGCGTCTCAGTAGCAGCTTTTTTCAATTTAAAACAAAATTTAATGCAGATTCTCTGCTCTTCGAAAATAGTCATTTTAAAATTAGAAATGCGAACCTTACAAGGAAGTTGTTTTGTTCTATTTTTGATCGGCGCGTGCGCCACGAGACTCGTTCTTTCAGTTAGGTGTGGTCGAATGTCCAATATTTAACTCTGTATAAAAATATTTCTTTTGATTTTTTATATATTTCATTTTTTAACCAGTCCTGGAAATTAATGAACTCACCTTGTATATTCCTTAAACTGATGAATGGCGGCATCAATGTGAATTAATGTGTTATGTTTTCCTTGACACTTGAATTCTGACTTACACTGATTAACCGAATTAACTGCTGTTCCTTAAACAATTGAAACATAACTTGAGTTGTTCAAATTTTCTCCTTCTCTCTAATGGCTCCATGCCAAAAAAGGTAGTCATTGATAGATACCATGCTCCTGTTGACATAGAAAACAATTGGTCTTTGTTAGATTGTGTACTTGCAATTTCATGGAGCGTTTAATTAAGGGCAATACCTTTTCTGTTTAACTCGTATTAAGTGCCTTTGCATTATTTTCTAAAAATTTCAATAATTCTGAACTGGAGGATATGTGATTACTGTCAATTGTCATGTTCCAGCTGCGCTTTGTTGTTTTGTCTAGTTTATCAATCAGGATTTTCCCAATTATGATATCACTAAGTTCATCTAGTTTATAACCGAGTGTTTCTAGAGATCTAATGATTTCACATGAATTATCTACCAAAATAGAAGTTGTGTGGATGATTCTATTGTTAGCTTAGGTAGATCTATTATTCTTTGTATTAGGTTAAATATTAAATCTTTTTTATTGTCATTTTTTCAAACAAATTCCAAGCCAAAACAAAATTATTTTCTGTTATTGGTATGTTATTAACAAGTACTAAAGCCTTTCCTTTCAGACAGGTCTTTAAATACTGTGTGTAATTTAACTTAATTTGTTTATTGACTGTTATCAATAATAGTAATTTTTAAGAAATTATCTAGCAATTTTAAACACCTTTTGACCCTATAAATGGTTTTTGAATAATTGTTTTAGAAATTGTATTTTTTCAATTCAATTTTATTTCCAAATAACAAGTAAGAATGATATTAACTAAGAAATTATACATACAATTTTTTCTCCCTATCTTATTTTCTATCTATAGTTTTTTTCAAAATGAAATTTTACACCTCGAATTTAATGAACATTGCGAAAGGTTTTGAGCGCGCTATTCATGCATATTACGCAAATTTGCAAATAACTCGAAGAATACTCGAGATAGAGACATGTAATTTTCACTCTAAGTTTTTCCAAAATCTATTATATGCACTGTTAAAATATCAGTCAGATTAGTTACGTATTGTGGACGTGTATAGCCAACAAACACACGAACATACATTTATGCATACATACACACACTGACTTTATATATATAGGGATATAGCAGTGCCTCACATACTGTCATAGAATGTGATTTGCGCGAGCGAAAATATAAATTATTATGAAGTATCCAATGAATATGAATTAGTTGTTGCCAATAACATGTCCTACAAGTAGACATGAATGAGAAACATTTACAATTCTAAATGAATTATATATATCATCATATGTATTTTTCTGTAATGGCATTAATATGTATATATTTTTTAAAGAATCATACTGAGTGATAAATAGTTTAATTTTTCAATACCAGATGGCGCGCTAATGCACCTTTTATCACGCGCTAATGTGTAGATCATATATAATTAGTATCTATATATTTATATATATATAATCATATTTATTAAAATTTGTCTTTCGAATTTTAATCGGAAACTCTTAATTCTACTTTACCAGGCATAATCAATGACAAAAATAAATCTTCTTTACAATAAATATAAACACATTATAAGGCTGAAAAAATTATTATAATTTCTAGACATTTTCTTTGACATAGAAACAAAATATAAATTTCATTATTAATAAATTTAAGAAAAAACAATTGAATGCTTATTTTTTTCCGATTCAAATATTAATATTATTTAATTTGACTATGTTTTATATCCACGTATTTTGCTTCAGGTATCTGATGATTGATTTCCTCCGGGGATGGGATTTGAAATTGCTCATCAACCAAGGCTTCATTTACACACACAGACACACACACAAAGCCTTTATTAGGGACATGCCCCATGCAGATTCTCCCAATTGGGTAAGGTAACAATCACCTTGTGTTATTTACATAGGTAGTAAGATGGAAGTTTAACTGGTTTTACTCTTCGTCTCAAAGACATTCAATTATTGACTGGTCCTTACATAATGATGAACTAAAAAAAATATAGTAAGCTATTGCCTTAGATTTGTTTGCTGATATTTTGGAAAGCAATATGTAGGGTGAAATGTTGGTACATTTAATTTGCTGATATAGGGCCTTCCTTTCTTCATCAAGGGCTGTAAAATTAAGTAGGTAATGGGGGAGTTTTTCAGTAATTCCCGTGTCACACAGTGTGCATATTAGGTTTTTGGCCTCAAACGTCAGAACGTGTTTTTTTTTTTTTGAAACTGTAAATAGTATTCTCGATTAAGCTATGCATCGTTTGACTGGTAACGGAAAATCATCGGTTAGGTAGCATTCTGTTTCTATTGACGTATGGATTTTTTTATAATGTGGATAAAGTTTTGAATTTCTTATTCATGATTGGTCTTCTTGTATTGATTGATCTGACATTGTCTTAGTAATCAGAGGAATATAACTTTGCACTAAATTGTGATCAGAGCATCCGATAAGCCATGAAAACCCGATTTTATGCAATGTATTTATTAAACTCTTTGTAAATCCAATTTTTTGTCTTGTAGAGGTATAAACACCCCACAAGTAAGCCAAACAAATTGAAGGTAATCTTGTGTCACGGCTTCATTTAATTCACGAGGATCCAAGCAAATCTGTATGATGCCACTTTTCTTCCTTTCAATTACCATAGAATGCAACCAATCAGTATCATGGTTGATTTTGGTTACGATATCTTGATTGACCATATTTTCCAATTTACATTGCACATCTTTACATAGGTGTGAGAAAACTCTTTTCAATAGCACGAGTACTCGGAGGTGTTCAGGATTTACTCTTAATTTGAATTTTTCTGTGATTACTTCTGTTTCTTGAAACACGCTCTGATATTCATTTAAAAAGCCTATACAATACTATGGTAATTTATTGCATTGTATTCTCTAATCTTTCCAAGTGCTTCCGAAGTACTACCAGAGATAAGGGGTGTATTAGCGTTTACCTCATCCACAATAAATTCAAAGGTTCCTTCTTTTCCGTTGTGCTTACATTTTACGCTGCATTGTCCCAACAGGGGCTATTCTGTGCCGTCATATGCAAACGGTCTTTTATTTGTTCCTACAATCCAAGGTTTCACCCGCCAAGACTCAAAACTTCTTCAGGGAATAAAATAACCCATGTTCCAGTATCCAGATGTACTGGTGTTATATTGCCATTGATTGATATAGTAGTTTACCTTTTATCAGTTTTAATAGTATTCAACATTATTTTATTTACATCAATATCATGCTCATTTTTCTCCTCATTTTATATTCCATCTTCAACATTTTTTATTCGCTTTGAACGACATACTCTATCATAGTGATTCATTTGTTGGCAGCTTGAACGTTTTCCAAAAGTGGCACATTTACCATAAACTTGCTCTTGTCCACACCATTCGCATTTGCCCTCATTTTTCATTTGTTGCTTAACCGACAAACGATAGTGCTGTATCAAATTATTTGACGTATGTCTAGTCCCTTTTCGCATTTTCATGATCAATGCCCGGCTCGGAAAAAGCGGCAATTTGCGCTAATTGCTTTAGAAAATGTTAATTCGGGATCTTGTAAAAGTTTCTTTTCCACATTTTTATAGGGCGATACCAAATTTCAATCTATTCTTTATAAAGTGAACCAACTAGATTTTCATATTCGCAATCCTGGGCCAAAGATTTTAAATGAGTAACAAAATCGCTAATAGTTATCTTGAGCCTTTTCTTACATGAAAAATATATTTCTTTTTCGTATGGTATTTTTGTAGGGTTTTAAGTGATTCAACAAAAGATTAAAAATTTCGTTCAATATTGTAATTTGTTGATTTTCTACAACTTGTGTAGGTTTTTATATTTGAATCGTAAGTTTACCCACAATGTGCTCGAATAACGCTCTTTGTCTAAAAATAGGCTACAAGTCTATATCCTAGTAAATTAAATTTTATTGCCATCTATCGTTAATATTTTACACAAATACATTTACTGGTAATGCGTTTCTTTTAAAAGAAACGCATTGCCAGTAAATTTATTTGTGTAAAATATTAAAGTCTATATCCACCGCCGTTTCTTAGTTTTCAAGTTTTTTTCTCCAAACTTCCCAGCTATTTTCTTCATCATATTGAACAAATGGCGGTGGTAGATGTATACTTTCATTTTTGCGCAACTTGGATTGTCATAAACAAATTGTATACTGATTAAATTTATATGTCAAATTACTTTATACTAGGGTATCACTAAGGCTTTAACAGAATTAAAAGTTTACATACCAGTTTGTCGACTGCCCCATGTTACAAATGGAAATGCCTTTTAATGATCCATATATCTGAAAAATGAGAGGAAAAAATTTAAATGACGACCAATCTTGATATGATATTTAGCCAACCAATTTTCTTTATATTTTTCATGACTAAATAATGTAAAAATATTTTATATTTGATATATATTGGCAATTCAGCAAATCATTTACCGAGTATTTTTGATAAGAAAATGGGGAAATATTAAATTTACAAAAGTTAGAAATAAGACTTTGGGATCCCTGGATGACCAGAACGTTGAACATTACTTCCTCATCCAACAACGACCTTTACTGTTAGAACTATTTTGAAGAATTAACCCATTTTTAATACTTTGGTTTATATATATTTAGTCTAGCCATGAATATTGCTACAAAACCAAAGCAGCGATGAAAATTTTAATTTGACCGCGTGAAGTATTCAAAATACAGTATTTGTTATTTGAATATATTGTACACACACGTGTTTAGAAAAAAATATCGGAATTCATTTGTTTTTTTTTTTATAATGAATTGGGGTGTTAAATAAAATCGTATAGCTGTAATAGCCTTACACAAGGTGGGCCAAAGTCCTTCATCCATTTTTAAACTTTTACTAAATTTGAATATTTCGAGTCAATTTGTTTATCGAACCATTGAAATGTTCAACAAGGTTGGCACTATTAATGACCTTGAAAGATCTGGTCGACCGCGCGTGCAAAGAACGCAAGCAGCTATAAAATCCATTCGCGTAAGAATTCATCGAAATCCACGCCGCAAACAAAATTTCTTAGCAAAGCAGATGAATTTAGCTCCAAGAACCGTTTCCAGGATAATAAACGAAGACCTTGGACTGAGAGCTTTCAAACGACGCACAGGTCATTTGATAACCCCTGCTCTTAGAGTTATTAGAAGGGTTAGATCAAAAATGTTGTTGGTGCGGCATGATGGTCAGTGGCATGTGAGAATCCTTTCCACAGACGAGAAAATTTTCACTGTCGAGGAAAATATTGATCATCAGATTAATAGGATATATGCTCGTAGCTCTCTAGAAGATTTTTTGAAAGTCAGAAAATTTGAAAAAAGTTACCATCCTTCTTCTGTCATGGTTTGGTGGGGAGTTAGCTACCAATGTGTAACAGATCTCTACTTCTGTGCATAAGAGGTGAAAACTACAGCTCAAAACTATCAATAAGATATTTTGGAACAAAAATGTTTAATGGAGAACATTGGATATTTCAGCAAGATTCAGCTCCTGCTCACAAAGCTAAGTCAACTCAACAATAATGGAGACGAATGTTCCAGAGTTCATAAAGGCCTTCTGGAAACCCTTATTTAAACCCCCTTGAATACAGTTTGTGGGCATATTTAGAGGTGAAGGCGTTCTCTAGAAGATATAATTTGGATCAATTGAAATCAGCATTGTTGAGAGCAATGAAAAAATACCATTAGAAAAGGTGCGTGCCGCCATAGATCAGTGACCCGAACGTTTGAGATATTGTGTCAAAAATAAAGACATTTAGAATGATTGTATATATTTAAAATCCATGTTCTATTGTCTAATAAAATATGTAAACCTATCACCCGATTTACACGGTAGATACGTTATTGAGAAAAACGTGTATATCGAAAATTAAAATTTTTCGCGAAATTTTTATGCGAAGAAATACAGACACAGTGTGCGTGTGCAGCAAGTCAGCACATAAGCTCGGGATTCCTCGTGAGATGTGTACACAGCGCATGTGTTCAATCACAGTAGCATTTAGTGTAAACCGTGGAAAACCGTGTAAAAGCGAAAATGTGTAAAACAAATACCGTGTAAATCAGGGGATAGGTGTATTTATATTCCATTAGTTTTTGTTCTTAATCATTTAATTTATAAAATTATTTGTAACAGAATTTATAACTAGACTGTGTATATATATATATATTCTAGATTTATTTGTTCGGGTGTAAAGGGCCAATGTTCTGGGGCGTATATATTCATTTTGAAGTTAGATAAATCCAACTTTTTAATTCATTTTATTATTAAAAAAAATAAATATACATAAATATAGAATTTTGGGCATGAAGGGGGGGGGGGGGGCCCGTACACGGCCGGGCCGCTGTGACCAGCCGGTAGGGGGAGGCCGGAGCTACAATTCAGGAGTCCACGGACCGCGGGGCGGGAGTTGGATGGCGGACTGCGATGGAGGACTGGCGGTGAGGTGAGGCCCGAGAACGGAGCTGGACGGGGCGACGGGCGGGGTGACTGGCGAGGAGCGCCGCACCGTGTACTGAGGGGGCGGGTCCACGGTGTCCGGCAGTTGGTCGCCGGGGGCAGCTCCTGGAGACATCAACACACCACGTTAGTCTACAAGAGAATAAGAAGATGAAGTTGACTCACCTCGCTGCCACCCGGGGCTCACGTCGCCCTCGAGCTGGCGGAACTCGAGGGCGGACGAGGCCATCTTGGCCCGTCGCTGGCGTTGCGTCCTGGCTTTCTCCGTCCTCTCCTGGGCCTCCTGCTGCAGCTACTGGTGACGGATGTGCTGCAGCTTCCTCGCCGCCATCTTGAAGAGTTCTTTTGGGAACGCCCTCCACCGCAGATAGGCAGTGTCCTGGGGAGTTGAGGCTGGCATGGTGGTGGGTTGCGTTCCTCCCCAGGACTGAAGAAAGACTTTTCAGCCATCCGCCTCCACGGCCGGGATGTCAAATAGTTTGGCGCCTCCGCCGCCGAGAACTCCCGGAACTGCAGCTCACGGCCGAAGGGCCCGAGTAGGTTGATGTTTCCTGGCCACAACGGCCCATAGCTTCAGAGGCATTGGAACTCTTCGCCGTGCACGAGCCCGATGGTATACTGCCCCCTTCATGCAATTGCCAATCAATGGTAAAAATATTTCTTTCTTTCCTCATTGTTGTTCCAGCTTTCTTTTATAGAACCTTTCTCTTCAACTATAATCGGTCTAAATGTCATCATGTTTCTTTTGAAATTATCAATTAATAATTCAAATTTTCTTCCCTCTTTTTGTTTTAAAATTTCGCAATAAAATTTTTAAAAATCAAGAAAGTGCTCAACCAATGTTTTTTACTTCTGCAATCAATCTCTTCAATTATATTTCAAGGATCGATGCAGTTTCAAAGCTTGAATATTAATTTAAAAAATGTAGCACCATCAACAAGAACCTGATATTTTTTTCTCTAAACACTAAGAATTCCAATATTTCAAATCATTTTGATACTCTTAGTATTTTAAATAAATTAATATACAAGATCCAGAGGTTTTGGTCATCATCGGCTATAATTTTGATTGTGTGTGTTGTGAACAGCAGCAAAACAATTTGATATCTTCCCAATTTTGATTTTTAATACTGCAGCAATATATTTTACAATGATATTGAACATGGTATTAATCAAAAATCGCAAATAATGTGTTATAATATTGGTTTGGATCTTGTTCATCGTAATCATCTACAAGGGCAAGGACACAATCTATCATATATGATCTACCTGTAAAATATTATAATATCCGAATAGGGAAACAATTAATTTTTCTCTTATATTATAAGCTTTAACAACGTAATGATATACAAGGATCGATATTTTGTTTCAATCATGGAACATGAATATCGTAATCATTTCTCTCTTCACTGATAAATAATTCGCTTATTTCATCTATGATTTTGCGAGTGCTGTTATCACCTATATTATGGAAACAGCTACTGACATATTCTTCTAGTGCTGAGTGAATTTTCTTGCACACTAGTAATCTAAAAGCATTTTTGAAAGATTATTTTTCTTACAAAATCTAGTGATTCATAATTCTGCATAGATTGTTATGAAAATGTACAGGACGGGCCACCAAAATGATCATGCTGTAGGGTTAATTACCGAGACATCCAGATTTGTGGGGAAGGGAGACGTGCCGAATGTTCGTTAAATCCAAGACCTTTGGTTTACCTCAGTTTGCTACTTTATTCAAAGGATTAGTGAGCCAAAAATTCTTATCAGCTCTCAAATAAAATCATTGATTGTTTGTTCAAAATATATTATGTAGAAGGTACAGAACCTAACGATGGGTACCGAGTGAAGACTCGACACAATTGAAGTTATGTGAACTCATATGTTAGTATTAGTTTCGCCTTTATATAAAAGCTTATTTCGCTTTGTATTATTTATTTTTGCTATAACTGAAATGTCAATTCACCACTGCGTCTCCAGAATTTTTTCCAACACCTTTTAAGTTAGAAACTGCACATATGAATTAGAGAGGGGAAAAAAGTGCGCGTTCAAATCCCCAGGCTTAAGCATTACTTCTTTCTGAGACATGAAAACCCATCGATCTCTTAAAATCTGTTAAACCTATAAATTACACTCAGGGGCAAAACTCAAATAAGTTGTACCATTTAGCATGTATATCGGGTTCCAGATAATTGCTCTGAAAGATATTTGATGCACAGTAACCTTTATTCAAGATACACACGATATAACCAAGTGTGAACAAAATTCCATGTCTCTTAAAAAAAAAAGATAATCGGCGCATATCAAAGACTTTCCATTTTCTTAAGTTTTGTCCATGAGTGTTTATCCCACACAAACACATTCAATTCAAATACATATACTATCAACAATAATAATATATATGTCTTATATATTTGAAACAGAAAAATAAATTAATACACATTAATAGAATAATAAATACATACAACAATGAAACAAAAAGATGTATTAAGACCTTTTGGTCGTATACAGATTCTCCGAACAGAAATTAGGGTACACATTCAGGAATAATAGTAATAGTACTAATAATCCTAAAAAGGAAATACCTTAAACTTTCATCAGGCAATAGGCATGTGTAAATATTTCACACAATACATCTTGGAACTGTAGGAATATCAGAACTCGTTCCTCTGTACAAAAGTCTTTGACTGGTCAACTCTATATTGAAAGAAATCAATAGTGTGATTATTATTTTTTAGTTTTATTCAAAATCAAACTTTATGAATCTACTTTTATAAACCTCGAGAAAGGTTTTAAGTGCGCTATTTTTAAATAAATATCTTTATTCTTTCAAAAAATCAGGTATAGATAATTTTTAAGAACTATCATTATTATTGCAGAGCGGTTTTTCTAACACGCATATATCTAAATTCATATGATCAATGAAGTGCTTTAGAGAAAACGCGATAATTTCCAAGATATTATATACAATATAGCTCTGATTTATATACTGTCATAGAATGTGATCTAAACGAGCGAAAATGTAAATTATTAATAAGTATCCAATAAAGTTGCCAATAAAATGTCAAACAAGTATACAAAATTGAGAAACATTTACAATTATAAATAAAAAAATTATATCATATTGTGCAATAGGGTCAGTAATGTATTTTTTTATTAAAAAGAATCAAACGGGGCGATAAATAGTTCAAATTTTCAATACCAGATGGCGCACTGATGCATCTTGTTTCGGAACCTGCGTTGGCATTGATTTTAGGTTTGTTCCTTGATATTTGGCCAACCCATTTTCTTGATAATTTTAATTATTATTATTAATAATAGTTATTATTGATAAACACAATTTAATTTGATCTATTTTGACAATTCAACAAATCATTATATATTATATTAATATGAAAATGACAGGGAGGGGGAGAAGATTAAATTATAAACTGATGAATTTTAATCCGGAAAATATACCATTTATTATAAGAGACAATAATCTAATCTATAAGCTTATGTCCATAGTTTTCTTGAAAATTATTTCTGAGATTCCATCCTTCACAGTGCTGTGTATATAAGCAGAATCGTCCAATACAGTATTAGAGCTCTGAGAAGCGGTCTGGTGGATTAAATTGGCGAAACCGCTGGGCGGCTTCACCATGATGAGCCAAGCCCCCTCAATATATTTTTTCATCGCAGTAAGGGCAGTAGAAGTTTGTATTATGTATATAAAATAAATATTCGCGTGTTTTAAAATCCTTTCATTTTATATAATAATCTAAATATCACAATATATCTCTCTCATTTACAGTTTTGATAATTTGTTTAAAGAAGGTATTTACTTTACTTTTATTTAAACGGGTGATTTATTTCTTGTACATCTCTAGTCTTGCTCATTTTACCGATATAGTGAGTGTGTGACGAAAGGTGATTTAAAAAGAGCTTGTTATTAAAATATTAAATCATCACTTTATAGAAAATATGTTCATGTGGTGCGATAATTATTCCAATTATATTTTTAGAAAAGCTTTTAAACAAATTATCAAACATAAGTTAATCTTATTAAAATATACAAGTATCAGAGTCATCAACAATCAATTCTGTCATCGTTTGCTTTTGTGAATGGAATAAATACCCAAATATGGCTATTTCTTATAAGCATCGGTGGTTCAGTGGTAGAATGCTCGCCTGCCACGCGGGCGGCCTGGGTTCGATTCCCGGCCGATGCATTTTTATTTTTTTCACAATTTTTAAAACTCATTTATATTATTATTATATATATATATATATATATGAAATAAAAGATCCTGTTGACTCTTGTAGAATCCTGTCGACTAATGTAATAATGTGAGTTCTTGTCGACTCACTGTAATGATTTGTTGAGTTTTTGATGTCGACTACTGAAATAAGTTGAAGTTCTGGTAAGCCATGTGTAGAGTTTTCCAGTACCTCTCTGCACCTTGGAAGACCTTTAAAAGTTCTCACAAAATACAGGCAGTCGTGGTCGAGGCAGAGTGGAAAGTTTGGGATGTCCACACAAAAAACGAAGACACAGTTGCACTAAGAAAGTTCCGTAAACAGATAAAAGTTGAGCCGGGAGCGAAAGATGGAGATAGAAGAGTCCTTACTAGTCTACATGGTGAATGAGGAGGACCTTGGTGACAACCGACGAGAGCTCGCGATAAGGGTGAACTAAACTGAACTGAACTGAACTGAACTGTACTGAACTGTCAAGTCACTGTAAGGTGATGTATTTATAGGTTAAAGACGGGGCGACCTTATGTGACAGGGGCGTTTCTGAGAAAGGAGGCCTTTACCTGTCCAGGTGTGAGAGGGGTCTCTGCATTCCACCACATGTGACAGTGTGGGTGGCCTTGTTTGTGGGAATTGTAAATCGACCTGATTTATGACTTCCATCTTTAGATTTTGTTGTTTTGGCAATACTATGCTCGATCTCTGCTTTAGCTCAACTCTTAAATCTATTACAGATTTTATTTATTTATCCACTTTGTACAAATTACATTACATAGGGCGATGCAATGACACAGATTAATCATGCGCATAATTATTTATAGATGTGTTTCTATATACAACATGACAATCTTATTATAAGTTTAATACACAGTATGGGGTTGTTGGTTCAAATTACCATATATATATATGTGTGTGTCTGTCTGTACTAGATAGATTTATAAACCATACATCCATTCACCGTGAAAATTTTCTAAAATCGTTTTAAACAAATGTTCGTTAGGCAAACATTTACTAGGGCAAAAACCGGGCGAAGTCGGGTACATTCGCTAGTAAATAATAAGCTAAACCGCTTTCAAAGATGAGTTTATTACTTGATTGTATATTTATCTCATGCTTCCGGGTATCATTAACCCTTCTACAGGGGTATATGATAAACAGTTTATCATACTCCTGTAGAAAGGTTTGTGATACCTGAAATCTTGAGAAGAATTTACAATAAAACAGGAAACTCATCCTCGTTCTGTTTATTAATCATATGTATTACAGAGGGTTTCACTTTTCTATAAATCAATCTTTCATCAATAACAGTTCTAATTCATTTTTTCTTTGCTTGTTTTATCGAAAATATTGCCAGATAACTAATACTTATATACTAATTTATTTATAAATATAACTAATACTGTGTAATTTCACCCAAGGAATCGTAATTATAAAGGATATATTAAGATACCTTTTCATTCATGTGGTTTTGCTTAATATTAAAAAAAATATTATTATTGATATTTGATAACAATTTTTTCTTTCACACACACACACACACACACTTCAATTTCCAACAGATGGACATTTTACAGACCATGAAAATGTGCATATATTAGATAGAAAATGGAATTTATATGTTTAATGGGAGTTTATTTTTGTTAAGAATACGCCACAATTTACATATACATTCTTAGCTTAACAAAGCTCCATAAAATACTTGCACCCACAATGTTGTGATAATAAATAGTATCATAATTACAAACATGTCTGATCTAAGGCTCAAGAAATTGGTATGATAGTCAAATAGCAGGGTCAAAACTATCGCCAAGTTTATTTTTGACAAGACCCGGCCTGGTACCAATCTCTTTTAGGGTTGCTTTTAGGTAAAAAATTCCAAAACAATAAATAGGTTGCCTTTAATTTTTCTCTAGGAACGTTAATCTATTTCAAAGAACTTTATTTAAAAAAGCGTTATTTAAAAAAATTATAACAACTTCGCTTTTTCCTTTCCTTCTACTAGTTTGATCAAATGTTATCATCATTGTGAAATGCGCTCTAGTGCAATTCTTTGAGAAGTACTGTGTTGCAGATTTTTGGAACAGATGAGGTGTCGCGGGTTGTTGGAAAATATTAGGTGTAACAGTTTTCAGAAATGCGTTGAAGTATTAGGTTTCTGTAACACATGCGTCTACTATATATTTGAAAAAGAAGAATTGCATTGAAATTTGTTGTAACACATTTTTTGAAAGACGTGAAGTATTACAGATAGCTATGAAACCGCATTGTGTAGAATACTTTTCAAATCTATGAAGTTTTACAGGTGTTATTTGGAGTGTTGTGTGTTGAAGTATGTTGTGTTGCAGGCTGCCAGGATGACGGGTTACTTCGCCCACTACTTCTACCAGTTCTACTACAGGTTCGGGGTGTGTGTGCCTGAGCAGTGCCAGCTCGAGGACGTGTCATCCATCGTGAAGCAAGGTGGGGCCTGGACTATTGCTATTTATGTCACGCATGTGACTCTAGAAGCCAAACCCCATATTCCCTTCTTCTATTACACGTTAGTATAGAAGACCTTTGAAAGGAAAGTATTTTCGGGTCAGTTCTCAAGCTACCAGCCTTTCAATTAACTATTAATTGAACGCGCTAGCTATTTATTCCGTCACGGAGATGTTTCTTGTAGATGTTGCTAAATCATGTTTGGTGAACAGCTATCAATCATGTAAATATATTGTCATATATACTCATTGAAAAAATTAAGGAAGTTGTACCTTTTTAACATGCATATCGAGATTCAGACAATAACTCTGAAACATATAGATACACAGTAACCTTTATTGAAAATACACAAGATAACCAAGTGTGAACAAAATTTCCTTTGTCTCTTCCAAAAAAAGAAGCAGACTTCCGGAGAAATTAAAAACTTTCAAACTCTTCTAGTTTTGTCCATGAGTGTACACCATAAATATAATTCGAGTCTACGAAAATATTGTAATCAATCTGATATATATTTCTTTATTATTATCCCTAGTACACACCACGATAATCATGGTGGGTAGAAGTTGTTGACTGCTTTCACTGTAAGTTCACCATATGTCTACACATATGAAAAGTAGTTCGAGTTTTGCACTTTCAAGTATTCCGGAGCCCCGTTTTGTTACTTGCATTCGCTTTTGGTTTGGACTTTTTCAAGAATCGGGGGCTATTGGAAAATCATTTTTTTCATATTAGAAAAAAGTTTCTCAATGCGGTATTCGACCCTGAGTCGTAGTGGTCAAAATACCGACGGTTTATAATACTCGTTCACCCTATTCTGATAAATATTAAAATCCAAAAACTATAGGTTATTATTTCTATCAGTTTTGACCAAAATAGGTTTGATTATCATTTGGATGACAATCATATATAAAATAGGAGATTGAATGATTAGAAACCTTCTCCACCTATGGTACCCATTATCCAATCTGACCGACAAGCCCGTGTAGTAAAAAAAAGGCCTGGCAATTCAGAAAGTAAGGACAAATTTCCTCATGTTTAGATTACGACTTCTAGTACAAACAATCACAACGATGCTTTCCCTTATAGTTTTGCTTACAATAAACTTCGCCGTTCTAAGTACAAAAGAAGAATGTGAGGTTGAATCAACATTTACCAGCGGTTAGGCTGGCCAGTAACTAACAAGATCGTTAGACAAGTAGAAAAATAAAAACAAAATAAAACATAGGATGACATAGAATTAATATCTAAAGTAGTTAGGTATTATATTGTCCTGAAGACAATCCTTACTACCCGCCGTGATCGTCTAGTGGTTAGGACATTGCGTTGTGGCCGCAATAACCCAGGTTCGAATCCTGGTCACGGCACCTTTTTTTTACATTATTATTTAAATTTGTACTTATTTTGGATCAATGATATTACTCTATTTTAATAAAAGAGCGGTATATTTATTTTTATGATTACATCAAGTTGTAAAATTTTGTTGATATTTACTCCGAAAGATGGAACTGTCCATCTTTAAAAAAAATTTAGTTCATACGAACTTCTTTTAAAACCCTTTGCGATATTTCACAATTCTTGCAAAAATATTGTAACCCGTAATCAATGAAAGTTTCATATTTTCACCTGTAGTGGATCCATGTGGAACATTAAACGCCACCTATTTATTTATTTCCTATATACCTATATAGGAACCTATATACCTATTTATTTCAACATATCGATAAAGAAGACATTTGCTTTCATCAAGCTTATTCTATAGTGGAAATATGGAAGGCGAGTGGGGAAATGTGAATCACCAGAGGATCTGAACAGCCTCTTAATAGGAGAACTATAGGACAGAAATATATATATGTCATTTTTTAATCAAAATCCAAGCTTATAAAATTAACATTCATTGCGGAATATACACTCATGGACAAAACTTAAGCAATTGTACCTTTTAGCATGTATATCGGGATTCAGGCAAAAACTCTGAAATATATTTAATACACAGTAATCTTGATGGAGACACACGGGATAACCAAGTGTGGACAAAATTGTCTCTATCTCATTCAAAAAAGAAAAACAGAACGAAGACGAAATTAGAGACATGCAACTTCCTTAAGTTTTGTCCATGAGTGTAGAGGCAAATCCATTAGTGCTATACGATCGATAATAAGACGTATTTTTATTTAAACGAAAACCTCTGTTCGTCAACTAAAAGATATATTTCAAGAAACTGAACATTTTACCTTTCCAAGAAGTTAACGAATCGAATCCACGCTTCTGTATCGCTGTTGGTGTGATTTTCTAACGCCATATTTTAGGAATTGAAAATTAAATTTAGGAAATCTCGATTTCATCACATCTATTATTTTTATTAATTTTTTAATCAATTATTACCTATTCTTCAAAAATAGATCTGGTTTCATTAAACCTAAAAATATTATTTTCAATATAGATTTGATTATTGGGTATATTTGGTAGAATTTATCGATATTTACACTATATATTTCCTAGCAACCATTGTTTTTTGTTTGTTAATTTTCTCTTAGGTATATCAATTTATCAATGAGTAAAAGTAGTGAAATATATCAAAGGTTGCACTAAATATCCACTAGCTATCACACTCATTGTGTATTCTTTTCATATAAATAATTTATTTACATTATTTTGCCATCTATCAAATAAATTTATAACAAATAAATTACTGGCAATGTGTTACTTTACAATAATATCATCAGATATTATCTCCTTGCTACCCGCCGTGATCGTCTAGTGGTTAGGACATTGCGTTGTGGCCGCAATAACCCAGGTTCGAATCCTGGTCACGGCACCTTTTTTTTTACATTGTTATTTACATTAAAACCTGTTTTGAATCATTGATGTTTTCTAATTTTTAACCAGAGAGCGGTATATGAATTTTTATAATTTCATCAAGTTGTAAAATTTAGTTGATTGAAAAAAGACAGCTCCTTATCGTGCAACTTGAAGGTGCTGATGGCAGGCGCCATCTATCGGAATAAATATCAACTATTCATTGATTTTTTTCGCAGAATTGATATTTACTCAGAAATATGAAGCTGTTTATCTTTGTAAAATTTTGTTATATGAGAGATTATCTATCTTCTTAAAAAAAACCTGCGATATTTCACACTCTTTTCAAAAATATTATAATCCGTAATCAATAAACTGTAGTGTTATCTATAGTGGATCCACGTGTAACATTTATCGCCGCCTATTTATTGTATTTCAATATTCGATAAGCAACACATTTGTCTTTATCAAGCTTCTTCTATAGTGGATATATGGGAGACGAGTGGGAGAATGTGAATCACCAGAATATCGAAACAGCCCCTTAATAGGATTGCTATAGGACAGAAATATATACGTCATATATTTATAATATTTCAAGCTTATAAACATTATCATTTATTGCGAAATATACACTAATAGACAAAACTTAAAGAAGTTGTACCTTTTAGCATATATATCGGGATTCAGACAATAACATTGAAAGATATTTGATACACAGTGAACTTTAGTGATGACAAACGAAATAACGAAGTGTGGACAAAATTGCCTCATCTCCTTCAAAAAAGAAAAACAGAACACAGACGAAATCAGAGACATCCAACTTCCTTAAGTTTTGTCCATGAGTGTAGAGGCAAATCCATTAGTGGTATACGATCGATAATAAGACGTATTTTTATTTAAACGAAAACGATTTTTCGTCAACTAAAAGATATATTTCAAGAAACTGTACATTTTACCTTTCCAAGAAGTTAACGAATCGAATTCACGCTTCTGTATCGCTGTTGATGTGATTTTCTAACGCCATATTTTAGGAATTGAATTTAGATTTAGGAAAAATCTCGATTTTATCATATATTTTATTTTTATTAATTATTTAATCAATTATTACCTATTCTTCAAAAATAGATCTGATTTCATTAAACCTAAAAATATTATTTCCAATATAGGTTTGTTTATTGGGTATAATTGGAAGAATTTATCGATATTTACACTAAATATTTCCTAGCAACCATTTTTTTAGTTTGTTAATTTTCTCTTAGGCATATCAATTTACCAATGAGTAAAAGTAGTGAAATATATCAAAGGTTGCACAAAATATCCACTAGCGATCACACACATTGTGTATTCTTTTCATTTAAACAATTTATTCACATTATTTTGCCATCTATCAAATAAATTTATAACAAATACATTACTGGAAATGTGTTACTTTCCAATAATATCATCAGATATTATCTCTAAACACCTTACTGCAATGATATAAGTTATTGAATGAGAGTGCTTGGCTCATCAGTAGTGAACCCTCTCAGCGGTTGTCAAAAAAAGGCTCTGACCATTCAGAAAGTAAAAGATGTGTTACCTCATGTTTAGATTATGCCGGGCACTTCCAGTACAAACAATCACGCCGTAGCTGTCCCTCATAGTTTCGCCTCCCAATACACTTCACGGTTCTAAGTGCAAAAGATGAAAGCGAGGTTGAATCAACATTTACCAGCAGTTAGGCTGGCCAGTAACTAACAAGATCGTTAGGAATGTAGAAAAATAAAAAAAACGAAATAAAACATAGGATGACATAGAACAAACATCTAAAGTAGGAAGGTATTATATTGTCTTAAAAGCAATCTTTGCTACCCGCCGTGATCGTCTAGTGGTTAGGACATTGCGTTGTGGCCGCAATAACCCAGGTTCGAATCCTGGTCACGGCACCTTTTTTTTTAACATTATAATTTGCATTTAAACTTATTTTGGATCATTGATGTTTGTTCTATTTTAACAAAGAGTGGTATATCAATTTTTATGATTACATCAAGTTATAACAATTTAGTACAAACAATCCCGTCGTAGCTTTTCCTCATAGTTTTGCCTCCCAATATACTTCACCGTTCTAAGTACAAAAGAGGAAGGTGAGATTGAATCAACATTCACCAGCAGTTAGGCTGACCAGTAACTAACAAGATCGTTAGACAAGTAGAAAAACGAAATAAAACATAGGAGGACGTAGAAAAAAACATCTAAAGTAGGCAAGTAATATCTTGTCCTAAAGACAATCCTTGCTACCCGCCGTGATCGTCTAGTGGTTAGGACATTGCGTTGTGGCCGCAATAACCCAGGTTCGAATCCTGGTCACGGCATTTTTTTTACATTATTATTTACATTTATACTTATTTTGGATCATAGATGTTTGTTCTATTCTAACAAAGAGTGGTATATTTATTTTTATGATTACATCAAGTTTGTCCGGATCCTCGGGGAAAAAGACTTTACTTTCACACAACGGCATGTTAAATTGGACTCAAGTTGTATTTAGTTGATATTTACTCCGAAAGATGGAGCTGTTATTCTTTTAAAAATATATTTTCTATATGTGAACTTCTATATCATCTTTTAAAGCCCTCTACGATATATCACACTTCTTCCAAAAATATTTTAATCTGTAATCAATGAAAGCTTTGTCTTGTCGCCTGTAGTGGATCCATGTGGAGCATTAAACGCCACCTATTTATTTTTATTTCAATATTTCAATTAAAAACACATTTGCCTCTATCTGACTTATTCTATAGTGAAGATAGGGAAGAAAAGTGGCGGATTGTGAATTACCAGAGGTTCGTAACAGCCCCTTAATAGGATTGCTACAGGCCAAAATATATACGTCATTTATTTTACCATGATCCAAGCTTATGAACATTATCATTTATAGCGAAATAAACACTCATAGACAAAACTATAGGAAATTGTACCTTTTAACATGTATATCGGGATTCAGGCGATAACACTGAAAGATATTTGATACACAGATACCTTTATTTGAAGTCACACGAGGAAACCAAGTGTAAACAAAATTGCCTCTTTCTTTTTTTTTCTTCTTAAAAAACAGAACACAGACGAAATCAGAGACATCCAACTTCCTTAGGTTTTGTCCATGAGTGTAGAGGCAAATCCATAAGTAGTATACGATTGATAATAAGACGTATTTTCATTTAAACTAAAACGTTTTTTCGTCAACTAAAAGATATATTTCAAGAATCTGAATATTTTACATTTCCAAGAAGTTAACGAATCGAATCCACGCTTCTGTATCTCTGTTGATGTGATTTTCTAACGCCATATTTTAGGAATTAAATTTAGATTTAGGAAAACTCGATTTTATCATCTATTATTTTTCTTAATTATTTAATCAATTATTACCTATTCTTCAAAAATAGATCTGATTTCATTAAACCTAAAAATATTATTTTCAATATAGATTTGATTATTGGGTATAATTGGTAGAATTTATCGATATTTACGCTAAATATTTCCAAGCAACCATTTTTTTGTTTGTTAATTTTCTCTTAAGCATATCAATTCATCCATGAGTAGAAGTAGTAAAATATATCAAAGGTTGCACCAAATATCCACTAGCGATCACACACTTTGTGTATTCCTTTCATATAAACAATTTATTTACATTATTTTGCCATCTATTGAATAAATTTATAATAAATAAATTACTGGCAATGTGTTACTTTTCAATAATATCATCAGATATTATCTCTAAAGACCTTTCTGCAATGATATAAGTTATTGAATGAGAGGGCTTGGCTCATCAGTAGTGAACCTTCTCAGCGGTTGTCAAAAAAGACTCTGACAATTCAGAAAGTAAAAGATGTGTTACCTCATGTTTAGATTATGCCGAGCACTTCCAGTACAAACAATCACGCCCTAGCTGACTCTCATAGTTTTGCCTTCCAATACACTTCACCGTTCTTAGTACAAAAGATGAAAGTGAGGTTGAATCAACATTTACCAGTAGTTAGGCTGGCCAGTAACTAACAAGATCGTTAGACAAGTAGAAAAAAAAACGAAATAAAACATAGGAGGACATAGAACAAACATTTCAAGTAGGCAGGTAATATATTGTCCTAAAGACAATCCTTGCTACCCGCCGTGATCGTCTAGTGGTTAGGACATTGCGTTGTGGCCGCAATAACCCAGGTTCGAATCCTGGTCACGGCACCTTTTTTTTAACATTATAATTTGCATTTAAACTTATTTTGGATCATAGATGTTTGTTCTATTTTATCAAAGAGTGGTATATTAATTTTTATGATTACATCAAGTTATAACAATTTAGTACAGGTACAAACAATCCCGTCGTAGCTTTTCCTCATAGTTTTGCCTCCCAATATACTCCACCGTTCTAAGTACAAAAGAGGAAAGTGAGATTGAATCAACAATCACCAGCAGTTAGACTGACCAGTAACTAACAATATCATTAGACAAGTAGAAAAACCGAAATAAAACATAATAGCACATAGAACAAGCATCTAAAGTAGGCAAGTAATATATTGTCCTGAAGACAATCCTTGCTACCCGCCGTGATCGTCTAGTGGTTAGGACATTGCGTTGTGGCCGCAATAACCCAGGTTCGAATCCTGGTCACGGCACTTTTTTTTTCATTATTATTTACATTTATACTTATTTTGGATCATATATGTTTCCTCTATTTTAACAAAGAGTGGTATATTAATTTTTATGATTACATCAAGTTGGTCCGGATCCTCGAGGAAAAATACTTTACTTTCACACAACGGCATGTTAAATAGGACTCAAGTTGTATTTAGTTGATATTTACTCCGAAAGATGGAGCTGTTATTCTTTTAAAAATATATTTTCTATATGTGAACTTCAATATCATCTTTTAAAGCCCTCTGCTATATTTCACACTTCTTCCGAAAATATTTTAATCTGTAATCAATGAAAGCTTTGTCTCTTCGCCTGTAGTGGATCCATGTGGAGCATTAAACGCCACCTATTTATTTTTATTTCAATATTTCGATAAAGAACACATTTGCCTCTATCTGACTTATTCTATAGTGAAGATATGGAAGAAAAGTGGCGGATTGTGAATTACCAGAGGTTCGTAACAGCCCCTTAATAGGATTGCTACAGCCAAAATATATACGTCATTTATTTTACCATGATCCAAGCTTATGAACATAATCATTTATAGCGAAACTAGCGGATGTACCCGGCTTCGCCCGGGTTTTACCCGAGTAAAGGTTTGTCTAACGAACATTTGTTAAAACAATTCTCTATAAACTTATATATATAAAAATATATATATTTTGATATATTGAAACTCGTAAATTTGAATCTCTCGATAAAGTGAACATTTTTTCCCGGTCCCTGTGTGCCGTGTCATCCTGAATTTTGTTTTTCCTAATTTTCTACATTACAAAATCATCATTTTATCTAGTGAACACTTTACCCCGGTTCCTTGAAAAATACTCGATAAGTTGTATAAAATCAATATTAATTGGTTCCCTCGGTAATTGAAAATTAAAGGAATAGTATCTTTGCCTTGGAATTGTATGATTATTCTTGTCTCAAATAAATTGCCGTGTCATCCTCAATTTTGTCTTTCCCAATTTTCTACGTTACAAAATCATCGTTTTATCTAGTGAACATTTTTTCCCGGTCCCTTGAAAAATACTCGATAAGTTGAATAAAACCAATATTAATTGTTTCCCTCGGTAATTGGAAGTTAAAGGAATATTATCTTTGCCTTGGAATTGTATCATTATTCTTGTCTCAAATAAATTGCCGTGTCATCCTGAATTTTGGCTTTCCTGAATTTCTACATTACAAAATCATCGTTTTATCTAGTGAACATTTTTTCCCGGTCCCTTGAAAAATACACGATAACTAACTTTGACTTGTGCGCAATTAATATGCAGAAAATCTCACTTTTGATAAATAATCTTTAAGATAATAAACTTAGTGATAATAAAACTTATAGATAAAAAAACTTGTTATCATCGTCGCAATGGTGGCGCTGCTTGCGAGTTAAATCTACAAATCTGCAAATAACTCTAAGGATATTCAAGATATTCAAGAAAATATTTTTCAGAAACCTTCCCAGTACTATACCAAATAACTTCCCAAAGTTTCATGGCGTTCCAATGAGTGTTTTGGTCAGGCATAAAGGACAGACACACACACACATTCATTTTTATATATATAATAGCGGTTGTGTACCCGGCTTCGCCCGGGTTTTATCCGAGTGAAAGTTTGCCTAACGAATATTATATATTACTAGACGATTGACCCGGGCAACGCCCGGGTTTACACGATTAAATGTATTTTACATATGGAAGATGGACGTAGTTCCCGGAGGTCACCCGCGAGGCTTTTTTGGCACCTGGCACAGCTGTGTCACCAACGCCAGGACCGCGCGCGGTGAAACTCGAAATGGCCAACCGGCAGGCAGCCGGGCGATTCCATTATTTCGGAGGGGGGGGTGCCCGGCGGCAGCGAGGTCACGTGCTCGCTGGCAGCCAATGGGCGCCCCCCTCCGTCAAAACGTCACGTGTTCTAGAGGGCGCTGCTCGTGAGCTAAGTTGAATAATTTGAATATATAGTTTTAATAATTGATTTATGTATTTTTTAAAATAACCTATCGTCTTCCCCGTATTCTTTAACCTATGTATGGAAATTTTGGTACCAATTGGTTCAGTAGTTTTTGAGTTTATCGCGAAACAGACAGACAGACAGACAGAAATTGACTTTTATATATATAGAGATATACACTCATAGACAAAACCTTAGGAAGTTGTACCTTTTAACATGTATATCGGGATTCAGACAATAACACTGAAAGATATTTGATACACAGTTACCTTTATTTGAAGTCACACGAGGAAACCAAGTGTAAACAAAATTGCTTCTGTCTTTTTCTTCTTCTTAAAAAAACAGACCATAGACGGAATCAGAGACATCCAACTTCCTTAAGTTTTGTCCGTGATTGTAGAGGCAAATCCATAAGTGGTATACGATCGATAATAAGGCGTATTTTTTATTTGAACCAAAACGTTTATTTATCACAAACTAAACGTGTTATTTCGAGAAGCTGAACATTTTACTTTTACGAGCAGTTAATGAATCAAATCCACTATCGCTGTTGATGTGAACTTTTAGCGCGATTTTCTAAGGCCATATTTTAGGAATTGAATTTAGACTTAGAAAATCTGAATTTTCTTATATATGTTCTTCTTAAATATTCATTCAATTATTATATATTCTTTAATAAATAGAGGTTTTTCTCATTAAACCTAAATATTATTATTAATATAGCATATGTTAACATTTGATTCCACATGTAGTTAATGATTCATTTTTGATTATTGGGTATAATTGGTAGAATTTATCGATATTTACACTAAATATTACCTAGCAACTCTTGTTTTATGTTATTTTTCTCTCAAGCATATCAATTCATCAAATTTATAGAAGATTCATTAAAATATATCAAAGGTTGCGCCAAATATTTCCGAGCATCTCTTGTTTTTATGTTATTTTTCTCTTAAGCATATCAGCTCATCCATTATTAGAATTAGTGAAATATATCAAAAGTTGCACCAAATATTCCCTAGCAACTACACAAACAAGCATACATTGTGTATTTTTTTATTTCAAAAATATATTTCCATTATTGAGTAGATTGATAAAATTTATCAAAATTCACATCAAATATTCCTTTGCAACTATTTTCCAATTTTAAATCTAAAGAATATCTATCCATTAATTGGTATAATTGGTAAAATATTTCAAATGTTAAACCAAATCTTCCTTAGAAACCACACGCATTATTTATTATACTTTTTATTTCAAGAATGTCTTTCCAAGAGTTTGTATAATTTTGGTAATTTTCAATGGGAGAGGAGAGAGGTATTCAGTCACATAATTGAGTGCATTAGGTTTTAAATTTAAATTAATTGATCAACCAGGCGCGATATAGAAATATTTGCGCTTAATACAGAGGAAACAGCAAACAGATTAGAACTTAGAATTAAATATTTACAAATCTACATGTGATTGCATTAGGTGATAATGCACAATTTAGATTATAAATTATAAACACAAGGTAATAAGACCAAATCTAAATAAATAAATAGTGTGTGATGTGTTTTGTCTGAAGATGGTAACAACGCTCTTATCGAAAGGTTACACACTATTTATTTATTTGGATTTGGTCTTATTACCTTGTGTTAAGTGCATTAGGTGTTTATATATAGTAAGAACTATCTTCATTATTTTTCACTTAATATTTCTGAATATATTGATTTTTTTATTGATATTTTCACGTATTATAGTAGGGATTTCTCTTTGTAGATCAGAATAATCTTCCCATTATTTAAAAAGGAAAATCTCTAAAGTAAAAAAATAGCAAGATAGTTCTCAAAGCTACATCTATCAATCAAAAATATTAGACATTTAATTTCATACAAACATGAAATCTATTATTATTTTAAGATCTTTTTACACCTATAGTAGAATAAATTTTCTTTTTATAAAATAATTAGATGTGATTATGAATATATTGAGCATTTTTGACCTATTTTATAATTATATTTTTATCAAATATACTTATGTGAGCCAAATTATATTTGGCTAAAACAATTTGCATAGTGAATAGACGAAATTTTGAATATGGACAATAACTGCTTGATATGTATCCTATATGTGGTATCGAAATGAACGCGGTAGACATATTAAACTTATTTATATAAATATTATACGCTGGTTTCAAATATTTTCCAAAAAGGAACACATGCTTCTATATATATACTATATATAAAATTTTCCATGATAAAGGTGACAGTGTTTTACTGAAATTTCGGGTGAACAAAACACATTTTAAAAATTGGTTGTCTTTGTGTGCCGGTTATTATTTTTTATAAGTATAGTCTTTATTATAAGTGTTTTTAGGTTTTACTGTTTTAGAATATCTTGAATGAACCTTGAATATATTATTAAAACCCCTTTATTAAAAAATAATTCTGGTAATTTAATTAACTAGTAAAGTGCCTCATGTATCAAAACGATTTATATTTTTATCTTCACTACACTCAGAGAGTAAGGATTGAGATCGGGAAATAAGCCATAACTAAAAATCTTAGGATATTTCAAACAATAGCCTTACTGTATACTGCTATTTCAAGTGAATCAGTACATTTCGTTCAAAAAATTGTACTATTTTAGAGAAGTTATAACAACACCAGTTTAAAAACCTCTGCTGCAGCTTTGGCCGATTCAATAATTATTCTCCTCGTATGTTGTAAATTGTAGCCATTCCTTTATTGATGAGGAACATAGTGAAAACCATATTAGTGGGAATACTATCCCCTGAAAGAGGTATCTTCTTCAAAATTGACACAACAATGTGTGTTATAAAAATAATAAGAAAATGTTATGTTTGCAGTGGCCAAGAGATTTCGCCTTGAAGGAGAAGTTTCCCATTGTGAAGTGAAATCCTATTTCAAGTTGGACACTAATCAAATAATCATCTTGTAAGTAAACCCTAACGTTTCATATTCGAACATTTAAAGCAGATACGGTAAATCAACGAAATATTATGTTTATACAGGCGATAATATTTCATATCAAAGATATGAAATTGAGTAGATCAGTAAATTTTGATGAGCCCATCTAATGAGCGACTACATTTATAGAAGCAAAAATATGTTTTAATATCATGCATTTACAAGTCATTGAGAGCTTCTACAGTTCTGAATAGATAATCTAATTTTTAGTGTTTCCACAAATTTTATTTTATAGTACTTTAAACAGATGTTGATTTACTACTTTCCTTCACATTTCCTATGGTAAAAGAAGTAGTTTATACACATAGAAGAGAATTTTGTCGAACCTCTTGTCTTTACCTTCCGAGGCACCTTACGTCAGGTGCTACAGTTCAAATATATAATATATTAATCACGGTAATTTTCGGTAGATCTCAAGAATTTAATTTCGGACCTCAGGAAATTGAAGTCTTTCTTGACTGACGATAACCATAGCCCTAAACCATTGTATTTTTATGTGGTATTCTGAATTTAAAATGGTTGGTGTTATTCAATGAACCTATTTCCCTATATTGGTGCATCGTTTTTGCCTTTAATTAGGGAAGAGATGGTTTTTCTTTTAACAATGTAAAGGTTTCACCTCACAGAGAAAATATCCGCTAATGTTTTGTACTTCGAAGTAGTTTCATCCCTGTTCAGTTCGACGGGAGATATACAAGATTGGTGTTGTAGGTTCGTCTTGTCCCTCCTGCTCTTGGTGATCCTGACGGGCACGGCCTGTGACGTCCTGCCTCGCTCCTCCAACCCGGGACCTGGGCTACGTAAGTCTCTATACAACAATTCATCTTAACACAATGCTCCACTGTCTGAATTCAATTTGTTAAAATTTTCTTCAGCTCTGAAGATTCATGTTTTTGATAACCGCACGGGAATCCAGCTCAGAAAATGAGCATATACTCATGGACGAAACTTAAGGAAGTGGAAAGTATGATTTTTTCAAAGAGACAAAAACAATTTTGTTCACACTTTGTTATCTAGTGTATCTTCAATAAAGGTCACTGTGTATCAAATATCTTTCAGAGTTATTGTCTGAATTCCGATAAACGTGTCAAAAGGTATAACTTCCTAAGTTTTGTCCATGAGTATATGTTACTGTTTATGAAAAACGTATCATTAAATGGAAGATACTGTGTAAATATGTAAACTTCAATTATATTTACAACATTTGCTATGTATTGTATATTAATGTTGTTACCCTTGTGAGAGAAGATTTTCACTGAAAAAACATGTATTCAATTTATTCTAATAATTATATATGTTTATTTGTTCTGAATATTAAGGAATCCATATTCAAATCTTAATATAATCAAAAATCATATATTGGATTGAATAAAAAATGTATTTACCAATTGACCTTCAGCTAACCGAAATATTGGCAAATAAATATTTTATTCAATCCAATATATATTTTTATTATCTAATAGATATTTATATCCCTTTGTTTCTTATATGAGTTAGCTGGCTCGTCAGCCTAGGGCGGACTTTATTCCAAGAGATCAACACGGAATTCAATGGAATATTTACAATCTACCAAACAGGTATTTAGCTGGCAAAGAGACTGGACCAAATCTATGGTCAATATTTTTAGATCAATTTCCTCCCGGATAAATTTTCATCTACATATTTGTATATTTCTATATATTTTTATTGTGTGTTGTTGCGTTTTTCTTTCATAAAATAAACGAATTACTACTGTCCTTAGTACAATGGAAGTATATTGGGATGCTCATCAGTGGGAATGGATGTCTGCAGAGATGGCCTATGACGTACTGAAGTCTTTCTCCCTCAAGTCCAATCTCAGGAGACTCTTCACGATCAGCCCTGACCACAGCAAGGATTCCTTCGCCATGGTGCACGGCTTCAGGTTCTTCTCCCTGACCTGGGTGATGCTGGGTCACACCTACTTCAACTTCAGCGAACAGACCGGCAGTGAGTTTTCTTCTTCAAGCACATATAATAGTATTTGATCGTGAAACTGCTGTGAGTATTCTTTGGGAATTCATTTTAGCCTTTCAATACAGTAGAGCCTTTAAAAATTACTGAACATTTTCTCAAAATTAGTATCTTTCTATTTTAAATTGCTAGCTTTCAAGCGATAATCGCTTTTCATCGGGCTTAATAAAAATATCGACTATATCTTACAACGCTGCGCGCGTATATATTTGTAAATATTTCTTGTAAGATATAGTCGTTATTTTTTATTAAGCCCGTTGAAGAGCGATTTTCGCTTGAAAGATAGCAATTTTAAATAAAAAGAAATTCATTGTAAATAAATATTTTGTTATTTTAAAAGTTTTTCATAGTTTTATCATGAACAGTATAACCACCATGAGAGGAAATTCCCGTTAGAGGACACCACTCTACAAAATACAGTTTTATTTACAAAGTTACCATTTTTCCTATTATAACACTCTCTGGTAAGAGTGCAACCCTATTTAAATGACACATTGGCTCTGTAATTAAGTTACGATGTACTAGAGCGCCATCTGTTATCAAATTATAAAACTATTTTAGAGGCGTAATATTCTTTTTAAAATAAAACAATTTCTACTGTCCTTACTGCGATGGAAAAATTAAACTATAAAAGGAAGTTCCAAAAATGCAATATAACAGCGGTATGGTAGATTAAACTGGCGAAACCGCTGGGAGGGTTCACCACTGATGAGCCAGGCCCTCCCTTTAATTTTTCCATCGCAGTAAGGACAGTAGAAATTGTTTTATTTTAAAAAGAATATTACGCCTCTAAAATAGTTTTATAATCTGTAATTAAGTGTTCATTACAGAGAGGTTCTACCTTAGTAATATTCACCTATGACCAGGTTCCCCCAAAGTAGACTTTTTTTTACGCGAGAAAAAAAACCATTTCAAATCTTTCTTTTTAAATAGACAAAAGAATTGCTATAAATTATTAAATAAAAACAAACGATAGCATTGCGTCTCTTTATATAAAGAGACGCAATGCTATCGTTTGTTTTTATTTAATTAAAAATCTTTCTTTCTCTGTCGATTCATATTATAAATTCTAATTATTAGGTTTCATTCTTGAAGATAGAAGTTACCTGGCCGGCATTCATAGTTCTTTGAATTAAAAGATACTTCGGCTTTTATTCTCTTGACGTTTTTAGACAAAAATATTTTGTCGAAGTTAATTTTTATTTTTTACTGACGTGGACAAAATATTGTTTTGTTAAAGGTCGAGATAATAAAAACATTTACTAGACAAAGTGTATTCTATTTATTTTATTTCTTACCTATGAAAACCAATTAAATAAATACAAATAAACAGTGTTTAGCAATCACGGTTTTTTAACCAAGATAGAAAATTATAGATATATTTACATAATTTCTGAATTTCGAATATGGATCCTTACTGTTTATAAACATAAAAATATCCCTGTATTCAATGTCCCTGTAGTTCTGGAGGATTGGACATTCAAAAAAACAGGTGACTGGAATCCTGCCTTCTCTCTATACATAAACACAATGGATCATTCCTACTAGAAAAAAAAAACTAGCAAATATACATATATCGATAATAATGTTGTGCTTGTTTACAACCAATTTGGAGACTTAATTTACTTTTGTCCTTCTACCCTCTCCTCTTCGTGATTTACCATGCAACCAGCCATCGCACTGATGGAACGGGGGTCTCTGGGCGATAATGTTTCAGACGGTTTCCTAGTTTTGCTATTGTTTGGCTTCACTATATGTAATGTACTATTTTGTATATCACATTTATTGGTTAGAATTTAATTCAGAAAAAATATATCTACATCAACCAATAATTTATTTATAAGGTTGTCCAAAATGTCCGTAAACATATTATGACTATTATTCATATTTTGCAAGTGTTAACGAACTTTTGGGACAGCTTTGTAATTCTTAAACTTAGCCCAACTGCTGATTGGCCACCGTTGATATAGAACATCAGAGATTAAATCATTCTTCTATAAGATGTATGTTATATTTTTACCAAGGTCACCAATCACTCTCCGCAGAGGAATTCCCCTGAGAAGAGTGACAGCGGGTCAACGAAACGTCAGGAGTTAAATATATTATTGGTTAAAGTGGCTATATTTTCTCTGAACTTCTGTATACCTTTGTAAAATGCAAAATGTAATTCCGATTAAACACTGTTAATACATATTCCAGGCCTTAGATTTACTAAGTTGGAATAGTGCTAAAATTTCCGTTGTTGAAATGATGGTTTTGTGTTCAGCCAACTTGATGGACTTCAGCTTCGACTGGGGCAACGACTTCTTGTTTCAGATCGTCGTCAACGGCACCATCGTGGTGGACTCCTTCTTTTTCTTAAGGTACCTATCTTATGATTCATTCGCGAGTAGAGCTTTTATTCATTCCAGTAAACTGGTAAGACGAACCAGGAAATCATAGAGCTAGTTAGAGATTATTTGTACTAATGTAAGTATTTGTACTGTAAGTGCACTATAGGTCAACATAATGATCAATAACAATACATATTTTAGATGGAATTGGAATATAATTTAGACAGTATATAGCTCAAGGTTTATTTTTTTCAATCAAGCCTTCACGAATACGGCACTGTCGTAATTCTGTCGAAACAAACTGGTGATGTATTCTTTTAGAATTAGGTCTTGTGAATTGTATGCTCTTTAAGAATTACTTTCTGTTTATGATGTTTATATTAAATACGGACGAGAAACCTTCCAAGTACCTATCTTATGATTTATTCGAGTATAGTTTTTACTAATCCCAGTACGCTGGTAAGACGAACAAAGGTAATCACAGGGCTAGTTAGCGATGAATTTCAACTGTAAGTGCATAGGTCAACATATTATCAATAACGAAACATTTTCAAGATGTAGAATTGGAATATTTCTTTAGACAGTATAAAACTCAAGGTCTATCTTTTTAATCAATCAATCACGAATACCGCGTTGCTGTAGTTCTATCAAAAAAACTGGTGATAGATTTTTATAATGTCTTGTGAATTGAATGCCTTTTGAGAATTACTTTCTATATACGATATTTGTATTGAATACGGACAACAAACCCTCCAGATATATTATTTTTAAAAGAAATTTAAACCAATTTTGAAGCGTATTATTATTTTTTTTTAATGAAATAATATATTTGATTAGCAAGGCCCTCCAATTAATTTATAATTGTAGTATAGGCAGTAGAAATTTGTTTAGTTTTTAAAAGAATTATACCCGTAAAAGATAGTTTAAATTTCCAGTAACAGATGGCCCGCTAATGAATCATGTTTCAATAATCCGTCTTGTTTGAAAGTAAGGTCGTGGTATATAAAAGGTTATGCTTTTGTTACAATCAATATGTATTGTTAGAGAACACTGACAATATACCAAGCTTTACTTAGGAGGGTTTGTTAGCAATACAAAACCTGATATGTGAAACCTTATAGATGTTTCCACATGCAGTGCTTGATAGTTATCATAGGGTGTGATAAAAAGGGAAAATTTGAACGTTGGTTGACCGCAGCTTACAACAGTTCCTTGTTTGAGACATGGCGTAATGAGATTAAACATATTTATTCATTAAATCTTCTGCAGTATAAATTGATTTTAATGAATAACTTATTAAAATCTGAGATGACGTACATCTAATATCTTCAATCCATCATATACCGTTAAAACCATCTTAGGCAATAGAACCACATTCCCTGAAAATGTATAGTAGTTTGCGGTATAGTCTGAGTTTAAATTTGGTATATATACCTCACATCTCCGTCTTTAAAATTATTAATGTCTTTCTAAATATATTTTTCACCTTGGAATTGTGGATTATAATGAGAAAATTATGATAATTAAGAGTGTTATTTAATTCCTTATTGGTTTGCGTGTGCAGTGGGTTTCTGGTCTCCCAAGGAGTGCACAAATTGGGGACTTTGTCTTCTCTGAACATTCCCATGTTCATCTTGAGAAGATACTGGAGGTGAGATACCTATCTTTAGTACTACGTCAACCCTATATTTTTTTATGATAAAAATTGAGCAAAACAACGTATTTTACTCCAATTTAGTCTTGAATACCATATATTTATTTCTCAGGAAGCCTTCTGGACCAAATTTTTGGTCGCGTAGTACAGCCTGCACCAGACTGAGGAAGGTCAACTGCCGGAAACGCGTTCGTCGGCGGGTTTTTGATTTATCAAGAAAATGAGTTAGCTAAAATATCGTGGAGCCATTTATGTCAACTCTTAGCTGTTTTTTGTTCCTTCAGATAGCCCTTTTCCAACTGAAATGTTCATGTGAGCGATTAGGATATGCCTTTTTTGTTTCAGTAAAAGTTTTATTTCTAGTATATTGATAGCGCTCTAATATTGTGCCCAACTTGTATTTTGTTTGATATTTGAGGAAAAACATTTCTCAATTCAAACATGTATATGTATTTCTACAGTCCTTGAGGCTTATATCCATAGCTTGCTTAAATACCATTGAACAATAATTCCTCGACAATGTTGGATTCATAAGCAGAATCACCCAATAAAATACTGAAACAGAATGGTGATTAATCTGCCAAAATCACGCTGGGAGGGTTCGTCACTGATTAACCAGGTCTTACCAACATTTTGCCATCACAGAAAGATCAATAAATAATTGTTTTCCCTATATAATAAATAAAAATCATGCGAAATAGTTTAATTACTTGCATATAGGTGGCGCGCTAATACCTTTTTCTTAATGTCAATAAATATCTCTGATTTTGAATTCCATAATACTGATATGAAGGCTTTTCAATCTATAAAAGGTTTTCAGAAAGTATCTTTAGAAAGACGATTATGAATGTTCACACCACTGCTAAAATGGTGATATATGCGTCCTGGTATATATCAATTTCTAATATACTCTCCTCCGAGAGATTTTACGAGTATCCTAAAAGGATCAATATTAGCTATAATCACAGCATTGTAAACTCCACAGCATAACCGTATGATTTGATTGTGATATTTAATAAAAAATACTTTGTAACAAATTCTTTTTAACCAGTGGGATGGATATTTCAGTTCCTGGGGATCTCAAGGAGGTAACTAACGACTTGCAATTCATTTCCCTAGAGCATCCCATACAATGAGATTCAGATCTGAAGATCTAAATGACCTTCAAGAGGAAGTGGTCAGCAAAGGTAGCTCTATATGGCTTGGCAATATCGTCCATGACATTGAATCGAGAACCAAATACAACAGATTTTCTCGACATATTAACCTAATATTTCAACCCGATACCTGTCACTAGTCAAGATCCTTGTTCTACCACGTGGGGGTAAGGCTGAATAGAATAATGGCATCTGAGATCCTAAACGGCGATCCTTTATCTCAAGTTAGTAGGTAGATTTTTTTTTGTCTCAGTTCTCTTCAAATCAGAACACATCAGGAATCAGGTTCAACACTGAAAGGTGACTCATTAGTGAAAAAATACGAGACCATTAATCGTCGGTCCGTATGAGGCGTTCACAACATCACCAATTGAAAGAATCCTCCTTTGGCAAGGGCCGAGTGGATTGCTTATCTTTAACTCTTTTTATAAAACCATTTCTCTCTCTTTTAATAGCCTCGACACCGTTTTGTGAAATATTACTTTATTTCATACTAATTTGATCAGGATTTGAGTTATTCTATAAAATATATATATATATATATAAAGATATTAATGTAAAATTTGTGAAGATACAGAAACCC
This sequence comes from Cordylochernes scorpioides, assembly GCA_030710605.1. Lineage (NCBI taxonomy): Eukaryota > Metazoa > Arthropoda > Arachnida > Pseudoscorpiones > Chernetidae > Cordylochernes > Cordylochernes scorpioides. The sequence continues at coordinate 20,617,811 of CP092872.1, read as the reverse complement.
TTTTTAATCATTGCAACAGAAGTTTGAAGTTTTACGATTGGAAAGCCGTGTAAAGCAGAAAGTTGATGAAGTGGAACATGTGTGTCAGGCTGATAACCCCACTGACGGGCGCCCTGATGTTGCTCCTGTTGACCCCGCAGCTAGGCTCGGGCCCCCTGTGGAATGAGATTGTGGGGGCTGAGGTCCAGTATTGTCTCCACAGCTGGTGGACCAACCTGCTCTTCCTCAACAACTACGTCAACCCCGAACAGCCGGTCAGCTACAGTACTTTTTGTTACTTCACAGTAAACCAACATTCCATGATAGACTGTAAAACCTTAGTTAATCCTGAAAGTGATCTCTCTCAGAGGAGGTTTGATCAGTTCACTTTAGTTAAGTTTTATTTCAGAATAATTTTCTTTCAAATGATTTAAATCTCCTGGATATAAATTAAATAATGCAACAGGCTTCTGAAGATTAGTTTTTTTTTTTTTCATTTTATTATCACAATTTCGAGCTTTTTGGCATTTCTGCTCTTATACAAGAGTTCGTAAAAATGAATTGTCTTGTGTACTACTATAGAAAGGAAGAAATGCCCGAAAGCAAAAGATTGTGGTAATAAAATGAAAAGAAATCCATCTCCAGAAACCTGTTGCATTATTTAATAATTTTATTTATTATCCCATTATGGAGTATACCTACAGAAAAGAATCAACACCATAGTGGTACTTGCCCTTCTTTGAAGTATCAATAATATATTTGGGAGAGGTGATGTCAACCATAGTAACTCTACAGATTATGTTCTTTTGTTACAAATCTAGCTTTACTAAAACTCGGCGAGTTGTCAGAGTAGAATCCCTTTCTTCGTGCTAAAAATTGTGGCATGGTAAAACGAAATGAAGAAAATAAAATCAAGATTCATCACAACACTAAATAAAATTAGAATGGATTTATAGCTATGAACGTATAAGATAAAGCGTATTTGTTTTCAGAGTTCGCGTTTAGAGTTGACTTCGCTTTTATCTTATTTTACGTTTTTTTCAGCTAAAATCTTGATTTTATCGGTTTTATCTCGTTTCATCAATGTCTCAATTTTTGCATGGTATAAAAATAATTATTCTTCACAGGAAGCTCCCCAAATTCTGATGAAGAGAGATTTATAAGAAGATAACACAACATATATTTGAAAAATCAGATTTCTTATTCTAAAAGCTTTATAGCTCAGTTATTGTCTTTCATGGGAGATGTTTTTGCTCTATCATGTTTTTATACAGCGTATTCCATCAAATAGTTTGACAAATGTATTTTCAATCGTATTTATACACCGGACTCTTTATAAGTTGAAGGAATTTGCGCATATGTAAATCCTCTTGAGCAAAAGCAAGTTTAGTATAAACAAATAGTAGAAGTTTAGAATTGAATTTCTGGGGTATTGATATAAATAATCTATAATGATATAATAGAATTTTTCTAAAAATTAAATAATTTTATTTCTTTATATCCACTTTTGTTTTGCGTAGGAATAGCTGAGGTTTTCTTTTTTACTCAACAATATGAACATATTACTTCAGACACAATGCTTAAACGGTCAAATGGTGTGGATCTCCATTATTTTTCATCTCACTATTGTGAGATGAAAATAACATGAGTTAGACAATCATACATTTTTTTAAAGGTAAAAGGCATTTCTATTTAATAAATAGGTTTTATTTTCTTTCCATGACTTTATATGGTTGTAGCGACATCTCTAA
>CP092872.1:20573903-20615981 GCA_030710605.1 Cordylochernes scorpioides | reverse complement strand
AGAATTATATATTTCTGACTGATGTCCAAAAGACGAAATGGTAAAGATTTTTTTTTCAAAAACAAATTTATAATAATAATCAATATCTTCTTTATTGAATTTTTCAACATTGTGACCGTATTTTTATTGTATATAGAATATCATTGTTTCTATGAATAATTAAGTTTCCAATGTTATATTGATGTGCAGTGCATGATGCATACGTGGTTCATTGCATCAGACTTCCAGCTTCACCTCTTCTCTCTGGTGGTCTTCATACTGTTGCTCTGGTGAGTGTAGGAATAATGTAGTTTTGAATGTAGCATGCCTGAATCCTAAATATCATATGTGAATATACTTACAACATATCTATGTATATCTTATATATATATATATATATATATATATTGTTGCGCTGTTCGTTGACAAATAATAAATTCCGTGGGTACAAAGTATCTTTAGGACTTTATTTAAGCCTAATTGATAAAATAATTACAGAAGAGTGCAAAAATAAAATATCAACAAAGAAAACAGCAGTTACAAATGACCAACTGCAGCACAGTGAAGTAAAACAGGCGCAGTATAGGAGACAGAAGTTGGTAGAACCTTCTAGAATCTTCCAGGAAGTGCACCGGCGTCGACGGTAAGCAACAGTCTGACCTCTTTAGACAGCAGCGTTTGCTTGGAATCCACCTCGTAGATTCGTTCTTCTTCTCTATTTCTTATCTTTCTTTTCCTGGCATGAGTTTCTATTCTAAATAGAACTTCTAAATCATCCCTATATATCCCGGAGTAGATCTTTCCAGAACGGTCATGGTTGATCAGCCAATCAGAAAGCCGCCAGCACTAAGCCTTGCGCAATCGCTTTAGATTGGCCAATCAGTTGTCTTCCTCTTTTTCTACATTATTCTTAAACGTTCTAGAACATTCTCTCTCCAATCTGGAATGTGCTTCTTTTTCTACGTAAATATATATATATATATATATATATTATATTTAAAAAAAAAAGATAAGATTATTTCTGTTGTTATGGATCATCTTGATGATTATGCTATGGTGGTGCAGTCATGGCTAAAATCTTGAAAGAATAATAATAAAAATGGTCTTGATCAAATATTGATTTATTTGAGATAAAGTGATATATATAAGAACATAATTTGATTATAAAGTACTGCCTGGCTTAAGGCGTAAGAATAAAAAAATGAAAAGCGTATTTACATAATTTACAAAAGTTTGGGGCCGACCAACTAGGAAGAACAACAACGAGTTTTATATGGGAAGAGTGACCTCTGGCGGTCGATTTAGCAGAATATTTGTATCTATGAAATATATAATTTCAAATAAAATAATATTTTTATACAACATTTCCCCCCTGTGAAGAAAATAATATGGGTACAGAGAAAAGTGATGAAAAAAATAGTAAAAAAAAAGATAAAATGATTAAAAGAAAATAACATAAGAGATGATATTCACTTATCATATTGGTTTTTTATATGGTAACCAATAGACAGGAAAGAACAATAGTTAAATGGTTAAAATGTGATAATTATAACAAAAATGTGGTGAAGAGTGAAAATGTGGTTGATTGAAAATTGTGGTAAAGGGTGAAAATTGTGGTATTCCATAATCATATTGGTTTGTTATTAACCAATAGATTGGAAATAAACGAGAAAAAAATGATACACATAATATTAAAAATGAGGAAGGAAAAATAAAATCCTTTTATTTTATATGTATAGATGGCGCGTTATTGCTTTGTGTTAATTTATTCCTAATGGCCTTGTCTTTATAGTTTGCTGAAGAGCATTGCTCGAAGCAAATATTTGAATATAATTCTACTGTCCTATAAGCTTATGTCCATAGTTTACTTGAAACCCTTTTCTAAGATTCCATCCTTCAGTGTAGCATATAAAAGCAGAATGATCCAATACAATATTGGAGCTCTGAGAAGCGGTATGGTGGATTAAATTGGCGAAACCGCTGGGAGGGTTCACCACTAATGAGCCAAGCCCTCCCAATATATTTTTTCTTCGCAGTAAGGACAGTCGAAGTTCGATTTATGTATAAAAGAAACATTCGCGCTTTTAAATCCTTTTATTTTATATATATAGATAGAGGTGTGTTCAAAAGGTATCGCGACTTTTGTGTTTTTTCTCACAAATGATTTATTTATTCATGAATACCTATTTTGTCCCCTTCAAAGTAATCCCCATTAGATATTATACACTTTTGCCAATCTTCGAAGCACTTCAAAAAACATTTTTTAGAATCTTTTTCAGCTCCTCCTTCGATGCCGTCTTTATCTCGTCAAGCGTAGCGTAACGTCGTCCTTTCATGGGCCTCTTCAGTTTAGGGAACAAGAAAAAGTCACAGGGGGCCAGATCTGGGAAATACGGTGGCTGCGGCATGATTAGTGTGTTGTTTTTGGCCAAAAAGTCGCGCACAAGCAACGATGTGTGAGCAGGGGCGTTATCGTGGTGCAAAAGCCAATTTTTGTTCTTCCACAAATCCGGGCGTTTCTGGCGAATTGCTTCGCGCAAATTGGGCATAACATGCAGGTAATAATCATTATTGACCGTTCTACTCTGTGGCAAGAACTCATGATGCACCACGCCCCTGCAATCGAAGAAAACTGTCATCAAAACTTTCACATCCGACCGAACTTGGCGCGCTTTTTTAGGTCTTGGTTCGTGCGGCAGCTTCCATTGAGATGATTGAGCTTTGGTTTCCACGTCATAACCATAAACCAACGCTTCGTCACCAGTTATGACCCTCTGGAGCAAATTTGGGTCGTCGCGGACAGAGTCCAACATCTCATTAGCAATGTTCATTCGATGCTGTTTTTGGTCGCAATTAAGCAATTTTGGTACGAATTTCGCGGCGACCCGTCTCATGCCCAAATCATTGATAAAAATCGAATGGCACGAGCCAATCGATATGTTTAGGTCCTCAGCAACTTCTCTAACGGTGATTCGACGATTGGCCAATATCATTTACTCAACTTCATTAATTGTTTCGTCTGTTGTTGAAGAGCTCGGGCGTCCAGCACGCTCTTCGTCGATAACATCTTCTCGGCCTTCTGAGAACATTTTGTACCACCGATAAACGTTGCTTCGGTCCAAGGTAGCTTCTCCGTATGCCAGTCAACATTCGGAATGCATCCACGCACTTAATTTCGTTTTTCACACAAAATTTGATACAGGTTCTTTGATCCATTTTTTTAATAGGTAAAAATCGAAGACGATCCAAAACACCTGCAAGCAAAGCAGCTGTCAACATTTAAGTGAACATTCAAAATGGCCGAGCTTGTCGGCATAAGTGAGAGACATGAGTACCAACATAACGCCACAAAAAGATCGAAATTCGAATATACGTAACCCGCGAAAATTCAAAAGTCGCGATACTTTTTGAACACACCTCGTATATTAGATAATAAAAAGTCATATATTGGATTTAATAAAAAAATTTATTTTGCCATTATTCCGGCTGGCTGAACGCCAACCTTTATCGAGGCATTACATTATTGTATACACAAACTCAGTGCCGCATAGTGTTATAATATCACAGTTGAAATCATCTAAAATACAAAGTAGGTGGAGGAAATTTGTGCATGAAAAAATATTCATAAATTACAATCAGAATAAGTTAAATATCTTAAAATATTAAAGGAAAAATAATGAGGTCTATCTTATATTTAAAAATATTTGTAATAAGTACATAAAAATAATTCATTAATAATTCATTAAGAGATAAATGTAAAAATATATGTATCTATTAAAAGTATATATATATATATGAATTTTACCTATTTATATATTTCATGCAATATTCATATAATTTTTTCATACATAAATTAATCCTCCCCCCCCCCCCTCCACACCCATCTCCTTTGCATTTTTTGAATAAAATTATGTTAAGTATAGTCTAATGAGAGCTAGAGAGACGCTATATGGCGTTGAGAGTTTGTTTATACAAATTAATGCGTTGTAATGCCTTGACAAATGTTGACTTTCAGTCAACTGGAATATTGGTAAATACATATTTTTATTTTATCCACACATACAATATATGATTTCTACAGGTAAACTCCGTATAATTGGTATAATTGTATACCGAATCCAAAAGTTTTAAGAAGGAGCATCTTTTATTATACTTGTGCTAGCTTTCGAACCTTTCGGTTCTTCAACATGCGTGGCTAGTATGACTATACTAACAGGGTATAAGCGCGCTTGAGCCATTATATACAACATATAAATTTACATGCGAAGTGATATAATTAAAATAGAAATAAGAATTATGACTATAAAATATAAAAATAAAACTATGCAAATGAACTTAAAGATTTTTAAAATTTAGATAAAATTTTGGAAACTACATTTATATACGCTAAAAGTTAAGTAAAATTAAGATATTCACTGTATGCAAGTAGTGTGACACTTTAAAATTTGTAAAGTTTAAAACCAGTATAATTTAAAACACCTCAAAACAGAAAAGCCAAGCGGGGGTCCACTCCAATCCGACCACACACCCGAGCATATCACGGGATAACTATTGAGATATTATATGATATATTTCCGGTAGATCTTGCCAGGATTGCCCAGCCTCCTATGTGGGGGAGACTGGCAGAACCGCGTATATCAGAATCACCGAACACAAACGAAACATAAACAATAGAGACCCGAAGTCACTTATATACCAACATATTTTAAACACTGGCCATAACTTTAACTTAGATCATCCCAAAGTCCTATATCAACACATAAACAATAAGCAGCACAGATTGGTACTGGAATCCATCATACCATCACAAACAAACAGCATCAATAGGAAAATAGATCTACCGGAAATATATCATATAATATCTCAATAGTTATCCCGTGATATGCTCGGGTGTGTGGTCGGGTTGGAGTGGACCCCGCTTGGCTTTTCTGTTTTGAGGTGTTTTAAATTATACTGGTTTTAAACTTTACAAATTTTAAAGTGTCACACTACTTGCATACAGTGTATATCTTAACTTTACTTAACTTTTAGCGTATATAAATGTAGTTTCCAAAATTGTATCTAAATTTAAAAATCTTTAAGTTCATTTGCATAGTTTTATTTTTTATATTTCATAGTCATTGTTGGATCCTGTGATATAATTTTGGAAGTCGGATTTTTATTTAAATTAAATTTTGTATTAAGCAATTTTTTAATTTTTATTCTTATATGTAAATAATTGTAAATCCTTTAAAATTTCAATTTTTGTATATTGTTGATGATTCAGTAAGATATGTAAATTTCTATCAGGCAAAGAAAAGACTCATTTTAGATAACTAATGTTGTAGCTACTCCTAACTCTAAGACTCAAATAAATCAAATAATTCAAGTCAAGTGGTAAAATGCTTCTTTATATCATTTACTGAACATTCAAGCCACAACAGTATGGTCCCTCGAGCCGGATGCTTTAAAAAATTAAGGTAAGCCATTTGAAAACTTAAAATTATTAAAATAAAGTCATGCCTAAATCAGAAGTTAAAATTCGGCATAAATTCAACTTTATTATTCAGGAAATAAAGGATCTGGAATCAAGGAATAAATCTATTGTAGAATCCAAAAATATACATAGATTAAAGCTATTCCAACAAGAAGTTAATGAAAGGAAAATTAGCCTAAATCAAATTGTCAACACATTATTTGAATCAGAGTTAGATGAGACACAATATGAGGATTATTCAAAAGCCAAAGATGATATTTTTAATATGTTGGTGTCTATTGAAGAAGCTTCATCTTTGATTGAAACCAAAGAAAATACTCATAATGATAAAAAAACTGCCCGAATCCAATGTCAATTTACCTAAGATAAATTTACCCATTTTCAATGGTGATTCAGCCAATTGGCTTAGTTTTAGAGAAATATTTAACTCCACCATTAATTCAAATCAAACACTAACTGAAATACAAAAATTTCAATATCTAAATGCATCAGTTAAGGGTCCTGCGGAAAAGTTGATTCGGGGTTTTCCCATTTCTGACAGAAACTACCAACAAGCATGGGATACCTTATGCAATAGATTTAATAACAGAAGAGAATTGGCTTTTTCACAAATCAACAAAATATTCTCCATAAGGCCATTAAAATATATTTCAACTGGTTCTCTCTATGAAATCCTTGATGTTTGCAATGAAGGCATTAGAAATCTCTCAGTGCTAGGACTTGAGAAAAACACATTAGCAGATCTAATCCTGATCATTTTTTTTTTGAAAAAAGAATTGGTGAAGCCCTCAGGAAAGAATGGGAATTAACCCTTCAAAATGAAGAATATCCAACATTTGAAAACTTTGTGAAATTTTTAGAAAAACATGCTAGAAGCCTGCAAGGTATGAGAATTCCTTTGTTCCAGGAACAAATACCCTCTAGCAAAAATATGATGGCTCACGGCCTTTATGTCAACAAAGGTCAAAATTGTATTTTATGTCATCAAATTCATAAACTAAATGACTGCCATAGATTCATAAATCTTCCCTTGCCTAAAAAATGGGAATTAGTTAAAAAACATAAACTTTGTCAAAATTGCCTTAGAGCAAATCATGAGATATCCAAATGTCTCATCACATCAAGATGTAAAAACTGCAAGCAGAACCATCATACTCTTCTGCATGAATACAACTCTGAACCATCCATTCCACAACCAACAACCTCTCAAGAGATGTTGATTTCAACAAATACCATCTGTAATGTGATGCCTTTGGAAACGGAAACAAATATTCTACTGTCAACAGCCCTTATTAAAGTCAAGGCGAAGGATGGCTCATTTGTGCTATGTAGAGCATTAGTGGACAATGGGTCCCAAATATGCCTAATTTCAGAACAATGTTGCCACAAGTTGGGACTTGAAAAAATGAAAAATTCTTATACACTAAAAGGTGTAGGTGACATTGTTGTCAACAAGACAACATCGCAGGTTGAAATAGAGTTCACCCCACATCATAATGATCAATTATTTTCTGCCAGAGCATTTGTGGTTGGGAGGGTAACTGCAGACCTTCCAAACTTCCAAATTCAGTCAGCAGACTTTCCTCATTTAGAAAATTTGCTCTTGGCAGACCCAGAATTCTATGTCACCAAGCCCATAGACCTAATTTTGGGTGCAGATACCTTTGTATAAATCATTCTAGGTCATAAAACAGATTTAAAGCACCATCCTATAGCACTTAATACCAAGTTAGGTTGGCTTGTTTCTGGGAGAATCCATTCAAATATTAAGTCGAATACTTCGGTAATCAATCACTGTATACCACTGAACTTGATTCCAGCATAAGAAAATTCTGGGAACTTGAAGATGTCCCAATTTCTAAGGCCCAGTTGGGTACAAAGAAAGATTCGGCTGCAGATTCAGGGAAAGGTCTTGAACCAAAGAAAGATTCAGCTGCATATTCAGGGAAAGGTCTTGAAGAAGAACCAATTGAATCAGATATAAAGTCAAATTGGAATAAATTCCAAACTCAACTATCGTGCCTAAAGGAAATCAAAATACCAAGATACCTGAACAGCTCATCTTCTGAAATAGAAGAATTACAACTACATGGATTTTGTGATGCATCCCTTAATGCTTATTCAGCAGTTTTTTACTTGAAAACTAGATTCAAAAATCAAAAGATCAAAATTATTCTGATTACCTCAAAAACTAAGGTTGCACCATTAAAGACCATTACAATTCCAAGACTTGAACTAAGTGCAGCATTGCTTTTGGCTCAACTGAATCAAGTCATTCTTGAATCATTTCCTTTTCAACCTGACAAAACCTTTTTGTGGACTGATTCACAAATCTGCATAGATTGGATAAGATCAGATGCCAACAGATGGAAAGCCTTTGTTTCGAACAGAGTGTCGTCAATTCAAAATTTGACTCAAATCACTGATTGGTTCCATGTATCCAGTCAAGATAATCCAGCTGATTGCGCATCCAGAGGAATCATGCCTCAAGACTTGGTCAATCATAGAATTTGGTGGCGGGGTCCTATTTGGCTTCAAGAAAATAATGTTCGATATATTCCTTCTTCACCAACCCAAGTAAACCTCAATATCATTCAAGAAGAAGTCGGTGAAGGTCAAGTGTGTTGGATCAAACAACCTTAATTCAAAATTCAGAAACTATTTTAAATCTAGAATTCATTGAAAGGTATTCCACAATGACCAAATTGATCCGAATAACAGCTTGGTGTTGGAGATTCTACTACAATTGCCTCCTCTTTGATCCAATTCGTCAGAAAGGACCTTTGACAACAAGAGAATTAACAAAGGCAATTCAAGTCTTAGTCAAATCAATCCAGCAAGTTGAATTCTGCACGGAAATAAAATTACTGAAGTCAAACAAGCAACTACCTCTGTCCAACAAGCTAACTTCTCTAAATCCCTTTTTTGACACTCAAGGACTTCTAAGAGTTGGAGGTAGACTCAAGTATTCCTATTTAAATGAAAATCAAAAATTTCCTCTCTTACTACCGAAGAATCACCACATCACCAATCTTATAATCGATGATATTCACAGGAAATACCTACATGCAGGACCTCAACTTGTATTGTCAATACTCAGAAAAAATTTTTGGATTTTGGGAGCAAGAGATGCAGTCAAAAAATCATTAAAAAATGTCTGATTTGTTTAAAATTTAAATCTACTACCATTCATCAAATCATTGGAAATCTACCTCTGGAAAGAATCATCCCATCAAGGCCATTCTCAAAGACTGGCATTGATCTTACAGAACCATTCTTAATAAAGAGAAGCCTGGGCAGATCTAAAACAATAAGCAAATCTTACATTGTACTATTCATTTGCTTTACTACTAAGGCCATTCATTTAGAATTGACAACAAGTTTATCAACTGATTCATTCATGGCCTCGTTGAGAAGATTCATGGCCATAAGAGGGAAGCCCTCTGAAATTTACTCAGATAATGCTACCAATTTTAAAGGAGCATCCAATTTTTTCCGCACTCAGTTTCAATTATTGAACTCTCAATCAGTGCAAAGATTGGTTACAGAGGAATTAATCACTTGGCATTTCATCCCCCCAGGTGGACCTCACTTTGGTGGCCTTTGGGAAGCCGGAATCAAAAGTGTGAAATCACACTTGGTCCGAACCTTTAAATCAACAACCCTGAATTATGAAGAAATGAACACTTTGATTATTCAGATAGAATCTTGCCTAAATTCAAGACCACTGGCCCCTCTAAGTAGTGATCCCAATGATTATGAGGCCTTGACACCAGCTCATTTCTTAATAGGATCTTCGTTTTCAGAAATTCCAAACTCAAACTCTGAAGTCTTAAACTTACAGACAAGATGGAAGCTGATTCAAAAACTAAAAAACTCATTCTGGTCAAGATGGTCCAAGGAATATCTGAGCAACCTCCAAGGCCGTGGTAAATGGCGAATCAAACAAGACAATATCCAAATAGGTCAACTAGTTTACCTCAAAGAGGCTCAAATATCTCCACTTCACTGGCCTTTGGCTAGGATTCAAGAGATATTTCCAGGAGAGGACAAGAATGTCAGGGTAGTCCAGATAAAGACTTCAAAAGGAGTTTTCAAGAGACCCATTACAAAGCTGATTCCATTACCTTTCAAACAATGAAAATTGTAATCTTAGCTACATAGTCGGAATCAATTAGTCCAGCATCTATACTATTGGAACTCTTTTTTTTTTTTTTTTATTTTTTATTTTTATTTTCTGGTCATCTCTTCCCAGCCGGGGGAGTATGTTGGATCCTGTGATATAATTTTGGAAGTCGGATTTTTAGTTAAATTAAATTTAGTATTAAGCAATTTTTTAATTTTTATTCTTATATGTAAATAATTGTAAATCCTTTAAAATTTCAATTTTTGTATATTGTTGATGATTCAGTAAGATATGTAAATTTCTATCAGGCAAAGAAAAGACTCATTTTAGATAACTAATGTTGTAGCTACTCCTAACTCTAAGACTCAAATAAATCAAATAATTCAAGTCAAGTGGTAAAATGCTTCGTTATATCATTTACTGAACATTCAAGCCACAACAGTCATAATTCCTATTTCTATTTTAATTATATCACTTCGCATGTAAATTTATATGTTGTATATAATGGCTCAAGTGCGCTTATACCCTGTTAGTATAGTCATACTAGCCACGCCTGTTGAAGAACCTGTTAAAGCTAGCACAAGTATAATAAAAGATGCTCCTTCGTAAAACTTTTGGATTCGGTATACCATTATACAATATATGACTCTTTTTAAATCTATGTATATGAGTTCTGACTTATTTACTCGTTATTTTGTTCTCTACAGTCACTTGACCTCAATCACCCAATCAGCGTTGAGATAATAAATCGAGCATGTCACCTAAGCTCAGTGCTTCTACCGTTAGAGGTGTTAAACTAACGACCGCAGGTTCGAATATCGGATTTTCCTCTTCTTTTTTTTATTGTCCATTTTCCCCCATTTTATTAATTATTTTCATTTTTTTAAATATGAGAGTGTTTTTACAAATTATATATTGATATAAAGCTTTAAAAATATTTTCAACTTGGAGATCTGATAAAAGACGTATTTTAGCGCACTATGATCGGTAGAAATATATTTTATTACACAACTGTACATATTCAGGTTTAATTATTCTTGAAACGCCTTCCAGCATATGTGTGTGGGACGTATTAATGTTGTAAAGATATCGTTTCTTAAAATTAAAGATACTTCGGCCAGTAAATATTTTCATATCTCGACGTTTCGACAAAATTCTTTTGTCCTCGTCAGGATATTGGCTGAAGTATCTTTATTTTTAAGAACTATGAATGCCGGCCAGGCAGCTTCTATCTTCACTGTAAAGATGGCTGTTAGAGGGAAGCTGACATGTGGTTGTGGTGTAAGGAAACCACGCTACGGTATCGTGGCATGTGTGGCGGTCATCCTGTGCTCCTGCACCGCCCTGGCTCTGGTCACCATCTACAAGGGACTCCCGCCCACTATGCTCTTCTACTACGGAAATCCGGAGTATATTACAATTTTTAATATAAGTACAGAAATATCTACCATAGAGAGAGGATCTATATAATTAGACACCTGCCTGAGTGACTACTTTTACTAATCTAACTGATACTATTTAGATGGAAAATTTTCCCGGAGGTAATCGATCTAAAAAAGGATTGGGCTCCTCTCCCGTCAAATTAAGCGTCTAAACTAGACGCCATCTATTGACCATCGTCGCAAACTAGCGACTTCAAGTCGGTGAGAAAATCACAACACCAGCTTTGGCAAACTATGGTCTCTAGGTGGAAGCTTTTCAGTTTGCCAAAGCTGGTGTTGTGTCTTTGTCACCGACCCGAGGTCTCTAGTTTGCGGCGATGGTCAATATGGCGTCTAGTTTTGACGCTTAATTTGACGAGGGAGGGGCCCAATGCTTTTTTAATACTATTTATTTCAACCAACTCCAGTTTAACCAGAAGTAGGTATATTTTGGATACACTCTTACATGGGATATTGTAGAGAAACTATAGTTAAGTGTTTTATTTAGGTTCTTGAAAAATGTTCAATAGTTTTGAAAAGGTTTCCACATCTGAAACTTTCAACTTTTAATTTTTCGCCTCCAATTGGGATGGTACATACCGTCGAATTTAACCCCGGAATCAAACCCCCGCATTAGCCACTTATTTTTCTTAATTAATTGTTCTCTATTCCTGCACATGTCGAACCCCTTCCGTGAATACAAGTAACCAAAATATAAGTGTTGGAATGTGGTGAACTTGTAGTAAAAGGTAGTGGCTAACTACTCACCATTTTTTGCATTACTTGTACCAAGTATACATTGATTAAGTAAAAAAACAACAGACGTCTGAATATGAAAGTGTAGTATTCATGAGAGTTCCAGTGGAACTATATATGTATATATTATCTATCCATATACTCTCTCCTTTTCAATATATAACATACCTCAACAGAGTTTTAATTTTTTTTTTTTGCTAATTTCTCCGAAGATTCTGACTACAAATAGCGATATAAATACCGAACCTTTCTTACTCTCCTCTTATAATAACGCACGAATAAAATCTTAGATTATAACTCAAGGTTTAGTTTGCCTATTCAGATAAGCTTTTGACTATGGTATAACAAATATATAGAGAACATTTTTCTATTTTTTTTTTAATTACAAAATCTTTTCACATGAGTTTTTTTTTTTTTATATAAAAATAATCTCATTGTGAGAAATAATTGTAATTTTAAAACTTTTTTAACAATTTATCATGAATAGAAATTTTACTATGTTAGAGATAATGAGATAATACTATTGATACTATATGATTTTTGAAGTGAGAGAGAGAGAAATTTATTAAGGCTTTGATCTGGCTATAGTTATAAATTCATTTATAGAACGGGCATTCGGCTAGTAAAATGTATTTTGATTGAATTCCACATGTGAGAGACTTTGCTCTCTAGCTATATAACGGAGGCTAGCTTAAGCTGCCTGATAGACTGACCAAATCGTGTCAACCATTACGAAGGCTTCTACTGATGAGTTAATCCTTCCCAATAAACGTATATTCCATTTAACAATTGTAGAAATTTAACTTGTATAGATGAAAAATGAGAGTAGCAGTAGTTGTGTATTCTTTCTTCCTCATTACTGGAAGTTGGTTACCTTAGTATGATGAATGTACTGGATCCTTCATTTTTCTTGATCCTCAGTAATCTTCTAACCTCTGACTGGTACACTGCCCTCTGATGGACATTCTGATGTCAGACGATCTTTGCGCTTTGAAAAAGATTTATTGATTCTCTTTAATGTATGAATAGCATTACTAATTATGAAAATTAAAGACAAAAATTTTAAAGTTTTAGCGTCAAAATAAAATATGTCTATAATTTCATCGATAAATGGCGCTAGGTCAATGGTGTTATTAATTATTGCAAGCTTATCTTGAATCAAATATTAATTGATAAATATTTCGCCGAGTCTGATCGTCTATCTTCTTTTAGGATCACTTCTTTCGGATCTTTCTATCCACTCATGTTTTCAAGAATCAGACATTTTGGAAATGTAATTGAAGGATATGAACCACTTACCCCTAGTATAGGTGGTACAGGTCATGTTAATCTTGGATGTGTAGTTGGCAACTGCTTCTATCTCTATTTTACTGTAAATGTATCACGTTTGCATATGTACAACACATATGTAGAAATCAGTTTTGAGTTTGCACTTAAAACGTGCCAGAGTCTCGTTTTTTACTTGCAAATACTGTTAGAATTCGACTTGTGTTAGAATCGGGGAAGATTAGGGCAGAAAAAAAAAGGATCAATGCGGGATTCGATCCTGTGTTATGGTTGTCGAATATCGACGATGTGCATCATTCTTCCGCCATTTCAAATAGGTAAGTGACTGGAATATGTGTCTGAATTGTTTTTCATAAATTATCGTTTCTTTTTATATGTTTTATTGAACTATATTCTCTTTTTAAACATACTATGGCGAAAGACCAAAGTTTTCTGTATTTAACATAAGGTAAATGCTTCTAGCGACCGAAAAACCATCTGGTGGAACCTCTACTATCTAGCTTACTCCCATGCCGGCCCGTACTTCGTCGGTGTTCTGGCCGGCTATATCTTCGCCAGCGGGAAGATACCCAAGATGTCCGTGGTAGGTTGTCGTTCTGTCCATGCATATAGCTGGTTCACAAAGCTACCATTTCATCTTAGTGCCATACTTCCGGTTTCTCAGATGTAGCCCGAACAAACCAGAATATGGAAAGTAGGATGTGTGTAGAGTTGAGCACCCCACTGTCTGATCTCTTTCCTGGACAATCAATTTAGAGAAATCAACGCCGACCCATCCAATGAATATACTCCCCCAGAAGATACAAGGAGTATCTGCAGTGTTGGGAGGGTCTTTCCGCGGAGGTTCTACTGCACTACAAATTTTTGGAAAATCTTCGCTGACTCACATGTTTCATCGGTAGTTTTGGCGGTTAATAATGATACAAACATCGGTTTAAAATTTACTTTTTGACTATGGCATATAATTATTTGAGAAAATAAACGAATTTAACGTAGAAATAAAACATATATATTTTATTATTCATAGTGTGTTAACATATGACGTGTTAAAACTGCTGGCTTGGCTGTCAGACTTGGCGAGCAGTCGGATGGCTCCTGGCGACAGCTATTAGCATGGGCGCCCTGTTCTCCGCGCTGCTGTGGAACAAAGGAAACATTCCCACCCGAGTGGAAGCTCCATTCTACGCCGCACTGCACCGCACGGGATGGTCCCTGGGGCTGGCGTGGGTGTTCTCCGTGGGGCTGACGGGGCAGGCTGGTGAGTCCGTCGTGTCGACTACTGGATTCAAGTTATAGGAGGCTTGCTGTGCCTTAACTACATATAATAGAAACAGTGATTGTATTTTTATATGAAAAAACAACTTTGACAAATTTGTTTCCATGTGAACTACAAATATTATAATTACCTTTAAGTTTATTGTGCAATAAATTGATAAAGAGGAAGCAAACCCTCGAAATATATTGAGAAAAAATGATTTTTTTTCTTTCAAAGATCAATGTACGCCTCTTTTTATATCAATATTCAATGGATCGCCTTTTGACTCAAAGGGATTGAGTTGTTGAAGTTGAAATTATTTTTTCGCTCCTTTTAAAAATCACAAAACCCCATTCATTAAACAGACATATAATTGTGTAAAATTTGAACTATTTTTGACCTGTATGATTATTTTAAAAATAAATCAATTTTCTATACTGCCCTTACTGAAATTATAAAATAATGGGAGGGCTTGGATAATCAGTGGTGAACCGTCCCAGAGGTATCGCCAGTCAAATCTACTATACTATATACAAATACACTGTTATATTGCATAGAGAGAAATAAGCATAACCCAGTAAAAAAAACGCCAACTGCCCGTTATATTGAATTTTTTTCGGTTTTCCTTTTATACTGATACTGGGGCTACACTCTAAGAAAGGATATTCCAAATGAACTATGGAAAAAGGCTTTGAGGATAGTAGATATACATACTCGTATAATGATAAATATATTATATGCTTCGAGAATTACTCTTCCGCAAATTGCAAATGAAGGTTTTTAAAACACAATATTAATATGAATGCATTATCTAGCCAATATGAATTATTTTTGTATGATTTGTATGATTTTAAAAAAATAAAACGATTTTCTACTGCTCTTACTGCAATATAATTGTGTGATTCAAGTCCCAAGCTATAATACTACCTGTTTGATGCAGAGTGGGTACGGAAAATTCTGTCATGGAGATGCTTTGTAACCCCGAGCCGCCTCGCCTTCTCCGCCTATCTTCTTCACTACCACATCATCCTGATGATGTACTCGGAGGCTTTCTGGGAATATCACTTCACCCATCTCCTGGCGGTATGTGGTTTTACAGCCTGTCCTGAGTAGTTCCTTGGTAATGTCCAAACAAGAGAGGGATTAAAATTGACAAACTGCCCTATTTCACTCTTCATATATGACTAGCCGAATGACCCGAGCAACACTCAGGTTTTATAATAAAATATAATGCGGGTTATGATTGTAGAACGACGTTTGATAATTATCCGGCAAATGTTTCTTTTGAACGAAAAATCGAAATTTATTTTAAGGAGAAATAACGATTATTTTTAACCTTAAGGATGAAGTATGAAAAGATGAATTGTGAAGAGTAATGATGAACTGAAAAATAAAAGTGTCCAGGTATAAAAACAGAATTTACCATTCCTGGACACTTTATTTTTCCGTTTATCATCACTTTTCACAATTCATCCTATCATACTTCATCCCTAAGGTTAGAAATAATCGTTATTTCTCCTTAAAATAAATTTCGATTTTTCCTTCAAAAGAAACATTTGTCGGATAATTGTCAAACGTCGTTCTATACTCAGGTTTTACCCGAGAGTATTTCTCCCTTATGCGTATGAATAAAAAATGTTTAAAAAATAAAAGGATTTAAAAGCGCGAATGTTTCTTTTATACATAAAACGAACTTCTACTGTCCTTACTGCGGTGAAAAAATATATTGGGAGGGCTTGGCTCATCAGTGGTGAACCCTCCCAGCGGTTTCGCCAATTTAATCCACCAGACCGCTTCTCAGAGCTCTAATACTGTATTGGATCATTCTGCTTTTATATGCTACACTGAAGGATGGAATCTTAGATTTGTGTTAATTTATGCCAAACTGGCCTTGTCTTTATAGTTTGCTGAAGAGCATTGCTCGAAGCAAATATTTGAATGTAAATCTACTTTCCTATAAGCTTATGTCCATAGTTTACTTGAAAACCATTTCTAAGATTCCATCCTTCAGTGTAGCATATAAAAGCAGAATGATCCAATACAGTATTAGAGCTCTGAGAAGCGGTCTGGTGGATTAAATTGGCGAAACCGCTGGGAGGGTTCACCACTGATGAGCCAAGCCCTCCCAATATATTTTTTCACCGCAGTAAGGACAGTAGAAGTTCGTTTTATGTATAAAAGAAACATTCGCGCTTTTAAATCCTTTTATTTTATATGTATAGATGGCGCGTTATTGCTTTGTGTTAAAAAATGTTTATCTTTATTCAAATAATATTCGTAGCAAATATAAATCATGACCCGTTTTCACCCGGGATCTCCCCAAGTGAATTTTTGATCTATAAATAATGCTTGAAAAAAATCCCTTTATGGTATCAAATACAAAAGAAATTGATGTCATCCTAAAATAGAGTAATATAATTAAGAATTTGACAAAATGATTAGTAAATAGCATAAATATAAAAAATCTTCTAAATAATTGACAGAAAACTTTCAAACTAATGTACCTATACCTATGTACAATACGTACATATTAGAATAAATAAATATAAAATGAGCCTTTTTATGGAACTTTATTGCAGATTCTTTTCTAAAAAATGTTTTGATAGATCAATAAAATCAATATCGTACGAGTTACGGGATGTTGGCGCTCATAAGCGTATTGCAGGATGTACTCGTTAGGTAATCAAAGAGTCTTCGAAAAATACAATCATAGACAAAACTTAAGGAAGTTGAATGCTTTTGTTGTTTCTAGTCGTCTTTTTTTTTTTTTTTGAAGAAGAAGAAGACAGAGACTATTTTTTCCCCACTTGGTTATCTCGTGTGTCTTCAATAAAGGTCACTGTTTTTCAAATATCTTTTAGAGTTATTGTCGGAATCCCGATATGTATTCTGAACGGTACAACTTCCTTAAGTTTTGTTCATGAGTGTACTTCAGCCGTTCAGATCAGATGACTACACAGTATCCGTTGTTCCCAGATGGTCACCTACATGAGTGTAGATGAAACTTTATTCACGGCCAAATGTGACAGAATATGGTGAAGAATCTGGAAAGAGAGATAAAAAGATTAGAGGATCGAGCAGTATGTAAAACAATGCTGATGAGGACCAACAGTTCGAATTATGTTGTTGAATTTGAAGAAACATTAATGCTGTTGAATCCATTCAATAAACCACTCTAAGAAAAGACAAATGATAAACCTCCATCCAATATTATTTATAAAATGTTGTACAAATAAATTTAATGGAAATGCGTTTCTTTTAAATAATATCATCAAATATTATCTCTACAGACCTTACTGAAATGACATAAGTTATTCAATGAGAGGTCTTGGCTCATCAGTAGTGAACCCTCTCAGCTGTTTCGCTAAATTAATCTCTAGACCGTTCTATTATTGTATTGAATAAGTTTGAGATATACCCTGTATTTTCTATGGAAGGCAGCTTAAGAGTGTTTAGTGAACCTATAGACATAAGCTTATAGGTCTGTAGAGGTATATACATATAATTTCAAGGTATTGCATCGAGCAAAGCTCTTCCGCAAATATGGTTTCATAGTAAATATATATTAGTAAATTCAATTTATAAATTTTATTTATAAAATATTCTCTATATTTTATATGGAGATCTCTAGATCCGCTGTGTTCTCTATAAATCGCTTAGCCAGCAGTTTTCCTTTAACTATAACATTATATTTTCCTATATTTCTCTTTCTTCATATAATTTTAAATAAATAAAATTATTGGTAAATATATTATATTGCTTTTCTATAGTTTATATCGCTTTTCGCCTACTCCCTCAACTCCGCCTTTGCCGGTCCCAAACCTGGATGAAAAAGGAGGAGGAAGAGCAGTAACAACCTCACTAAAAAACCTGGGTTCGGCTGGCCCAGCTGATAGTACCCTGTAATGGCTCCTAATCCAGGGATACAGGATGAGAAGCATTTGTACTCCATGTTAGGAGGGGCTGCATATGGCGTCTGTTCCTCATGTCAGAGGCAGCCATTTCTTTTGGAGCTAAATCGGCCTGCCACTGAGTAGTGCTCCCAGTCTTAATGACAAAGGCAGACGCATTCTACTTCACTCAGTACCCTAATATGATTGAGTGGGGATAGGAAAAAAGAAAAAGAAGATATTGCTTTCCAACTCTTAATTTTTAAAACTCGAAGAAATTTCATATAGGTTGAAATAAATTTGAAACAATAAATATACAAAATTACATTTATGGGATCAGCTTTTTTAAAATCAAATTTATATTTTGTTTAAAGACATATTTAAATATAGATGTACTAGAAAAATATTTATAACGTACAAAATAGTAATCTTTTCACCAAAAACAGGCCCCTTTCCCTTTAAAAATTCATAAAAACAAATGTATTTGGATTATAATCCCAGCATACAAAACCTAATAGTGGTGATAAAGAAAGAGCCCTACAGCATCATTTTTAGCAAATAAAGAATAAACCCAACAGGTTTTCAAAATAGAGCAATTTACAATAGAATCTTTAGATAATAAAAAATGCATATATTGGATTGAATAAAAAGATTAATTTGTCTTGAGAGATTGGCAAAGGTTGGCATTCAGCCAGCCGAAATATGGGAAAATAAATATTTTATTCAATCCAATATATATTGATGCCCTTTAAAAATCTTTTATTTAACTTGCCTCCATTTCTGTCTTTCTGGATGTCTGTCGCCAAATCTTGTAATCAATTTTGAATATACTTATAGGGCACCTAGAAATATGAAATTTGGTACACATGTTCAAACCTGATGACAATGCTAGCTGACCAATTTTCAGACTTCTAGGTTGTCAGGTTGGCCAAGAACGGACAAATTTCCAAATTTCCTTTCAAATTTTGTATATTTAATTTTATTTATTCTGTTTTGCCAATATCTCGCGAACCGTTCGTTTTTAGCGATTTTCTTCGATTTCTCCTTCTTTGGTAAAGCTTTCTTGGTATAATTTTTACGTTTTTTTCTAATGATATCATTTTCATTGAGGTAGGTCCACTTTTTTATTTAAAAGCTTTTATTTAACTTGCCTCCATATCTGTCTGTCTAGATGTCTGTCGCCATATCTTGTAATCAATTTTTAATATACTTATAGGGTACCTAGAAATATGAAATTTGGTACACATATTTAAACCTGATGACAATGCTAGCTGACCAATTTTCAGACTTCTGGGTTGTCAGGTTGGCCAATAACGGACAAATTTCCAAATTTCCTATCAAATTTTGTATATTTAATTTTAATATGCTTCCAGACCATATAGAATAATGAAACTCACAATACTCGCTCAGTCCAATTAACAATGCAAGTGTACTAATTATCAGACTTCTGGGTGGTCGGGAAGACAGGAAATGAACCATTATCTATATTTATTTTTTAATATTATGTGTTGCATTATATCTACTCGGAAAATGCTGGAGGTTGCGAAAGGATTTTTTCAATAAATGTTCAAGACATGGAAGGAATTAGAAATCCAAATATTCAGATTCCCAACTAAAACGTCCTTGGAATTACAAGCAAATAAATGAGAAAAGCCAACAAATATATTAAAATAATCTGTCATAATTTAGTCATCTTATTGCAATATCATCACGCCTATATTTATATCATTATATATATAGGTTTGTGTAACAATATACCACCATACATTTCACGACACCTTTTTAAATAGTTCCTTTTTCAATTAGTATTAGTTACTTTTAACTATTTAATCAATTGTTTAATTATAATTCGAATTTTATATGTACCAATTATCCCCTAACAATAATCCATTGGGTGTCTCTAACTTTGTAATATAATTCAATAAATTTAGGGTTCCCAAAAGCAAAGAGACGCCGTTCTGTTAGCAACGGATTTTGCTTACGTCACTTCCGACCTCCCACGAGGAATTGACCAATCTGCTACGAGCAGGCTTGCAGCTATTTAAGGCCAACGTCGTCTCAATGATAAGGCTTTTTTTTTTTTGAAAGGCATATATACGACTAAAAATAGCGTGAATAATTAATTATAAAAAACACTTTTAAAAAAAGCTTTTATTTAAAATGCACTAAAAATAACAAAATAAATATTTCTGAAGTATTGCTTTTATTTCTGAAGGTACCATTCAACAAATAAAATAATAGACTTAGAAATAAAAGCGGTGGGGTACAATAATAATAAATTTGAGATCCATGTGATTTTATATGAAGCAAATGATTAGCAAGATTATGCCTTTCATTAAATTTATACCTATTTGCTGCATAAATGATTATCATCCCCCACCGCTTTTATTTCTAAGTCTATTATTTTATTTGTTAAATGGTATCTTCAGAAAAAAAAAACAATACTTTAGAAATATTTATTTTGTTATTTTTAGTGCATTTAAAAAAAATCTTTTTTTAAAAGTGTTTTTATAATTAATTAATATTACTATAAAGCCAACCTATATATTTAAAATGATTTCAGGGAAGAAACAAAAACAGGTGTTATAGCACATTATTTTACCAACCATCTCGATTTATACTGGAGTAATAAAGGGAATGCATTACTTTTGAGCATTTTTATAGTGAAAGGAGAATATTTTGTTATCTGAATGTCATTGTCCCGTAATTTTATACTATGCAGTAAAGTTTGGGTTCTTAAACTCTATATATCGTTTTGTATTTTCCGTTTCAAGCAGCAGGTTCCCCCAGGTCGTCTTATATTCCAGATGGATGGGGTCAGTTAATCCATGGACGTCAAGAAGGTGTATCATGGGCCCTGACAGTGGTGTGTGTCCATAGGTCTGGCTATGGATGGCCCATACCATGGTTTCCTTCTTGCTGGCCATCCCCTTCACGCTCATGTTCGAATCCCCCTTCCTGGCGCTGGAGAAACTTCTGATCCAAAAGTTCCTTCCAAACCCAACCAACCCTCCCGTCACATCTACGGAGGAGACTAAGACTGAGTCGGTTTCCCGCTTCTGATACAATTCCTTCTATCCTTCAGTCACTATATATTTTAATATTTTGTTGTTTTAATTAATAATATTTATTAAAATGTGATTTTTAAATAAATATTGATTTTATACTAATAAATGTAAATTATTAAAATGTATTGTGTGTGTGTGTTTGTAAAAATCTTCCATAAACGAGTCATCTGTTGAGTGACCGCCTCTCTGAAAGATAACTTTTTTAAATATTTAATAATACTAATTTTACTAGAACCAGGTGTCTAAATTGTAAAATATTACATATATAGGTCGTTAAATTGAGAGTTGCTAATGCTTTTGGCCATGTCTTTAACGATTAGATGCATTTTTCTTCATATTTGACTACTTGATCCCATTAAAATTCCATTTTTGTACTATTCTTTCGTATGAACTCACCTTCCCACACACTTTTGACCTTGAATATTTATTTCAACAACAACAACAACAAAAAAGGCTTTTATCAGGGCCCATTACCCTGTATGGATTCGCGATACAATAACAAAATAATACAGTAATTTTTTCCTCTCTTTCCCCATGTGCAAGTGAGTCTTTGTTTGAAAAGGGATTTATTTACACATCTGTTCTAAAACTTTCCTCACTAAATCTTTTGTGTATGAACCTATTCACAATTGATCTGTAGACATTATAGAGTTCTATTGCTATATTTTTCTTCTCTGAAATAGTTCTCAGCGTCTTCAATGGGTTTCTAAATCTTCAGAAGGTGTATTTAAGAGTGAATGCCCATTTCTTGATCCTCAAAGAATATTTTTGGACTAGCTCTTTTGGTCGTATAGGTATCCTGCCCCACGCTGGGAAGGGGCAACAGCCTGAGAGACGTATGTAGTTAGATATTATTACTTTATCAAGGCAAGGTAATTTTAGCCATAATTTTGAAATAATTAAAATCCACCATTATTTGATATCTATTCCGATAGATGGCGAAACCCATCACAACTTCCAGTTGCACGATCAGAAGATTTTTCTTCTTTAAAAATACTGAGATAAAACCATTTCAAATGAGAGGTTACTTTAAAGAAAAGACGAAGTTTTTAAATTCAATAGGTTATCTCATAAAAAAGAGAGCTTATATTGTGATTATACAGTAAAAAGGTTTGAGGAGACAAGCTCCTTTTAATATAACAATGTTTACTGCACACAGATCTTTCGATCATCACTCCCTTTCAACACACGTGTAAATACTCACTGAGAGCAGCAATCCTCGGAAGCTTAGGTGAACACACACATTATACTATTATATAATAAACTCCTCTCGTTTGAAACTCCTCGTTTTATCTAAAACTCAAATAAGTTGTGCTGTATCCCATATAAAACGTTTACTGACAAAATATTATCTTGCCGTAGAGACAGAATTATAAAAGCATGGAGGTTCATTAGGTCTGTCTTGGAAATAGTCTTCATTATTAGTAATTTCAATCTGTACAAAGAGATCACATTTTACCTAGGTGGTCGCTCAGGAAGGTAGTCGCTCATTGGAGGTGATTATCACATCGATTTTGTCGATTATAGTATTTGGAGAATTCAGAAGTCTAACTTACAACTGCTCGCATGTATCTGTTTTGACTGCCAGGTCTGAAGTTTCGACTCAGGAATTATCAAAACGATCTCTCAAAAAGGTATCACTCTTCAACAGCTTCCTGTTTAAGATCCACATCTTGGAGAGGGCAACTCTTTTTTCCAAACTAAAGATGGCCACATTTCAATAGGAATAATCGTCAGATATCATTGCTAATGAGAGATAAAAGCTAACGGCGACAAGTTTATGTATTAAAAAGGTATAAGCTTGGTGAGCTTTCGGACAATAAATTTATTCTCCGAAGGTTTTAGTAAAGCAACTTGTCGCCGTTAGATTTTTCTCTTCTCAGTAAAAATGGCACATCTTGGGCTCTGTTCTACAGACCTTGAAACAAAAAGTCCTTAATCCTCTCCTTCCCTGATTGGAAAAGTAAAGAGATCACTTATTTTTTAAATATCTTCATTTCTACATAATACAATCGGCCTTGTTGGAGAATGCACATAGCTTCAAACCTACATCAATGGCCCTCGTACCAAACTTACTGTCAGCCTGAAAATTTCCAAATAAACTGATTCTACTGAACGCAATCTTCAAAATCTCTCATAAAAGCTTTGTTCCGATCTTCAGTTCGGACTGATTATGGTTAGCACTAGGAATCCATATCAATAATTTTAATATTTTGAGGCAGTTCAAAACTCATCTAAAACAATTAGAGCTTGGAATATTAAATACCGTTATAAAAATCAAAAAGTATATTTAGCAATAAAAGGTTTCTCAGATTTAACAATATTCATTCTTTGTTCGTTATTTCTCGGTAAAATTTGGAGTCATATTATTCTATATACAGTTACGAGCGTCATGCGTTCTTCATCTCTGTCACCGTTTGCTTTTTTTTTTTTGGAATGGCGCTCTCCTATTGGTTCGCTACGATGGCGCCGCCACTGCGCGAGACACTTTGCCCCCCACTCGCTTTTTGGTTTTTGTAACTATTGTGTTGGAGCGGGTCGCTCCTTAAATAAATGCATATATCAGTTAATAACTAAATGGAATCCTCTCTTTCTTTTTCCCAGTAAGAGACGCCTACGGAAGCCAACAGTACATAGACAGATAAAGCACATAGGCTATAGTTATTAACTAATATATGCATTTATTTAAGGCGCCAATTTAAAATTGTAACAAATATTATTTGAATAAAAACATTCAATCGGGTAAAACACGGGCGTTAATGATCCAACAGGTCCACGTGTCTAAATTAGAACACGTGCGTTGCCCGGATCATTCGGCTAGTATATATATATGAATAAGGTTTTTCTCGTATACACTTGAAAGAAATTTTACTAATGTGGAATGAATATAGATTTTTTAATGAAAATAAATATTTGAAATTTTTTTCTTTCCGATAATTGTGTCAACGAGCACTCATTGATCAAACTCCTATCACACGCACACACATTCGCCCATTGTTCCAACATACACTCAAATACAACAAAGAAATTAGATTAAATTATTATAAAAATAAAAGATTACTTACAGAATATGAAATTTGGTTTGAAATTTCGTAATAAAAATATAAATATATATGATATATACTCACAGATATTCACATATGATATATATAGAGTGAACAGGTTAAATCAACGTTTAGTTGATTTCTGTTCCACCAGATGCCGCTCTGCCATCAAAAAAGTTCATTTGAACGTGGTCAGGATAATCCTTTTTTTATTTTTTATTTTAACAACAAACACCTGACCTTTATTTTTATTTTTATTATTATTATTATTTCACATGTTTAGCGTATTTACGCAAGTTTGGCCTTAAATATCCATTTCTTGATTTCTCAGGAAGCCTCTGGAACCAAAATAGTTTTGGTCGTAGAGGTACAGTCTGCACCACGCTGACGAGGGCCAACAGCCCGAAACACGTTTGTGGTTGACTTTTCTTGATTTATTAAGAAATTGGGTTGGCCAAATATCAGGGGACAGATTAAATAAACGTTTAGTTGATTTCTCTTCCACCAGATGGCTCTCTGCCATCTAAAAGTTCATGTGAACGTGGTTCGGCTATGCATTTTTTTTATTTTATTATATATATGAAAAATTAATAGAAAAAATAAATAAAAAGGTCAGGTGTTTATATTAAAAACAAGATAGGCATATTCTAACCACTAACATGAGTTGTATTTAGATTGTAGAACGCCATCTGGTGGAACAGAAATCAACTAAACGTTTATTTAACCTGTTTCTTGATATTTGGCCAAGCCAATATTTTTATAAATCAAGAAAAGCCAACCACGAATGCGTTTCGGGATGTTGATCCTCGTCAGCGTGGTGCATAATTTATCAAATAGGGATGAAGAATGAAGAAAGGCTTGGGATTTTCCTATATACAAGCAATCGCGAGAAGAAGCAGTTCCTTTTCTCAAATAACAATAAATAGTAGTATTGACAGAAATTTAGATGATTACAAGTGAAAAAAAGGAATTTATAACAATGTATTATACATAATTATACAGTTTTATATATAAATGGATCAAGGGTAGAGAATTATCTATAGTCGGGATATAAAATCTTAAGGGTTACTTAATTTCCCAAATTTAATTGAAATAAAAGAGTTAGCTATCCAAATCAATTTGATAAATAAATAGCAATTAAGGTTAATTGTTTGAGAGTTTGTCTTTATTTCTCAAGATAGCGTCTTTCTCCATCGATTTCCTCTTGAGAAAAAGTATGTCTACGGGCCCTCCAAACACAGAAGTATGAAGTAATGCTTCTAACCAATTATTTCAGATTAGACAACAAGAACCAATCACGTGGGAGGCCACGGGAGGTTATACCGCACCGAATTGAAACTATACTCAATCAATTAGATCTGTGGGTGGAACATTGAAAGAGGAATTATGTTCCGTGGCTAATCAACCCATTTCGTACGCATATCCATCCTATAAACGCTATAGAGAAATGTTACGTAATATTATTTCGTTATGGTTAAACTATTTCGAAGTAATCATCTAAAATATAGGTTTTGATTTGCCTATATAGTAATACATTAAAATAACATGAAAATTTTCTCCGTTGAATATAAATACTAGAGATAAAACGGAGGAGAAAAGATTTTTTAATAATCAATTAAACGTGCGACAAGCTTTCGGGCAGTCACGCGAAGGGCGTGACTGCCCGAAAGCTTGTCGCACGTTTAATTGATTATTAAAAATCTTTTCTCCCTACGTTTTATCTCTAGTATAGTAATACATTCATGTACAAAACAAAAACGGAATTGAAAAGTCTTTAATAACGCCTGTCGCAGGTTTGTTGCTTTATAGAGGTTTAATAAAGCAAAATATTTTCTGCACTTCTTTCCTAATTCATATGTTATCATTGTAACATCCTGACACAAAATATAAAGAGTGAGAACACAAATTGCGCCTATGCTCAGCGCAACAATTATTTCTTAAAATCCAGAAAGAAAGCGATTATTATTTCTTAAACCGACAAAACGGTCTTCGCCATTTTTGGAACACTCTCACCAGGTAATAAACAACTATTAACAAGATAACATCCACTCTAAAGTGTCTCAAAAATCCAAGGTATGATGTGAGTAAAATAATTCATATAAAAGATATATATGGTCTATTACCGCAGGTGGTTTATGGCATTTGATGTTTTGTAATAAAAGGATATTAAATTTGATATATATCACGCTGAAAAAAAAAACATTTATATAATGTTTGAATCCATATTATAACGTACTGGTTTTATGACCGTACCTCAAGGCCTTACCCATCGATGGAACATTAATCTCAGGCAAAGTGGCCGTTTCATGTGCACTGGTTAGGTTCCTAGTTGTCAGTCTACACTCATGAACAAAACCCAAGGAAGTAGAAAGTCTCTGATGTCGCTGAAGGTCTATTTTTAAAGGAGACAGAGGCAATTTTGTTCACACCTGCTTATCTAGTGTGTCATTTCAATCAAGGTCAATGTGTATAAAATATCTTTCAGAGTTATTGACTGAATCCCGATATACATGGTAAAAGGTACATCTTTCTTAAGTTTTGTCCATAAGTGTAGATTTCTACGATCTTCGTGACGATTGTGTACAAGTTGATACCGTAAAGTAATCCATATTATGTAATATATTATATCTCCGATCATATCGATCCATATGATGAGCCACCTCCTCTCTGAGCACACACACAATTACCTTTCTCTCTTAAAATTGACTTGTAGAGGACTGGTGATCGACTGGTACTCGTCGTTGATATCCAACAACCACGACCCAGAATCGAATTTCGCATTGGGAAATTTTTTCTACTTCAATTATTCCAATTTCTACACATGTCCAACCCACCAGTGAATGCAAATAATCAAAAAGGGCTCTGGTAAATTTAAAAGTCGAACTATTTTATACATATGCAGACAGGCGACCTACTCACAGTGAAAGGCTGTGTCGTTATAAAACTAGGATTATCATAACCATTATCATGTGAATTTTTGAAAGGTAAAAGGTGGCGTGTGTTCATATTTAATATCATCTATTAACATTTCAAATTATTTTACAAACAAACAAACATTTTAGAGCCTTGGTTTTACCTGGAAAAATTATTTGTATTTGAATAGTGAACTCATCTCCCACGCTTTCTCATTGAACTATTGTGGTCGTGTTTGTACATAAAATGGTTCAAAGATGATATGTCGAGATCTACCTTGAAAGTTGTGTCGAGATGTTTCAAAAACGTGCTCTGTGCTTGTTCTTGTCTGATGATATCCTCACATACCTGTGTAACTAGGTCCGATCTCCCTAACGCTTGGAATGAAGTACTGGTTTTGGTTTAACTGATTTTGTTTTTCTTTGCGTCTTTTTGTTGTTGTGTGTGCAATTTTGTGTGTAGTTGTTTTGGCGTGTTAAGAAGAGAGAAAAGAGGCTCTAGTATTCTTTACTTTTTAGTATAAACTCGTAAAATTACTCTTGTCAAATTAACAGCCACCTTCAGGAGAGACAATACGTTTTTCATGTTCTTGATTTATTTCATAGAGGATTTCTACATATTGTTATATTGTTAGTTAGGAAATGTGAGGGAAGAAAATAAGTTTGTTTATAAACACCAACAACTCCATTTCATCTACTAATAAAACAAGGAAGATATGGATACTAAACTATATATAATTCACAGTGTTATTTATATATATATATATATATATAATATATATATATAGTGTAGAAACTATATAACAAAATTATAACAGTGATTCTAATTTTAAAAACTTAAGGAGCAAACTGATAATAATGATAACTTATATCAGTTAGATTTGATTAGATTAGTAATTAATACAAAACTGGACTATAAAATTAAATAACTATTTATTATTATATATATATATATATATATATATATATATTGGAAATATATCAACCACAAATACACAATTTTATTGAGAGGCGAAGATTTAACAAAGATTTATTACAACGTCCATATAAAATTATATAAGGTTAAATACAGAATAAATATAATTATGAATAAATAAGATTATATAAAATTATATAAACAATTGTGCTTTTAAATCCTTTCATTATATATATATAGATATAGCATTTTTCGAACTCTTTCCTTATACCTTTTAAAAATTCTCTAAACATACAACTAAATGAAATTTTATATAAATTAAAAAGGATAATAACCATATATTCAAAATATCACACAATATATATATGATAATTTATATATATATATTATATTTAAATAAAAAAAGAGATGATTTTCTGTTTGAATTTTAGATCATATTGATGATTATGCTATGGTGGTGCAGTCGTGGTTGAATAATCTTGAAATAAAAATAATATTGAAGATCATAGATTTCTTTATTTGAGCTGAGTAATATATATGAATAACATAATTTGATAAAAGTATTGCCTGGCTTAAGGCGTAAGAACAATTGGAACAAAATATTATTTACATAATTACAAACATGTTTGAGCCGACCAACGGGGAAGAACAACAATGAGATTTTATATGGGAAGCATGACCTCTGGCGGCCGATTTAACATAATATTTTTATCTATGAAATATATTTTTAAGTAAAACAATATATTAATATAACATTTTAAATAATATCTTTATATAACATTTTAAGTAAAATATTTTGATATAACATTTCCCCCCTGTGAAGAGAATATTATGGGTTCATTCAGAGTAAAGTGATGAAAAATATAGTTAAAAAAAAAGATAAAATGATTTATAGAAAGAAAAAAGGTGGTGATATTCCATTTTCATATTGGTTTTTAGATGGTAACCAATATAGACAAGAAATAGCAAAGTGATACATAGTGTGAATGATTATAAATATTGTTGGTAAAAAGTGAACAAAAATGTGATAATCCATAATCATATTGGTTTATTGTTAACCAATAGATTGGAAATTGCAAAGTGATACATAGTGTGAATGATTATATTGTTGGTAGAAAGTGAACAAAATGTGATAATCCATAATCATATTGGTTTGTTGTTAACCAATAGATATGAAATTACAAAAATGATGCACATATAATATTAAAAATGAGAAAGGAAAATAAAATGCAGAATTATTAGAATGTATATGAATGAAAAATATTAATATGATAGCATTGAAAAAACATTGGATGATTATAAGAAAAAGAGCATTTGTGAAAAGTAATTAAAGGCAAGGGTAATATTATGTAAAATAGGCGAAATGTAAAAAAGGAATGACATGTAAAGGTAAATGCATTAATGGTAAGAATAGAAAATGGTCATTTGAAAAAAGATTCAAGGTGAAAAAAACAAAAGTTGAAATTTACATATGTTTACTACGGTAAATTTACATATTTGTTAGGCGAAATGAGAAACATATTAAGAGATTATGGCATTTAAAAAGAAATTTAAAAGGGGTAAAAATCCAAATTTTGTTAATAAAACATTTTTTATGAGATTAAACAAGAAAATAACATATCAAAAGTTAGGGAATTTTAAATATAAATGTGAAGCTATAGAGGGTATTTTGGTCATATGATAAGCAATAGGGAATTTTGAACATATTGAAACAGAAAAATTGAAAAAATATGAAAAAATTTAAAGTTTAGCTAATTTTTTAATAAAGAAATTTAATGTGAGAAATATGTTAATTTGTTGTTGTTGTCCTCCCGGCCGACTGTTTTACATTTGGAATTACAAAAATATAGTGTTAAAAAATGATAAGGTGTAAATGGTTGAATTTCAAATGTTTTAAATATAAATATGGAACATGAGATATATTATAGAAACTATTTAATTAAAGAAAAATAACATGTAAAAGGTGTGGTTTCATTTAAATGGCAAAATTATATGAGAAATGACATAAAAGGGATGTAACTATAATAGGCGATTTAAAACTATGGTAAATCATTGGCGAGAATTTAAAAAGTTTAAATGAAGAAAGCTGCGAAAAATGGTAGGTACCTTGGAAAGAATGATGCTAGCTGGAGTTGATCTCCGGGAGATGACTGACGTTGAGCGGAAGATGTGATGGCTGGAGATTGATGGGGATATCCGGAGTTGTCCTGAGTTAACTGGAGATGGCCGCTGGTTGCGCTGGAGCGGATGGCGATTACTTTCTGATGCTAGGGTTTTTGTTGAAGCTATGGTTGTTTGTTGTGAAGGCTATGGTTGTTTGTGGAGAATGCTTTGTTTGTTTGTATGGATTGGCCTATGTCTTGTTGAAGTAGGCTATGTTTACTTGAATAAGGCTATGTCTTGTTGAAAGTAGGTTATGTTTGCTTGTGGAGAATGATATGTTTGCTTGTATGGATTGGCCTATGTCTTGTTGAAGTAGGCTATGTTTACTTGAATTGGGCTATGTCTTGTTGAAGTAGGTTATGTTTGCTTGTGGAGAATGATATGTTTGCTTGTATTGGGCTATTTTTGATTTGCATAATTGAAGATAAGCTATGTTTGGTTGTGGATGTCTATGTTTATTTGAGGATGGCTATGTTCGTTTAAGATGGCTATGTTCGTTTAAGATGGCTATGTTTGATTGAGGATTGGTATTTTTGATTGTAGAGGGCTATTTTTGATTGTAGAAGGCTATGTTTGATTGTGGTAGGCTTTGTTTGATTTGCATAATTGAAAATAAGCTTTTTTTGTTGTTGATGTCTATTGTTGATTGTAAATTAATATTTTTGATTGTATAGTGTATGATTAATTGATATAGGTTATTCTTGGTTGCTTGTATGTGACTATTTTTCGTTGGATAAGGCTATTTTTGATTGTAGTAATTTGCATATTTGATTTTGAAAAATTTGCTTTTGTCATTTTGAAAAAACAAACAGGCAAATATCCTGTCGGCTAATATTATATAAATAAATAAAAAAGATAAGATTCCTGTTGTTTTGGATCATATTGATGATTATGCTATGGTGGTGCAGTCGTGGTTGAATAATCTTGAAATAAAAATAATATTGAAGATCATAGATTTCTTTATTTGAGCTGAGTAATATATATGAATAACATAATTTGATAAAAGTATTGCCTGGCTTAAGGCGTAAGAACAATTGGAACAAAATATTATTTACATAATTACAAACATGTTTGAGCCGACCAACGGGGAAGAACAACAATGAGATTTTATATGGGAAGCATGACCTCTGGCGTCCGATTTAACATAATATTTTTATCTATGAAATATATTTTTAAGTAAAACAATATATTAATATAACATTTTAATAATATCTTTATATAACATTTTAAGTAAAATATTTTGATATAACATATATATATGTCATAATATATGCTCTTCCAGGATTAATAAAACAAACCAACAGCCAACGAGAGAGAAATGGACAGCTAAAGCGAGACACTTTAGAAAACTAACTTACGACCATTTTTTTGGCCACATTCCTGAGGGGGGCGTGAAACACCTGGCTACTAATCTTTTGTTAGCCCCCGCTTGTGTACACAGGGAAAAACAGTCGTTCAGCAGATAACGTCTCACTCGCCACCTCTTTCTCTCTCGGCTGGCTGCCTGGATTTTTAGCTCTAACAACTCGTCGTGTGATTATTTCTCTCCTCAACACATTTACCACTATATTGTCACATTGAAAGTCGACAGGATAAGATCTGACCGGGAAACAAATCCCTCATATGCCAGAGTATGAAGAAAACAAGAAGCAATACCACGATGATCGAACAACCCACAACCAAGTTCCACAAGAACCAACGACCGACCTCTACTGTAGCCGCTTCCCTTCAAACTCTCACCCTCTGTCTCGACCAACTTTTAAACCGTGAGTCTGAAGAAACAATCACCTACGAAGGAGATGAACCTGCCGCACACTTCTTCTCACAACTTGAGTCTCAGCCGAACTTCCACAACTTAGAGCCAGCACGCCAAGCTCGAAAGGCTCTATCATCACTCAGAGGCGAACCTCGCAAAGTTGCACAAGACTTAGCGCTACTCAATAAGACTTATGAAGAGGTCAAAGAGTCACTCTGCGCCGTCTATCCCCGACGCCCTAGCTTCACCCTTCAAGAGTTCTATGAACTTAAATGCACGTCGATGGCCGACATCGAGGCCTACTACAAGAACAAGGTCCGAATAGGATTGGCGATCAACCTCCCTAAGAGTGCCATCGTGCAAGCACTATCCAACGGTGTGCCACGTAAACTATGGCAACCTTTTAAAGATGGCACAACCCTCGGGACCAGAAGAATGGTTGTGCTTAGCCCAACAGCTGACCTACGAAGGGGATAACACCAGTACTAAAGCTGCCCAACAACGATCACCGCGCCAGAGCAGAACACCTTCACCGCCGTGGACAAGACCCCGCCATATCCTTGCCGTTACTGTGGCGGACAACACTGGCACGCACAGTGTCAGCAGCGAGGGCCCTACCAGCGGACTTTTCGGACCTTTACACCTGCGGTCCACAGCGTCGAGCAACCCAAAGATCGACTGGGCCTGCAGGTGTCTACGAGACCGCAGCAACGACGAGCTCGGGAGAAACCAAGTAATGCCAGCTTCGGCAGCAGAACTCCTCCGAAGCTCAATGAACCTACCTGCACCCTAAACTAGCATATGCCTGTAAGTGCAATTATTTTAACCCCTATCATTCATTCTTTAAAGATACCATTCCTAATTGACTCTGGAGCCAATGTTTCCATAAATAGTTTAAACCAATTTGAATATATTAAAAATGTTAATAGCTTCATTTGTTCCACCCTATTAACAATGATGTTATTATCCGTACTATATCTAGTCATGCCAAACCAATCGGATTAGTTACCTTACCAATACAATTTAATAATTTTAATTTTAATGAAACATTTTATATTTTAAATTCACCCCTTGAACATGGTATCCTATCTATTCATGTTATGCAATTCTTAAGATTAACAATAGATTTTCATAATCAATTGATACTTCAAAATAGTGTTCCAGTACCTAAACATTTGTACCATTTTGTATGTGACCTTCCCACTTGTAAGCACGGCTCGCGAATAATAACTTCTAACCCTAAACGACCCATAATTCACTCGGTTAACTTAGGCGTTGACGATTTTCAACCTCCACGTGAGCCTTACTTACAAACAACCCTTAGTAATATTTATCAATCTTCCCTAAATGCCCCTCTCACCCTTACAACCTTAATAGCATTCCTACCAGCCCATGCGCCTCTAGAGAATTGATGATTAAAGAATTTATCGAACAACGCCCAGAACTGACTATCCCTTATCAGCAATTATTGTATTCTTTTAAAGATATTTTCCCTATCAATAAATTCAATGTATTACCACTCAACATAACCCCTGTAAAACTCAAAATTATTTCCGATAAGGTTATTTCCCTCCGACCATACCGAACTCCCTATGCCTACCAGAAGGAAATTCAGGACCAGATATCTCAAACTTCTAAAGCATGACATAATCACCCCCTCCTCTAGCCCATATTCCTCTCCTGTGACACTCGTTCGCAAACGCGATAACACCATGCGTCTCTGCATTGACTTCCGTCGCGTGAACGAACTAGTACCCTCGGATTTGCATCCTTTGCCATTGATAGAAACGGTACTGGATAACCTGTCGAAAGCCAGAGTATTTAGCACCGTTGACATAAGCAATGCATACTATCAAATCCCCATCGCGGAGGAGAGTCAACCACTACTCCTCTTTCGTGACTCAACAAGGGCAATATAATTTCAAACGCTTACCCTTTGGGTTCAAATCAGCACCCCAAATTTTCGAACGTGTGATTACCCAGTTGATCCACAAACACCACCTCTCTTTCATAGCCCATTATTATGACGACTTCGTTATTTTTTCTGACTCCTCAGAACAACACCTTACGCACCTTCGACTTTTCTTTAAATTCTGTTTAGAGGAAAATCTCCAACTTAACCTTAAAAAATGTAATTTTTATCAAAATGAAATAGATTTTCTCGGCTACCACATCACCGCAGGGACTTACACACCTAATATTAAAAATACCGAAATCATCAACGCTATTAGAACTCCTATCAACGTTAAAACCCTACAATCATTTTTAGGAGCCGTCAACGTATATCATAAATTCATCCCAGAATATGCTAGACTTCGCCACCCCTTAAATAAATTACTAAAAAAGAACGCCAAATGGCTTTGGAGCCCGAATTGTCAACAAGCCTTTGATAAATTGAAGCAACACCTCGCAACACAACCTGTGTTACATCTATTTCAAGAAGGGCTCCATGCCAGGTCTATTGCGACGCTTCCACGCGGGGCATCGCAGGTGTACTCAAGCAAGTACATCCTGACGGTAACATCTACCTGTACAATATTACAGTCGCGCGTTGCGTTCCTATGAGCGTAATTACACTATATCTGAACTGGAGTGCTTAGCCATTGTAGAGTGCGTTGACAAATTCCGAGTGTACCTCCTAGGTACAAAGTTTGTCATCTACTCGGATCATCACGCCTTACAATGGCTAAAGACCATAAAGACCCCACCGGACGCCTCTTTCGTTGGAGCCTTCGACTCTCAGCTTACGACTATGAGGTCAAATACCTCAAGGGCTCGCGTCAGTACGAGGCGGACCTACTCTCCCGTAACCCTTTCTGCGGATTCCTGTCCACAGGTCAAATAAAAGATCATCAGGGCGAATTACGGAGGGACACAAGGGTATATCCTCAATGACACAGGACCTTATGACCATCACACGACGGGGTGTCACTAAAATAATTGTTCACCATCACTCCGTGGCACCCTACTACAACGAGCCCATCGCGATTTCAATCACCCCCGGCATTTCGCAGATGACCAGACTGATCGCAGCCCAATACTATTGGGACGGCATGACAATGACATCAGGACACATGTAAGAACCTGTCCAGTATGCCCAATTAGTCAAACCACCAAAAGGACCTATCTACCGGAGAATTGGGACAACTCCCCCCAGCGGTCCTGCCGTTACGACTAGTGTCACTAGATACTATTTCTGGGTTCGCGAAATATGGAAATTCTCAGACCTGCTTACATGTCTTAGTGGACCATGCCACACGGTACGCGTGGGCATTTCCATCGCGGTCCACAGCATTCTCACCTATACCCAAGTGATTAAAAAGGTGATGCAGTTTGGTTCTCCTAAACGACTTTTGACGGATAGAGCTCCTGCCTTCACCTCTCCGAAATTTCGTAGATTTTTGATTAGGCATAACATTGACCAACTTCTCACGACAAGCAACAACCCTCAGGCCAACGGATTAAGTGAACGACTAAACGCCACGATTACTGGCAAACTTAAACTGTTGCGCCTCCAACAACCTAAGACGGCCTGGACCAAACTACTCCTCAGGTCCTTCAGGCTTATAACCATACCCCACATTCTGTGACCGGGTTTCCACCGTCATACCTTTTGTTAGGTAGTTTCCCGCTACAACTATCCGAGCATGTACAAAACTACCAAAAAATCAACGACGCCAGAGAATTGGCCTATCAAAGGACACACGAACGACACTTACGCGACAAAGCGAGATTCGACCAAACACATAGAGCTTCCGATTTTGAAGTCGGCGATCTCGTTTTGCAAAAACATACCACCATCCAGATACCGGTAAACTGGCACCTTTCTTCTCGGGACCTTATGAAATACTGGAGATAATTTCCCCTCAAATCGTACGGATCACCGCTCCAACCGACCTCTAAGTCGTGAGACAGATACAATTCATGTCAACAAATTAAAACACTATACGGAAAACGAAAAATTTATTTCACCGCCCGTATATGATCGAGACCAACCCAAAAACACCTTCAATTTCCCATATAAACACTTCAATAACACTCTAATCCATACTAAAACGGCTATTAACTCAAGAAATCAACATGACTACCCTTACAATCAAGATGATCAAAGATATTTGAACCGCTTACCCCTGAAATCTTTACCAATTACTAACCTGACAACAAGACTTTAAGAACCCAGTAGTACCTAAATAATTAAGGTAGAGTGGCCTAAAGCAAGTTTCCCCTCGCTCTGTCCGCCTATATTCTACCTTTGCATCTAGAACTATTTTATCTTCGAAAATTAAATATAAGACCATTCGACTTCCTCACCTACACACGGGACTTTTCCCCTCGGACTCGCTACACAAGTAGCTACATAGATAAGTTAGATTGGCCCAAAGCAAGTCTCCCCTCGCTCTGTTCGCGAGGTTCTAACATTGTATGTAGTTTTATATTCACACTCCTCCATATCACTTCCCTTATAGTACATTAGATTTTGTTGTATATAGCTTTTTATAACCTTGATATTTTCAAAGATTTCCTTAAATGTCAAACTCCCCGGTGTTGTAAAACTGCTTGTAAATAATATTTATTTGTGTACTATACAATATTTTATTTACATAAAACTATGTCACCATTACCTTAACTAATTTTAACTGTAAAATTATTTTCTCTATTCCTGGCTTCTCCAGCTTTAAATATACTTAAACCATGTTCAGCCTTCTTCACGGGGGGCCATATGTCATAATATATGCTCTTCCAGGATTAATAAAACAAACCAACAGCCAACGAGAGAAATGGACAGCTAAAGCGAGACACTTTAGAAAACTAACTTACGACCATTTTTTTGGCCACATTCCTGAGGGGGCGTAAACACCTGGCTACTAATCTTTTGTTAGCCCCCGCTTGTGTACACAGGAAAAACAGTCGTTCAGCAGATAACGTCTCACTCGCCACCTCTTTCTCTCTCGGCTGGCTGCCTGGATTTTTAGCTCTAACAACTCGTCGTGTGATTATTTCTCTCCTCAACACATTTACCACTATATTGTCACATATATATATATAAATACAACAAATATAGTGTAGAACATCATTTACTAAAAGGTTTCGACTGTTACGCGTCATAAAGGCGGAACTAAAAAAGGAAAGGAAGAAAGTTAGTTTAAAAAGCGTTACAGAATGACCATGATAATATTAATTCATAGGAATGGATTGTAAATATGCTTAATTATTCCCGTGAAATTCATTATTTGTTACTCTCCACTTTTTACAGCGATCCTCTACCGCCATTTTAAAGTAAAACTAATATTATAAGTTAAGAAAAAGGCATCTTCTGATCATGCAGCTAATCTGTCGTAAATGGCCACCTCTGACATGAGGAACAGACGCCATGTGCAGCCGCTCCTAACATGGATTACAAACGCTGATCATCCTGTATCCCTGGATTAGGAGCCCTTATAGGGTACTATCAGTCGGGCCAGTTGAGCCCAGGTTTTTTACTGAGCTTGTTACTGCTCCCCCTCCTCCTTTTTCATCCGGGCTTGGAACCGGCAAAGGCGGTACGCTATACCTACGCGTTTCGGGCTGTTGGCCCTGATCAGCGTGATGCAAGTTGTACCTCAAGGACCAAAAAACTGGTGTTTTAGGCATCCTAAAAATTATAAATGAACTTATAAAGTTTAACATTTTTCAATTCATGGAGATTTAAAAAAAAATAACGTGTAAAAAGTGTACAGCGCACATAATTTTAAATGCAGTGAAATATAAATAAACAGTTGAAAATAAAAAAAAAATAATGTAAGAGAATTTTTATTCAAAAATGTTTTTAAAAATAAACCTTTTGCTGTGTTTTCTCAAAGATATGCTAATAATTTATTTTTAATAACTTCCAGGCAAATATTGTGCTCACATAAAGATGAAATAATATACCACAAAACCAGCTTTTGACAAATCCTGTCAGATAACTAATCTGTATAAAATAATTTTGATTAAGCCTCCTTGGAAATATATAGCCCGAAACATGAGATTTCAGGTTGGTTATTTGTCCGAATCTGTCAATGGTGTTATACCATATTCTTTTTTCTATCTGTCCCAGTAAGTGTCAAGAAAATCAATTTTTATATTATATATTATGTGAAAAAACAATAAAAAATATTTTTTTAAAGTCAGGTGTTGATATTAAAAACAAAAAAATGCATATCCTGACAAGGCTCACATGACCATTTCTAGAAGCAGAGCT
Source organism: Cordylochernes scorpioides (assembly GCA_030710605.1). Lineage (NCBI taxonomy): Eukaryota > Metazoa > Arthropoda > Arachnida > Pseudoscorpiones > Chernetidae > Cordylochernes > Cordylochernes scorpioides. The sequence continues at coordinate 20,577,712 of CP092872.1, read as the reverse complement.
CCATCAAGAAATTGGGTTACCGAATATCACGGAACAAGTTAAACAACGTTTATTTTATTTTTGTTCCACTAGATGGCGGTCTGCCATCTAGAAATGCTCATGTGAGCCCTGGTCAGGATAAGCCTTTTTTTGTTTTAAATTATATATTATTTATTTTTATAATATTTTTTAGATTATTTTCTCCAATTCTATCAGGTGAGTTGAATATCTATTTTATAAATAGGTATTTGAGTATATATTTACGAAAGCAATAAAAGCATTAAAATTACATGAACGCCAATAAACACCAAACTGAATCATAACAGGGATACACCCATTCGAGTCAAAAGGAGCGATCCATTGAATATAATTAGATAAGACAGGCGTACCTGGGTCTGTGAATGAAAAGCATTTCACATAAAGGCACGTCCCTTTTTTATATAGAGAGATATATCAGTTATTTAAAATTAAATAAAGAAAATGAATCTATTATTCACTTTTTTTTCTGGAGTGTAAGGGGGTCGGAATCTATAGTTCCATTGTGAGTTTGTAGTGTTAAATTCCGAACGCGAGATATGTCTTGAGCTTTTATTACTAAAGCCACAAATACCTATCGAAATCACTACTTGAATTGGTTCCAAAGACATTTAAAGTTCCATAGTTTTCAGTCATTTTTTTGTAATAATTCCAGCACAACGGGATCACATATACAAGACAGCTAACATTATTATCCGGATTTTCGCACAGAAACAGGCTTGCTTCCATTCACAAACACCAACACATTGTTCTGGGATTAAGTGGGCACAACAAAATAGCAGACCCACATTTTCTCATCAACAATGATGCTATTTACATGAGGAAATGATCTTTTAAATATCTCTTAGTACCATGAAATAGGTCGTGTCATTGAACGCCGTTTGCATGCCTTGCCACAGCCGCGTTCAGAAGACGAACTGTGGCAAATGGTTGAGAGGGAATGGAGAGCCATCCCTCAGGACGCCATCCGTACTCTGATTGACTCTCTACCTAGACGTGTTGCTGCGTGCATCGCCGTCCGCGGTGGTCCTACTTGCTACTAAGCCGACGCCGTTCTCGCTCTGTATTATGACTATCATTTTGAAATAAAGATCACTTATTGTTCGTCCCTGTCTCTCTCTGTCTGCCGATTTCATCACTTTCTGGCCACTATTTCTTGGTGTTCCATTTTCAATGTCACGCAGTGTATATATATGGATTGAATGACATATAAATAAATTTGATTTGATATTTGAAAATCAATTTAGAATGTTGTGTAAATGAATATAGATATATCCATATGATCTGGAAATTCTACTCTCTAAGCGATTTTCATTATATACAGGGTGATCCAAAAGTCCCGCACTATTTAAAAAAATGATAATTCCGCGAATATTTGCGCTAGAACAATGCGGTAAACACCATTGTGTTCAGGATGCAATGGGAATATTAAAGGAAAATAATTTAAAATTCGAAATTGGTTTAGTTACAATTTTATTCGCCAGATGGCGCTCTACCAGAATCAGATATTCAGCGGCCAAATTGTTTGATAAATTGAAAAATATAACTGATCGACACGTATTTCCCTTTTTTGAATACCAGGAAAAGAACCCTATAATATTCAATAACAAATTAATAATACACCACTTCGCCAAAAGTAGAAGAATTGGTTGACGAATTTTAAATAAAATCAGAGATATGTAAAATATGTAAATGCAAATTAAAAGATGCAGCAAAAAATATATATATATTTTAGATACGGTTTGTTTCCGAAGATAATACATTTTTAATTTTTTTAATTCAACTTCCTCTCAGTATCGATTATATTCATTTCAATTCATTTGAAAAAAAATGTATCTATCTCTGATAATTTATTTTACTCTGGAATGTTTTTGTTGTCATGTCCAATAAAGAGCCTCAGATGTCTCCATGCATCACAGATGCAGCAATGTACACTATCTTGGGTGTGTAAAGCTGCTGCTCTGGGTCCATGTCAATTTTCTGCAAGACTGCGGCCATTGATGGGAATGAGAATATGTAGGTAGGTGTTAGTTTCACACCAGGACAATTGTTGCCTGTCCTGTAGGTTCTTGTGCCATCTGGATGTATTGTCATTCCTTTGTAGTGTTTTGTTCTAAGTCTTGTTATAGTTTTTGTCATTTTTCTCATAGAGTTTATTTCGCTTTTTGAATTTTTCTTATATTTTTTTTTGTTTAATTATCTTGTATTTTGACAAAGCGATCAAATAATGACATTTGTTCTTTCCCTTGACCTCAATTTTCTGGCTTCCTTGCCAATTCAAATGCCATTTCATTACCCCCGATCCCAACATGGGCAGGAATCATTGTAGAATGCAGTTCTTCTCCAATGGTTTCAGTTGGGTAAGTAACGAGTGTAATTTTCTGTTTGTTTTTAGTATTGCCCTTCTGAATTGCTTCTAGAGCGGATATGGAGTCGCTGTATATTAACATTCCTTCTACTTGATGCAGGGATGGTTGGTTAAGGCATACATCAAGGGCTTTCCAGATAGCTGTCAGTTCACAAGTGAAGTTTGACGAAATCTCTCCTGCTCCTTCTTTGATTTTGATGTGTGTTCCATATGCAAAATCTATCTTCATATTTGAATATATATAAATCAGTTAGTATATTAACGGCATTTATATGTTTCTACGTACTCCTGTAGAAGGACAGAGATGCCCGAAAGCTCAAGATTATGTTTAATGAATATAAAGATACTCATCTCCAGAAACCTGTAGCATTTGTTGACAATTAAAATAACTATTGGATATCCTCGCCTGCTACAATTCAAGAGAGCCACAGTATTTCTTCTAAAATTCTAAATGATTTTTGAGAGAGTATTAACAGAGTATTATTTGTTGTGCAGAGATCCTCTTCATTTGCACTGAGAGATTAGAATGTTAGAGCTCTTCAGTTATAAATATGTTTATATGTTTATCGTGGGCTATAGTGATAATAGCTGTATTTCCACTCAAGCTCTCTGTATAGATTGCTCTACTGATATTCATACCATGTTACGAATTCCATTTTGTAGGTTTATAAATACAACGTGTGATCAATAATTTCCAGGAATGAGGCTGGATCACGTAAAATATTCAAAATAATGAAATAATTTTATAAGGACCTTATAGATAAAACATTTATCAACACGTAGAAAAAAAAAGATCACACAGATGCACGCGTTCATATTTTTTCAAAGTTATAAGCTCGAGTAAATCAGAAAATGTTATCAGTATGGACTGTATTGAAAAACAGCGAGTCTGCATAGAGTTTTGCTTTAAATGAGGGAAAACAGCTTCCGAATCATTTCAAATGTTGAAGCAGGCTTTAAAGATGTCCTATCACAATCGAGGACATTTGAATGGTTTACATGATTTAAAGCTGGTCGAAAAAGCGTCAAGATTGATTCACACTGGCAGACCTTTATCGATAAGGAAACCCGAAAATGCACTAAATAAAGAATCGAAAATAAACCAAGAATAAATATCAGAGATCTATCAGAAGATTAGATATCTCTTTTGGAAAATGCCCAAACCATCATAAATAATGATCTGCTTTTAAACGATCCCCGGCTAAATTTGTCCCACATCTCTTAACGAATGAGCAGAAAGAGCATCTCAAATAACGTGCAAAAATATGGTCGAAATGTTTAATTTGATCTCATTGGCTTAAATATGTTATCACGGGGAATGAAACATGGGTGTACGGATATGATCCGAGGACTAAGTGGCACCAAGCAGTGACTAGAACTGGAGAACTAAGATTTAAGAAAGCAAGGATGATCAAATCGAAGCTTA
>CP092872.1:20537479-20573803 GCA_030710605.1 Cordylochernes scorpioides | reverse complement strand
GATCTGACTAATTTGGGGTTTTTGGATTTGAGGTCGCAAATTGAACAAACTTGGTGCGGTAAGCTTGACATCGGTGCGAATTTGATTCCGGGGCAATGGAGAGGGTCGATTGAGAGGCTGGCGGTTGTCAAAGGCATTAGACCGTTGATTTGTCTGCATTCCTTCACGAGGATGGCGTTCGGTCATTGCGTACCTATTGGGAAGGGATGGCTCGGCTGTTATCAATTCCTCGGTCACCGGTTTTTGTTCGATCACCTCTGGCTTAAAGATCTTGTTCGAATTTTCACGGGCTTTGAAATTAGCCTTTCTCAACTCCATAAAGTCGAGAATTTTGAATTTTATTCTGTTAGTTACCTTCCCAGATTCTTTAACTTTTTCAAGTTGTTTTGTGGTTCTGTTTAGAATGGCTCCTCCTTGGATCCTCTCCAACGTTTGTCCAATAACTTCCAAAAGACTTATTGCAATATCTATGTTCAGGTCATTTGGATCGCTGATAAGTTTTTTTAAGCACTCCTCGACTATACTAGGTCTAATTTTGTTCATAAGGAACAATTCACCTATAATTTGGATATTTGAAACTTTTCTCTCTTTCACATACATCGATTCATCTCTTTCTTTAATTTTGCAAATTTCAAGATCCTTTTCTTCGTAAACTTTGTTGAATTCTTGCTGACAGGTTTTCAGCAAGTATTTTAAAATATTTATATTGTCTGGACCATTATTCACTTCCTGAGGAAGGATTAGCATCAACTTGACGTAATATTTTATGTAGAATTTTTCATCCAGCGCGCGCTCATGGAAAAATTCTACCAACTCATCATTGGTCAAGTATTCTTCGCACTTCAGGTCCATAAACTCATTAGAAAGCTTCTCAAATTTATGAGGAGTCAGCTTATTGAGGATGCTACTGATCTTATCTTTAATTTCTTCTTTCTTTTGGCTCTCTGAATTATCGCCATTCGCTCTTTTTTTCCAAGGTTTTTCTGTCTTTTGGAGAACGATTTCATCGTTGAATCTCCAATCATCTTGTTTAGATAAATAATTTAATTTTTCGTTCCAATTGTCCCAATCATAAATTGTTGGCACATGTGCGATATTATGTGAAGTTAGCAGATCATATGACGCTGGTGTATTTCTTGCTTTTGCAGAAAGCCTACAACGAAAGAGCTCCAACTTGGAGTAAGTTAGAATCTTTTGTGCATCTTTTGTAGATGGAGGGTTCTGGGACGTGGCTTCAGGTCCGTCAGTAACTTCAGGAATCGATTTTTCGTCCTTATTTTCAAGATTGTCTGGTTGAGGTACGGAGGGAATTTCTGAATTTAAGGTTTCGTCCTCATTTTCAAAGCTTTCTGGTTGAGGTTCATGGATGGCTTCCTCGTTATTTTTAGGGCTCTTTGGTTGAGATTCGGGGATGGTTTCCTCGTTATTTTCAAAGCTTTCTGGTTGAGATTCGGGGATGGTTTCCTCGTTATTTTTAAGGCACTCTGGTTGAGATTCGGGGATGGTTTCCTCGTTATTTTTAGGGCTCTCTGGTTGAAGTTCGGGGATGGTTTCTTCGTTATTTTTAGGGCTCTCTGGTTGAGGTACGGAGACGATGTCAGGAATTTCTTCCTGAGGCTCAGGACTGGATGTTACCTCCGATTCAGGTTTGGTGATGACATTCTCAGTAATTTCCCGGACTTTTTCAACGATCGATTTGGTTTCTGGTTCTTCTTGCTTCTTTTCAACCCCAGTACTCCAATTTGTTGATTTATCTGCTGAAGTTTCACCATGCTTTGTTTCGTCGTTAGTTCGCCAAATTGTGTACCTATCCGCTGAAGTTTTATCCTGCTTCGTTTCGCCATTTGTTCTCCAATTTGTGTATCTATCCGCTGAAGTTTCACCATACTTCGTTTCACTGTTTGTTCTCCAATTCGTTGAATTATCCACATCTGATCGGTCCCAATTCTGATTAAATGGTCTTCTGGTAGCATTTCTAAAATTGGAAGAATTATTTTGCGCGTTATAAGTTTGGTTATTGCGGTTAAAATTTCCATTCCTATTATTGGAAGCATACCTATCTTGGTAATTGTTAGAGGCAAAATTTCCATTCCTATTATTGGAAGCTAACCTATCTTGGTAATTGTTAGAGGTAAAATTGCCATTCCTATTATTGGAAGCATACCTATCTTGGTAATTGTTAGAGGTAAAATTTACATTCCTATTATTGGAAGCATACCTATCTTGGTAATTGTTAGAGGTAAAATTTCCATTCCTATTATTGGAAGCATACCTATCTTGGTAATTGTTAGAGGTAAAATTTCCATTCCTATTATTGGAAGCATACCTATCTTGGTGATTGTTATTTGAGGAATAATTATTATTATGTCTTCTGGTATCTTGACGATCAAATCTTTGGCGAGTTGTTCCTTCATCATTTTGTGATTGTCTGTAATCTTTCCTAGTAGTGTTATTCTCTCTATCTCTTTTGACTTTCACTTCTTGCCATTCATATTTTTCTTGTTTGGCATGTGCTATTACTTCATGGATAACATCCACATCTGCTTTTGAAGATGGTTCAACTTGGTCTCTTCTTGGTCCCCAAGCTTGTCTAGGTTGGCTTGTAGATTGTTCTACCTGTTTTTTTGTTTGTTCAGTTGAAGATGGTTCAACTTGTTTCCTTGGTCCCCAAGCTTGTCTAGGTTTGCTTGTAGATTGTTCTACCTGTTTTGTTTGTTCAGTTGAAGATGTTTCAACTTGTTTCCTTGGTCCCCAAGCTTGTCTAGGTTGGCTTGTAGATTGTTCTACCTGTTTTGTTTTTTGTTCAGTTGAAAATGGTTCAACTTGTTTCCTTGGTCCCCAAGCTTGTCTAGGTTGGTTAGTAGGTTGTTCTACCCGTTTTGTTTGTTCAGTTGAAGATGTTTCAACTTGTTTCCTTGGTCCCCAAGCTTGTCTAGGTTGGCTTGTAGGTTGTTCTACCTGTTTTATTTGTTCAGTTGATGGTTCAACTTGTTTTCTTGGTCCCCAAGCGGATCTTGTAGGTTGTTCTACCTGTTTTATTTGTTCAGTTGATGGTTCAACTTGTTTTCTTGGTCCCCAAGCGGATCTTGTAGATTGTTCTACCTGTTTTGTTTGTTCAGTTGATGGTTCAACTTGTTTCCTTGGTCCCCAAGCGGATCTTGTAGGTTGTTCTTTTTTATTAGCAGATTGTTTTGTTTGACTTTGATTAACTTGTCTAGAGGTTGATTCAATTAGCTTTTTAGGTTCTTCAGCAACTAATGCTTGCGTTTGAACGTCGAGTTTTGAATCTTCCTGAACGGTTTCATTCTTCAAAGTTGAAGCATTTTTGTTTTTTCTTCCTCTGCGATTATTTTTACCCATTTCAATAATTCTTATTTTTCTTAACTACTCTTATATATTTTTTTAATTGAAGGATATTAAAGAGAAAGAGAGAGAGATAATTATATTCATAAAAAAATAGTGAATGAAAATAAATAGGTATATATATATTTTTTTTATTTAAATAAAATATTTAAATATCATTGTTTTAATTATTTTTTATTTTTTAATTTAAAGGCGCTTTCGCGCGCGCATTTGATAATTTTGTTTCACTTTGTTATAAACTTTCAAAAGTACACTTATAAAAAAATGTCACTGTAATATCTTTCAGAGTTATTGTCTGAATCCCGATATACATGCTGAAAGATGCATCTTCCTTAAGTTTTGTCCATGAGTGTATTTTTCTCCAATATATAAAAATATGGATGGAAATTTTGCAGGGAGGAAATTGATCTATAAAACATAGGGCGCTTCTCCCGTCAAATTGAACGTCAAAACTAAACGCCATTTATAGATAGGCGCCCTATACTTATATACAAGGTATGTCCCATAGGTTCCCGGACTAGGTCCATAAAAAATAAATTAATGAAAAATTTAAATAAATTTGACTGTTTCTGATAGAAAAAATATTTGGCAACACGGTGGTACCAATATCGAGGCGGACGTGCCTGCGCGCCAAGGTCATTCTAATTTATTTAAAGGTCACACCTAGCGCTGCGGAGATTTTTCGATGGAACAAAAATTGAAGCAGAGGATTTGCATAGAATTTTGTGTGAAACTTCAAATATTAGCAACTGAAACTTTTGAAATGCTTAATAAAGCATTCCCCAATGACGCCCCAAAGAGAACAACTGTTTTTGAATGGCATTCTAGATTTAAAGCTGTCAGAATTTTCATTGAAGATGATCCTCGTCAAGGACGCCCAAAATTTCAAAGGACTGATGAAAATGTGTAAAAAATCACCGATTTGATAAAAGAAAATCCTCGAACCACTTTGCTGGAGCTAGAGCAAGACACTGACATCTCTAAAGCAACGATTGGAAAGATCGTAACCGAAGATTTGAAGCTCAAAAAGTTTCCTGCAAAATTCATCCCAAGATTCCTCACTAATGAGCAAAACCTGTGTCGGCTTGCAACCTGTGAGCACATGTTGGAAATGACAAGAACGGATCCGGAGTGGAAACACAAGATAATCACAGCCGACGAGACATGGGTCTATGGCTATGACCCTGAAACCAAGCGCCAATCTGCCGAGTGAAGAAGTCAGGGTGAGCCTAGACCCAAAAATCCAGGATATTGAAATCCAGAAACAAGTTGTTGCTGGTCGCCTTTTTAGATAACAAGGGCATTGTTCATCACGAGTATCTTCCTGCAGGTCAAACAGTTATTAAGGAAATGTATTTGGGCATTCTTCGCCGTCTAAGGGTAGCGATTCGAAAAAAAGGAGAGACATATGGACTAATGGTGACTGGATCCTACACTATGACAATGCCCGCCCTCACACAGCGCACTTGTGACGAGTTTTTTAGCGAAAAACGGGACACAAATCCTACCTCAACCACCCTATTCCCCAGACATCGCACCAAATGACTTTTTCCTGTTCCTCAAACTTAAAGAAGTTCTAAAAGGAAGACCTTTTGACACCAGGGATGACATAATAGAAAAAACGCTGTTGGCATTGAAGAGCATTCCAAAAGAGGCCTATAAAACTGTTTCGACAATTGGGAGGAACAATGGCGCTGGTGCGTTGAAGCAAGAGGGGGGATTACTTTGAAAAGTTTTAATAATTTTTCTAAAAAAATATTTTACCTTTTTTTATGGACCCAGTCCGGGAACTTATGGGACATACCTTGTATATATATATATATATACACACACACACACACACAATTATTAAGAATCATATAATATTTTTTATTTTTATAAATGTACATATATAGTCTATTCTTATTTCTATTTGTTTGTGTGTACATATTTTAAATTTTAGCCCCATAGTTGTATATTTTCGGCTACATGAACTGTGTATATATTTTATATATCACCGCGTAAAGGCATCACGTGATCGTCCAAAGCAGTTCAAAAATAAGAAAAGCCCTGACGAAGTTAGGCGTATAGCCTATTGATATATTGGCATTTGTAATAAATAAAATGTTTTGTTTTATTTTTGATCCAAAATATGCCATTTAATTAATATAGATATATACTGTTAAACCTGTCTTTAGCGCCCCCTATTTAGAAGGCGTAATATAGCACATGTGCTAACAATAAGTGATTGGGACAATTGGAACGAAGAATTAAATTATTTATCTAAACAATATGATTGGAGATTCAACGATGAAATCGTTCTCCAAAAGACAGAAAAACCTTGGAAAAAAAGAGCGAATGGCGATAATTCTGAGAGCCAAAAGAAAGAAGAAATTAAAGATAAGATCAGTAGCATCCTCAATTAGCTAACTCCTCATAAATTTGAAAAGCTTTCTAAAGAATTTATGGACCTGAAGTGCGAAGAGCGCCTCCCTCTCTATAGCGCCCGATTTTAAATACGTATAGATGGAAATTTTGCCGGGAGGATATTGATCTAAAGAGACAAAGGTGTCCTCTCCCGTCAAAATAGACGTCAAAACTAGACGCCATCTATTAACCGTCGCCGCAACTAGCGGCCTCGGGTCGGTGACAAAGCCACAACACCAGCTTTGGCAAACTAAAAAGCGTCCACCTAGAGACCTAGTCCACCTAGTTTTGACGTATATTTTGACGGGAGAGGCGACCCTTGTCTCTTTAGATCAATATCCTCCCGGCAAAATTTCCATCTATATTATAGCCATAGATTTGGCCCAGCCACTTTGCCAGCTAAACACCTCTTTGGTAGATTGTCAAGATTCCATTAGATCCCGTGTGGATCTCATGGAATAAAGTCTGCCCTAGACTGACGAGGGCCATTAGCCCGAAACCATGGTCTCTAGGTGGACGCTTTTCAGTTTGCCAAAGCTGGAGTTGTGGCTTTGTCACCGACCCGAGGCCGCTAGTTGCGGCGACGGTCAATAGATGGCGTCTAGTTTTGACGTATATTTTGACGGGAGAGGCGACCTTTGTCTCTTTGAATACGTAGTACGATGCGATTTACATTAAAGTGACCTGTCTATAGCACCCCCTCTCTATAGCACCCTATTTTGATGAGTCCCAAGAGGGGGCGCTATAGACAGGTTTAACTGTATACCATTATGTACATACATATACAGTTAAACCTTTCTAGAGCGCCCCCTCTAAATAGCGCCTTCCTCTCTATAGCGCCCGATTTTAAATACGTAGTACGATATGATTTACATTAAAAGTGACCTGTCTATAGCACCCCCCTCTCTATAGCACCCTATTTTGGTGAGTCCCAAGAGGGGCGCTATAGACAGGTTTAACTGTATACCATTGTATACATACAGTATACAGTTAAACCTGTCTATAGCGCCCCCTCTAAATAGCGCCTTCCTCTCTATTGCGCCTGATCTTAAATAGGTAATATGATGCGATTTACATTAAAAGTGGCCTGTCTATAGCACCCTATTTTGGTGAGTCCCAAGAAGGAGCGCTATAGACAGGTTTAACTGTATACCATTCTCGTACAAATTTTATTAGTTTAACAAGTAGTTGTATACATGGAGTTTCAGATAAAAATATAGGCTATTAAAAGCTTAATCAAATTAAACCAATACCTAATTCACGTTTTTTTGTGAGAGAAACATGAGATCTGAAATTAATTCGTACCCATTATTTGAAAATAATCAAGTATCAGAGATATTAAATTTATTAATTTGTTTTCATAATGCGCCTGATCCTAATATTACGGGGCATATGTTTGTTAATAATGCATACTAGGAAATTTTCATTCCGGGGATATTTCTTCCTAGGAAAATTCAAATTGACCAATTACTAGAATAAATTGTCTATTTTAAGGTATTAATGACATATCCTTCTATCGTGTTTGATAGAAACGTGAAATAGTGAAACATTCACTCAAAATAACACGGGCAGGGCAAGGTTAAATATATATAAAAGGAAAGTTCAAAGTCCAATTTAACTCTTTTCAATCAAATCTCTTAATAAAATATATAGTTATCGAGAAGGTGTATAGGTAAAATACAGTTCAAAATATAAACTATTATAAAATCCTATTCTCTCACACAAAATACAAACAAAAACTTATTAAAACTTTTGAGATAAAAATGATATTCAGAAACTCGAAGTAATTTGACCATATAGATAGATAATAGCCAAATATTCGACTAAATTGCTTCTTTTGGATTCATAAAATGTGATGTTAATATGTTTTGCTGAATTATGTTTGTTATAATATAATACATAATTATAATAATACTAGAATAATAGCCAGTTCTACAAACAGGTTAAGAACGACAGCCATTACTGAGACTTATTAAAGTATTTTATTTTAAAAAAGATAAAAATAAAGTATGTTAAAGTGTCCATATATTTCATACAAATAGATTTGTAATTTTCCTAATGTAAATTAATGGGAAAACTGATCTTCTTGATATAAAGGCCAATATATATGCCTACATATGCCATCCAATTTCCTTATTTTTATTCAAGTAATATGAAATCAGTATATATAGAAAGATTCTTTTTAGAATTTTTCAACATATTCAATCGCCATTGCAATTAAATATTTTTAAAGGTGTCACATAAAATAATAGAACCATGACCCATTTGATTGAAATAGGTATAAAAAGCCTAATAAAAGTTATAAATATTTCATATTGACTGGTCAATCTCTATATATATAAAAGTCAATGTCTGTCTGTTTCGCGATAAACTCAAAACTACTGAACCAATTGGTACCAAATTTTGGATGTCGCTTTTTATAAACCTGAGGAAAATTTTCGGCTACATTTTGATTAGTATTTTTGGCTATTTCTTTTTTTCATTTGAAGAACCTTTTTTTTACGCGGAGTAAATACGAAGCGAAGTAACAACACGAAGCCAATTAAGCGACCAATGAGTGTTCTGCATTTCTTTTCAAGTTGCTTGCGTACTTTTTTTAAAATATCTTTTTATATGAGTGTCACTTTTTTTACAAAAGTATTGAGAGAGAAATTTATATTACTAAGTTACGGTAAGTGCACACAATGCAATTTTTAAAAAATAAACTTTACAAAATTAACGTTACTGTATGTAAATAATGGCTTTCTCATTTTTTATTAATTTTTGTTTTGCCCTTTGTTTTTTTTTTATGCCTTTGTTTTTTTTTGAAGTTGCTTGCGTACTTTTTTGAAATATCTTTTTATAAGAGTGTTAATTTTTTTTTTTTACAAAAGTATTGAGAGAGAAATTTCTATTACTAAGTTACGGTAAGTGCGCGCAATGCAATATTAAAAAAAAAAAAAAAAAACTTTGTAAAATTAACGTTACTGTATATGAATAATATCAATATGTAAATAAATCTTCATATTTTTATTAATTTTTGTTCTGGCCTTTGTTTTTTTTATCTCTTTTTTAAAAAAGTGTTTAAAATGCAGTCGCAGTCATTAGCAAACACATATGTTTGCCTAATTTCCATGTGCTCTTTTATTTTTACAGAAAAATATTTACATGCCACTATTTTGCATTAATATTTTTTATAAACCTATTTTTTTCTTATTATTGAGAAGATGGACATCGCAGTCAAGATCTATCGCAGTCACTCATTCAACTTAGGCAATTTCAAGGGTTAACGCGCTGGGGCGGGTACCTCGGTGGTTGGGTGGAAAGCTGCCATCTATTTAAACTATATTGATTTTGACACAACTAAATGGATTGCAAAAAAATAATTAAATCAAATACCTAAAGACTAATATAATACAATTTTTGGCATCACACACACTTTTTGCCTGGGGTTTATGTGTTACTTCTTTATTGCTATTCTATGGCACTTCTACTATTTATTATTGATGTAATACTTTCAGTATGAAGGAAATTGCACTCCGGGGAATTCTCGGGCGAAGCCGGGTCATTCGTCTAGTTTTATATAATACTAGCGGATGTACCCGGCTTCGCCCGGGTTTTACCCTAGTGAAAGTGTACCTAACCCGTACTTGATAAAAATTATTTTTCGAGCATATATCCACTCTCTACTTAAACCGTCTTATAAAGATAAGCTGTACCCGTTCAAACGTTGCTGTGTTAGTAAAAAAAGGCAGTTATGATAGCTCAAACATAATTTATTAATGATAAATTTGAATATAAAATATGTACAAAACATAGATATACATAGTTAATGGTAGAATAAACATGCTTCTTCATTTGTGATATTAAACAATATTGCGAACGAATTTAAATTGAACAACAATTTTGTAATTATTAAATATCATCATGAAATGAATGAAATTTGATGATTGATAGTGAACTTTATCTTAGTAGTGCATGTAAATATACAACATTTTTTTGTTTTCCTATCTGGTGCAAGAACAAATAAATTTGATGGTTTTCCAACTCGTGAACACCCAACGTACAGCTGTCCATGTGAGAAGCATGGATTTATCAAATTTAATCCACATACTTGCAATGATTGTCCCAGTGCTTTGTTAATGGTCATTGCAAAGGCTAGTCGTACAGGAAACTGTAAACGTTTGAATTCAAATGAAGTAGCCGTTGGTATCATGGGTATTGCGTTTTCACCGCCACTCTGTGTTGTGACGACGATCTAAGTTCTATAGAGGTAGTCGATCACCTCTATCCTTGGTCGGCGGGGTTGAAGGTTCAAAATTAAGGTGTCGCTGCTTATAGCACTATTAATATATTAGACGAAAACGGGATGGAAAATTATATTTATTATAAATTAAGAAAATAAGTAAAGTAGTTTTTAATTAATTATATATTTAAATATTTACACTAAAAGAATCGGAGATCAGGGCAAATTCTCGTGTTCGAAAGTTGTTTACAGGTTCTTCTGTATTTGTTTTCTCATTTTAGCCGCTGCATCCCCGTAGCCGCTTCCGTCGGCCTCCCATTGGCTGCTTCGGACTCCTTCTTTTCCAACATTTCTCCCACCTTTGAGTTGGCGCCTCGACGACTCAAACATGGAAAGGAAAAGTTCATTAGATCCAATCGGTTTGGTCTCTTGATGGGCCGTCCGTAACTTGACACAACATTCGGGGTTTCAATGTGATGTTGCTCTTGTTGTGAAGTCAAAGGGTCCTCTTCAGTTGTCAATCGAACTTCTTGTGGGGGAGATCGCTCCGTTAGAGGGTCTCGACATCTTATCTCGGGCGTTATCTCTAAATTGTAGAGTTTTTGAATAGGTCGTATTTTATCACATGATGAAGTTTTCACTTTCGCAACCCTCACAAGTCCATCTTTTCCTGGATAGAGTTGGATTATTCTGGCTAACGGCCAGTGTAGTCTCTTTAAACTCTCTTGTCCAATGAGCACCATGTCTCCCACCTTGAATGGTATGGTAGTCTTCAGGCGTCTCGTTTCTTGTCTCAGGAATCCAAAATATTCGATACGAAATCGTTCTCTAAGATCTTCTCGTACACGTTTGATATATTGATATTTGCGGGAGAGGGCCTGGTTATCAATCAAGTCCAGGTCTGGAACGCCAACCTCTCTGGCCTCATGTAAGAACAACGAAGGTGTCAATGGAACGAGATCCTCACTTTCTTCAGTTAGGTAGGTCAGTGGGCGTGTGTTCATCAAGCTTTCGACGTCACACATTACCGTGGAAAGTTCTTCATATCCCAAGGAGGTTTGACCGAGAATCTTAAAGAGCAATTGTTTCATCATTCCAATCAAACGCTCCCACAATCCACCCCACCAAGGAGCACCAGGCGGTATGGATTTCCAGGTGATGTTTTTCAATGTGGGATCACATTTTAATCTCGAAAAATCAATCTTCTTTAAAGCATTAGCCATGCCTTTGAAATTAGTCCCATTCTCCGAATACACAATCAATGGTCGGCCTCTTCGAGCAATAAATTGGCGGAAAGCTTGAATGAAGGCTTCCATAGACAAATATGTCACAAGTTCCAGATGAACTCCTCTATACATTGCACATGTGAAGATGACAATCCATGCTTTCTTCTTATTTTTTAAGATAAGATGTCCAGTTAGATCAACTCCTACTATTTCGAAAACTGCAGCATCTCGTACTCTGTCTTCTGGTAATGAATTTGATTCGACGGTAGCTGGTGACGCGGTGAATCGTTTACAGTGAATGCATTGATTGATGATCTTCTTGACGGTTTTCCTGGATCTTAGTATCCAATAGTTTTCTCTCAGAATACCGAGGAGAGTTTGTAGACCGGCGTGCCCGTGGGTTTCATGGTTCCACCTGATGAGCAAAGAGACCAAGAAGTGATTTGAGGGCAATAAAATGGGCATTCTAAAATTAGTGAAATCTTCTCTTCTGGAAATTTTAGTTTTTATTCTCAAAATCCCTGAAGAGTCTACTAGCAACTTAAAGCCTTGTAGTTTCTTATCTTCATGCCCTGAAAACGATTCTCTCTGGATAAGTCTCATCAGTATTATTTCTGACTTAGTGATTTCTTCTGTACTGAGATCTTCTGAAATTATCTTTCTTCTATCAATCTTGGCGTTGTTGAAGAATCTGTATATCCAGGCGGTGATTCGTACTATTCTCAAAAAAGGGGAATAACGTCCAAATAAATTTTCATTTTCTCTTGTCGTACACAAGGTGTTCAGGATGGTTTTGCGCCTTTCAGAATAAACAATCTCCAAATCAGGGATAATGGTTGATTTGGGCCACTCTTCTCGAGATACCTTTAACCATGCAGGCCCCTTCCACCATCTTGTCTCCTTAAGTGTTTCTGCTGAACATCCCCGAGATGGGAGGTCTGCCGGGTTTAATCGGCCTGGTATGTGGCGCCAAGATTCGGGGGAGCTAAGATTATGAATTTCCTTAACACGGTTCCTCACAAAGGCTGCCCAGTTGTCTTCCCTTTGGATCCAACAGAGAGCATTGGTCGAATCGGTCCAATAAAATGTTGGAATTTCCTCAAATTCCAGATCTTGTATGACGTTAGCTGCCAAACCAGCTCCAATCAGACAAGCCAAAAGCTCCAATCTTGGGATGGTGAGTTTCTTCAGTGGAGCTACTCGTGTTCGAGCCTGTATCAATTGGATGTCCACTCTATCTTCCTTTTCAATGCGGAGGAAAATACAAGTTGCATAGGCAAACTGACTGGCGTCGCAATACGTTGTCTTATCTGCAATATAGTTGTTATTTGCAATTTATTTTCTGATTTGATATATTTTTCTCTTTTTTTTTCGCTCTAAATATATATTTTTAAATTTACAGCCAATATCTTGTTTCTTCCCTGTAATTGCTTATCAAACGTGAATCAGTGTTTTCTCAGGGTTAGAAATTGGAGTGTGAGAATGTGGAGGAGCAAAATAACTCCCTACTGAATTTCTCAATAGCCTTACTCCCAGAGGAATGCCTCCACAACAGTTAAACTCTAGATTGGTGCTATTGTTATGCTTTTGAGAAATTTTAACCTTAAGCAGAGTCTTTGCAAATGGCACACGTATAGTAATACAGCGCATGTGCTCTCATGACCTTGAAGTACAGATACTGACAGGGAACAATGTTAGACACACTGTATTGGTGTCAAAAATATATTTAGTTCCTTCAGAAATCAGCCTGCCCTTCATTCTGAAGAGGCATCAGTATTCACTAAGGTTGGCTTCTGCTATGACTATAAATAAGGCTCAAGCCCAAATCTTTGGGTTCTTGCTACAAGAGCCTGTGTTTATGCATGGGCAGGTAGCTCTATGTGGCTTTTTCACGTGTGTGGACTTTGGATAACATACATGTAAAGTTGAACCCATGCACATATAAAACCATAAATTTAGTTTTTAATGAGGATTTTTACTTAATTTTTTCAATAAGTCTTTTCCACTGCAATATAGTTGGCAGCTTTATTTTTCATATTTGTTTTTTATTTTGAATATATTTATTTGAACTTTTCACCAATGCCTATAGTTTCTTACCAGAAAGGAAATTTTTGTTTGCTAATAAACTATTTATTTTATTTTTATTTACTTATTTTTCCCACTGCTCTTATACATATATTTTGTACATATTCAGCCAGCGCCGCCCGCCTCAGTAATACCTTTTTAGGAGTGAGGCTGTAATTAAACAACAATCAACTGTCGAAATTTGAATTTTAAAATGTTCGAATTAACGGAAGAGTCGGAATATCGATAGTGTCGAATTACAGATTTATTATATGATAGGCCGTAAGTCAGGACATCCAAACATGGTCGAAATATCATGTTTCGGAATAATGAGTTTACCCTGTATATATATAAACTATAAATGTAATTTTTTTATGAAGTGCAATAAATTAATTAATTTCTTATTAAGGTTGTCTTATCTTCAATATAGTTCGGTTGTTTGCAACTTTATTTTATAATTTGTTGAGTTTTTTTTCTCCTTTTTCATTTGAAATTAATTTTTTAGGCATAGGCGCGCGCACCAATGCCTATAGTTTCTGACCTGAAAGAATTTATTTGTATTATTTGTTCACTAATAAACCATTTATAATCAATTATTTTTAATAATTGGTCTTCCCTTTATATACCTATTTCCCCTACTGCTATATACATTAATTTTCTATATTTTTGCACTGTGCTGTCTAATATGTTGTTAATTATAATATTTGTTGTTGATGATATGATTCCATTCTTATTTTGATATGAAATACATAAGACCTGCCCGAATTTACATACTTAGAATCTATTTTTACTCACCCATATACTTTAAATTCTTGGTAAACGGTTTGCGGATTTCGACAAATTAGAAGGAAGAATCATATATCGCCGCAACTCTTTTTATTATTATAGCGGTTAAGGAAGCTTTCGGGCAAGCCCTTCTTCAGCTAATTTAATTGTACAAACAAAGAGAGATTATATATCGTTTTTAAAATAAATCAAAATAAACGAAAAGAAATTTACCACGCCCCTATCGCCCTCGTTTCAATAGCACCGCGTGGCCACGTTATGTCTGATCCTAACTTCAAATGTAATATGGTACAAAAATATCTTAAAAGAAAGTTACCTAATTGAATAAATATAAAGAATCAACTATAAACAGTTCAAAAAAATTTTTTAGGATAGAAGGGGGACGTACTGTGATGTACGGCAACTGTATACTTTTGTTTAATGGTTTAGGGTGCTTCATGGTTTCTATTGCTTCAAGAATGAGTCTTTGGGTTTTAGTTTTGGCATTTGTATGGAGGATTCTGGTATTATTGAAGTCTGGAGTGTGTCCGGTTTCTCTGACGTGGTCAACAATTAAGGAGTTTGGGTTTAGTTTGGAGATGTTTCGTTGGTGTTCTTTGATTCTGATTGAAAGATCTCTTGATGTCTCACCGATGTAGACACTATTGCAGTTGAGGCAGGGAATTTGGTAAACTAAATCTTTTTTCTGTTTCTGGTCGGTGCTTTTGGTGATTGGGTTTCTTAGAATCGAGCCCATGGAAGGTGAACCTCTGAAGATGGTTTTTATGCCAAAACTTTTGAGTTTGCGGGCTATTGTAATTGTAGATCCTGTATATGGTAAGTAACAGGTGGAGATGTATTGATTGGAGTTGTTTCTGGGAGTCCCTGGTTTATATCTATTTCTTTTAATGAAAGGAAGCGGGTATCCAGATTTAAGAAGCTGGTTTTCGATAGATTTAAGTTCCTTATTGTATTCTATTTTTGAAGAACAGTGGGTGAAAGCTCTTTTCGTCAAGGTACGTACAACTGTTATTTTGTGGGAGATGGGAGAATTGGAGGCAAAGTGTAGGTACTGCGTTGGGGAGGTAGGTTTTCTATAAACTTTTGTTGTAAAACCGGTTCTATTTCTGGTAAATAAAATGTCAAGGAATGGCAGGCTTCCGTTATTTTCTTTTTCTATTGTAAATTGAATAGATGAGTTGAAGCTATTGAGGGTTTCTAGGATGTGATTTTCACTGTTTTCTGTGATTATGCAAAAAATATCATCGACATATCTTGACCAGATTAATATTTCGTTGGGTTTTATTTCAGTGATCCATGAGTCAATCGTGGAGAGAACTATTTCGGCTAGAATTGTAGACAGTGGGCTTCCCATCGGGGTTCCTTTTATTTGGTTGTAGTATTCTTCTGTAAATTTAACTGTTGTGCTCTTTAAACAGATTTCAGTGAGTTTCAGGATTGCAAGGTGGTCCGGGTATGCTTCTTTATTTTTGATTAGGATGGTTTGTAGGGAGTCCATTATTAGGTCGTGGGGGAGGCTTGTGTATAGGTCTTTGACATCATATGAAACGATTCGGTGATTGGTTTTCAATTTGAAATTCTTCATTTTTTGTAGAATTTCTTCAGGATTTTTAACAATGTGAGGTAGATTTTTGGTTATTTCAGAAAGTCTATTGGCTAGATGTTTGGAGAGAGAATATGCTGGTGATTGGTTATAGGCAACTATTGGTCTGAGGGGGGTGTTTTTCTTATGGATTTTAGGAAGGCCGTAAATATATGGGTGGGTTCCAGGATTTTCAGGATTTTCCAGAATTTGTTTCTTCAAGGACTGATCGATAATTTGGTTTTTAAGGAGTTGATGTATAGATTTTTTAAAAGCTGTTATTGATTTTGATGCTTCCTGTGGCTCTATTTTAATGAAGAATTCGGTATTGTTCAGGTGCGTTTTCATTCTATTTAGGTAATCTTCAGTATTTAAGATTTCATTCCCCCAGTTCTACGCCTTAAAGATCCCATCAAAAACAGTTTCTCAAAAACGGTTTTAGAGCATACAGGTAAGAAGCTTCTCGAAGCTAGAATCAAAGGTTGTTTTTCAAAAATATCCTTCCTATCAGCAAAAGTTAAATGCCTTATTGGAATCATTACCTTGCACACCCCTTCCGAAATAACAACTAAACTTATACAAGAAATAACTTCGAAAATAATCCTTCAGAATACTTCTACTGCCCTCAAACATGAAAAGAAAATAGATCACTGGAAAAAGAAATACCATTTCCCCGAAGACAATCACTGCATTGTCAACCTATCCGAATATGAACTCAACCCATCAGAGATTTCCTTGTTAAACAAAGGTCTATCATACCGTCCGATCAAAAATGTGTTTTTACCCCAAATCATTAGCTCCATAGAATCCGGCATACATAACATTTCGAATAATAATGTGCACATGATCAGAAACTTTGTGGCTTCCACACTAGCTCCCACACCCAGTAGTCGCACATCCCAGCACAATAAAGAATCCCATCGTCGCATCAATAAAGAAATCTCTATCCTAAATAACCTATCCAAAAACAAAAACATCACAATCTCCCGAGCAGACAAAGGCGGATCTGTTGTAATCTTAAATACTGAAGATTACCTAAATAGAATGAAAACGCACCTGAACAATACCGAATTCTTCATTAAAATAGAGCCACAGGAAGCATCAAAATCAATAACAGCTTTTAAAAAATCTATACATCAACTCCTTAAAAACCAAATTATCGATCAGTCCTTGAAGAAACAAATTCTGGAAAATCCTGAAAATCCTGGAACCCACCCATATATTTACGGCCTTCCTAAAATCCATAAGAAAAACACCCCCCTCAGACCAATAGTTGCCTATAACCAATCACCAGCATATTCTCTCTCCAAACATCTAGCCAATAGACTTTCTGAAATAACCAAAAATCTACCTCACATTGTTAAAAATCCTGAAGAAATTCTACAAAAAATGAAGAATTTCAAATTGAAAACCAATCACCGAATCGTTTCATATGATGTCAAAGACCTATACACAAGCCTCCCCCACGACCTAATAATGGACTCCCTACAAACCATCCTAATCAAAAATAAAGAAGCATACCCGGACCACCTTGCAATCCTGAAACTCACTGAAATCTGTTTAAAGAGCACAACAGTTAAATTTACAGAAGAATACTACAACCAAATAAAAGGAACCCCGATGGGAAGCCCACTGTCTACAATTCTAGCCGAAATAGTTCTCTCCACGATTGACTCATGGATCACTGAAATAAAACCCAACGAAATATTAATCTGGTCAAGATATGTCGATGATATTTTTTGCATAATCACAGAAAACAGTGAAAATCACATCCTAGAAACCCTCAATAGCTTCAACTCATCTATTCAATTTACAATAGAAAAAGAAAATAACGGAAGCCTGCCATTCCTTGACATTTTATTTACCAGAAATAGAACCGGTTTTACAACAAAAGTTTATAGAAAACCTACCTCCCCAACGCAGTACCTACACTTTGCCTCCAATTCTCCCATCTCCCACAAAATAACAGTTGTACGTACCTTGACGAAAAGAGCTTTCACCCACTGTTCTTCAAAAATAGAATACAATAAGGAACTTAAATCTATCGAAAACCAGCTTCTTAAATCTGGATACCCGCTTCCTTTCATTAAAAGAAATAGATATAAACCAGGGACTCCCAGAAACAACTCCAATCAATACATCTCCACCTGTTACTTACCATATACAGGATCTACAATTACAATAGCCCGCAAACTCAAAAGTTTTGGCATAAAAACCATCTTCAGAGGTTCACCTTCCATGGGCTCGATTCTAAGAAACCCAATCACCAAAAGCACCGACCAGAAACAGAAAAAAGATTTAGTTTACCAAATTCCCTGCCTCAACTGCAATAGTGTCTACATCGGTGAGACATCAAGAGATCTTTCAATCAGAATCAAAGAACACCAACGAAACATCTCCAAACTAAACCCAAACTCCTTAATTGTTGACCACGTCAGAGAAACCGGACACACTCCAGACTTCAATAATACCAGAATCCTCCATACAAATGCCAAAACTAAAACCCAAAGACTCATTCTTGAAGCAATAGAAACCATGAAGCACCCTAAACCATTAAACAAAAGTATACAGTTGCCATCACAGTACGTCCCCCTTCTATCCTAAAAAATTTTTTTGAACTGTTTATAGTTGATTCTTTATATTTATTCAATTAGGTAACTTTCTTTTAAGATATTTTTGTACCATATTACATTTGAAGTTAGGATCAGACATAACGTGGCCACGCGGTGCTATTGAAACGAGGGCGATAGGGGCGTGGTAAATTTCTTTTCGTTTATTTTGATTTATTTTAAAAACGATATATAATCTCTCTTTGTTTGTACAATTAAATTAGCTGAAGAAGGGCTTGCCCGAAAGCTTCCTTAACCGCTATAATAATAAAAAGAGTTGCGGCGATATATGATTCTTCCTTCTAACTTTAAATTCTGTTTCTAGAAAATCATATCACACCTATTGCAATTTTTAAGCCACTATCTATTCTTTTAATGCCTCTGCGGGCCCTTCGGGTAAACCTGGGGCTTTGCCCGGGTCACTCGGCTAGCTATTAGATAATAAAATGCCATATATCGGATTGAAAAAGAGATTTATTTGTCTATAATTCGTTTACCTGAACGCTAGCTTTTGTAGTCATTTAATGTATATATTTGTATATCAATTAATATTTATATGTTCAATATATTTCAGATCTAGATAAATTTTCTCTATTTCCAATGACAATGACAATATCTAAACGAGTATGTAATAAATGGCAAAGACAATGGCATTGGCAAAAATGAAGGTGAATACATAAAGGTTACAAATCTCTCCACTGTTTGTAGATTCTTGTATCTAATTATTTCCATGGCTAATAGAGAGATGGCGCTCTTTCAGTAACTATCAGTACTGATAGTTTTAAAATTGCTACACAGGGCTCTAGTCTTGTAGGGTCATCGAACTTGATTTCTTCCTTCTTTGGTTTGTATAATTTTCCAGAACAAGTTCCTATCATCAAAGTGGATAAAAAGTGAAATTTGATAGTTTTCATATTGATAGACAGGGCTATAGTCTTGTAGGGTCATCGAACTTGATTTCTTCCTTCTTTGGGTTTTATAAGTTTCCAGAACGATTCCCCATCATCATAGTGGATAAAAGGTGAATAATATTAATATTACCATTCAATATTTTAATATTTATTCGTTGTCTTTCTCGTAGTTGGTGAATCCAAGTCTTCGCGTCCTTAGGTCCTCAGAAATGGTTGATTCTCTGCCAAAGTCAAAGTCGTGTGTCCTCACCGTCGTGTCCCAATTATAATAAATATAAGAAAATATTTTATATAATATTACTCTATATTAATATAATTTATAATTATATTGATTATAATCAATGAAATCGAATATATGAATCTATATTATTATTTGAAAAATAAATTTAAAAGCAATGTTACAATTTAATTGGAAGGATAAAACATAAATCATAATGCATGACTTCCTCCCCTCAAAAGGTTGTTACGTCCACGCGGTTGACCTTATTGATTCTCGCATAAATTGAATTGAGTCTTGAAACATGAACTATGAGCCGATCTTGGTTAGGATTATATTTTGGTTCTATTATAGTTAATTGACGTTAGACATCTTCAATATAATATAAAGGCAAAATTATTTTCTCAATAGTTATTCACACTTTCTTATTTTCCTAATCGATGTTCAAACTGCTACTTATTGTTCTGGTTCATAGCTTATTTTCTTGTGATTCTTATCATAATTATTTTTCATTATTTTATTTTATTTTTGGTCTCTCTGTATTTTTAACGACTACTTTTCACATCCTGCTTATTTCATATAAGTATTTTTATGTATTCATCATAATCATCATCCATGCTGGGGGTCCAGCAAAATAATCATATCGTCCAAGAATGTACAAGTTAAATAGAGAATTGCCTATGGTTTCATGGATCACAATATTGTAGGCATGAGAAATAAATGGAAGACTTCTCACCAATTAATCTATGCTGATTCTATTTATATTAATTTGTGTTCTATTTAGCCGCTCTGTTAGATTAAAATTCTAGGAATGGAAGCTCGTTGAAAAGCAATGTTTGATATAATGCACATCTTGATCAACTCATTCATTGATTTGCTAGTAAACTATGAATTTCCATCTTTAATAAGAAACTGTGGAGCCCCATGACGTACGAAAATATCTACAATTAGAAATATATCTTTTCTTACTGTTTTTTCTGAGAGTTGTCTTTTTTTTTCAGCATACCTGGTGTAAAAAGTATGCCAGCACAATTATCCATATTTTTCTAGTTTTCGTATAAGAGGGTATAGGTTATAGAAGTTCAGAGGGTAATTGGTTCGAACCTTTCTACTTTGTCAAAGATTGCAAGAGAGAGAGAGAGAGAGAGAGTCTTTACAATTTCTGAAACATCTTTCAACATGATAGGTCAATAATATTTATTCTCTAATCGATGCGTGGTTCTGGCGAACCCCAGTTGGTTATCTAGCCCCCTTCACCACTCCGAGATCTCCGCGGAAGAGATTGCCACCACAATCCGCCACCTTGCGCTCGAAATAGCTTCCGGGTGGGGCGATCTACTGTGCGAGTTCCTCATGGCACATGAAAACTTCTTCGCCATAGCTCTCCAGCGGGACTACGAATCCCCTCAACTCTGCGAGGGCTTGCCTCCATCGAAGAAATGTAGCACCATCTGTTTGCCCCAAAAGAATCCCAGACAGCCTTGGACTCTGTGGCTACAGGACAATATCGCTCCCCTCGGCGGATTATCGAGTTCTTGAAAACATACTTCTCCAGTGCGTGCGGTACCATCTCCCCGTCCTGATATTTGAGTTCCAGACAATGGTCCTTTTCGGAAAGCTTTTTTTTAATACAGCGCCAGAGTGCGACGAGATCGACGCAGCTGAGAGAAGCGGCTCCGCGCCGGCCATCGTTTCAACCTTCCTCGAGTCCGACTTTGACACACTTGACCGCGGTTTATTGGTGTCCCTGATGGTTTCTCTGCGCCTACCACAAGCCTTTACTTGGTGAATTCTTTTACTTTTTGCCGGGGCGGACGCAGCTGTTTGAACCAAAGGCTTCGTCACCAAACCATTCCATCTTCTGAATGGTGTGACCTCGTCAGCGCTGCACTAATCAGCCTTACTCTTCTTCTTCTTCTTTCTTATCTACACACTGGGTGAAGTAGAATGCGTCCGCCTTTGTCATTAAGACTGGGAGCACTACTCAGTGGTTGGCCGACTTAACTCCAAAAGAAATGGCCGCTTCTGACATGAGGAACAGTCGCCATGTGCAGCCGCTCCTAATATGGAGTACAAACGCTGCTCATCCTGTATCCCTGGATTAGAAGCCCTTACAGGGTACTATCAGCCGGGCCAGCTGAGACCAGGTTTTTTAGTGAGCTTGTTTCTGCTCCCCCTCCTACTTTTTCATCCGAGCTTGGAACCGGTAAAGGCGGAGTTATCAGCCTCACTACGGGTCCTCTTCCGCGATGTCTATAGCAAGCGTCGGCCCCGGGATGTCTTCGCCTACGTCGACGATATCGTTCTCTGCTCAATTTATCGCGAGGAGAATTTTGGGATTGTCACATCAATTTTCGCAGAATACCTGCGTGCTTCAAGAATAAAATATAACTTTGCAAAGATCTTAAATGCCTATCATGCGGCGCCTGGCGTGCTCGCATCGACGCCCCACTGGGTATCTTCAGGCCTACGGAGCGCCCGAAAGTTCTTGGATGCACTCTGACACCAGGAAGTCCAACCTCCACCCGGGAACATATCCTGGCGCTAGTGAAGGCCGACATATCAAAGCCGGCCACTCAAACCCGCGGTCTCTCTCTCACTGGTCGGGGCTGAGCACCCAACTTCCTGGTGTTCTCATCTGAGGTCCACCACATCCATGGCTACCTAAACAGATTTCGTACAATCTAGTGCGTTTCGCTGGGGACCAGATCAAACAACCTGGTTGTCTTCTCTGACCCGAGATTGAATCTCGCACATTGGGCACTTTCTCTAATTAAAAACATTCTCCAATGACCCTCTATTCTTGCAAAGGTCCAACCCACCAGCAAATGCAAGTAACCAAACGGGGCTATGTCACATTTGTAAATGCAAAAAAAATGTCAAACTCCATTTTTACATTGTAATACGCATAGAATCAAAAAGGATGAGTTTCTTTTATTGGGAAAAACGTTTCTAGCTTTCGGGCGTAAGCGGCCCTTCCACAGGAAATAATGAAACAATTTCCTTAGATCTTTTGTATATTGGGCAGATGATTGAGATTTTTCATTGGTGGTTATAGGTTTGAATACTATGGAGTTGTTTAGGATTTCGTTCATTTTTGATATATAATCTAGAGTGTTCATAACAACTGTTTGCGATCCTTTATCTGCTTTTGTAATTACAATTTCCTTCTTGCTTCTTAGTGAATTGGCTATATGTTGATTATTGGGCTTAAAGATAGGCGTTCTTGATGATTTTTCCAAGGAGGTAGTCACTAAGTTTCTGATTTTTGATTGTTCATTATGTGTTAGGGTAGATATGGCCAATTCGACTCCTGCAATGATTTTATAATTATCTGTTTTCATGGGGAATCTATGTTTGGTGCCCTTTGATAAATAGTCAATTTCATCAGTTGAGAGATCATAGCTGGATAAATTGAGAATATTAGGCTGGTTTTCAGGCGGTATGAGTTGGGTGTTGTATTTTCTTGACCAGAATTGAAGTTTCTTTTGGTGTTTCTTCTCTATGGCGGAGTTTAAGGTTTTGATGTCTTCAGTGGTGCTGATGATAAGCTGTAGCATTTCTGTTGGGGGGATTCTTTGAGATACGATACATATTAGATCTTTTATGGTTTTTGAAATGAGTCTTATGTTTGAGTAGCATCCTTTTGTTCTAGATCTGAGTAGTTTAAATTGGGTATCTTTTATTATTGAATTTGAAAAATGGTTTTTAACAGGATCTTTTATTCTGAGGGTAGGTGGAATAAAACTGTTAACTTCACAAATCCTATTAAATATGAGATGCTTTCTCCACTTTGCAAGTTTGATGGAATATCTTCGTATTAGATTCATGTATTGACGGGTTTCGGAATCATAAGTTTCTATATTCATTGTGATAGAGCAGAATACAACTTTTTTAATATTTAATACGATTAATCCTTTTAATATATTGTAATACGCATAGAATCAAAAAGGATGAGTTTCTTTTATTGGGAAAAACGTTTCTAGCTTTCGGGCGTAAGCGGCCCTTCCACAGGAAATAATGAAACAATTTCTACATGTGTAGATTGTAATGATTCCATATGCAGATTTTATTCTTGGAGAAAAGGTGCAGCATATATGTAAATATGTATTAATTATCTGATAGAAAATTAAATATGTAAAAATGATTGGATATATATAGAGTGTAAGAGGAGAGTGGAGGTATCCCATTTTATAGAAATAAATGGCTTATACCGTATAGTGTTCGTCAACTGCTACTTTGTTAGGTAGAGAACACGACAACATGGCGCAGCCGGCAGGATATTCTCTTAGAAGCGGAACCAAGATAGCACTGAAGGAGGAACTTGGAATTGTGGACGGAGGAAAAAGTGACAGCAAAGATCAAACAGAAACTGATTCAAGTAAAGAAAATCTACTTAAGGATGAGAAGCCAGAAATACCTCCTGGGAGTTCTCAACTCGAGCCCAACGTCGCTGCACTCGTTACTGTACTAAATAACCAACAGCAGTTGCTTAATAAACTTGTAAAATAAAAGGATTTAAAAGCGCGAATGTTTCTTTTATACATAAAACGAACTTCTACTGTCCTTAATGCGATGAAAAATATATTGGGAGGGCTTGGCTCATCAGTGGTGAACCCTCCCAGCGGTTTCGCCAATTTATACTTTTCATCGCATTAAGGACAGTAGAAGTTCGTTTTATGTATAAAAGAATCATTCGCGCTTTTAAATCCTTTTATTTTATATGTATAGATGGCGCGTTATTGCTTTGTGTTAATAAACTTGTAGAGATGCATCTGGCCACGGGACAGGAGAGGATGGCTAAAATGGAATTTGAAAGGTTTAATGGAAAGAATATTGATCCGCTGATTTGGATCCAAAATTATGAAATTATCTGCCAGAATAATAACTGGAAATCTTCTCAAACTAAAGTAAATGGAATGTTTGCCTTGTTAGAAGATACTGCCTTGCTTTGTTATGACTGCCAAGATAAAAAAGTAGCAGATGGAGATTGGGAGGAATGGAAGAATGATTTCATTAAGGCGTTGCGCGAGGATCCCATCTCCAGATTTGATAAAGCTGTTAAATTGCAATATCGCAGTGGCTCCTATGTGGACTATTTTTATAAAAAACTGAGGCTACTTCAGCTGGGCTTACTGGGAGCTTCAGAGAGATTCTTGATAACTGGCATCTTGCACGGCCTACCAGAAGAAATGCAACAACGTTTGGCGGTGACCCCATTCTCCACCACTATGGAATTAAGCTGTTCTCGAAATTCCTCCCCCAACTCGACTAATATCAAGGAATCCTGCATGGGTGGCCGATGAAAATGTAGATCTTAAAGAAGAGTGGAGAAACCGATGGAGCAATCTTGCCATCGCCAACAAAGACCTGGTGGAGGACCCTAACACCAAACCTCCCGGCTACAACCTACCTAGGAGGACCTGGTCAACCCTCAATAGAATCAGGACCTCTACTGGTAGATGCAACTACCTACTAAATAAGTGGAACATGAGTCCAGACCAGAACTGCGACTGTGGACAAATACAAACAATGCACCATATCCTAAGGGACTGTCCTCGAAGATTCTTCCAGGGAACACTTGGGGATATCCACCGGTGCACAGAGGAGGCCCTGGAGTGGATTCGTCACCTCGACATTCCACTCTAGAGAAACTTGCCAACATTGTTGTATTGTGCTGTAAAAAACAATATCATACGCAATAAATAAATAAATAAATGGAATTAAGAAAAGTTCTTGAGAGATGTAGGCCTTCCTTTCGCCCATTAGAAAAGAAAAGCACACTTCCAAAAAACTAGAAAATGAGGGTTGGCCTTTCCCTCCGTCAAAAAGGGTATTATACTTTTCCTATTTTTCCTCTAACTCAATGTTTCCGGTTAATGTTAATGGAGAAAAATTAAATGCATTTTTGGATCCTTTTCGAAAAAACACTCTAGAAAAGTAAGGCTGGAAAAGTTATCCGGCAAAGACATAATTAACAACCATAAATCATAATAGCATTTTTGCATCTGAATGTATTGACCTTGAGCTTGAAGCAGATAATCGTAGAATCGAGGTAACTGCAGTAATTCTTGAAGAGATGACTTTCGAGATTCTGCTAGGAAAGCCAACCATGAAAAATTTCAAAATCCAATGGGATTTTCATTCTGATAGCATCAAATGTTTGGCCTTGAATGCTAATGAATATGCATTTACGATTAATGATGTTCAGGAAAACTTCCCAAGTCTTTGTGAATTTTCTCGGATTAGGGTCCGAAAATTTGAGGTGGACTTTTTATTGAAACCTGATTGCAATGTTATTCGGTCTAAACCATATTCAACGTCTGAATACAAAAAAAATGGATATCTAATAAAATTAAAGAAATGCTTGACCGGAGAATCATTGTTCCATCTACCTCAGAGTTTGCATCACCATGCGTACTTGTTCCAAAAAAGGATTCCTCCTTTAGACTCTGTCAGGACTATCGAAGGCTCAATCAGGAAACTCATTTGGATCCTTTTCCCTTTCCCAGCATTGATAGAATTATAGACCGATTTGGGGGTTGCCATTATTTTACAAAAATTGATTTACGAGACGGATTTTGGCAAATAGGACTAACTAAAGAATCCAGAAAATTTTCTGCGTTTGTAACACAAGAAGGTCTGTACGAATTCACAAGGTTACCGTTTGATTGGAAAAATTCTCCTCCCAAATTCCAACGCATAATGACTGAAATATAGGGGGATTTGCTAGATCAAAGAGTAGTTGTCTATATTGATGACATCTGTTGTGGTGCACCCACTAAAGAAGAATGTGCAGCCCTATCCTACAAGATTCTCACTAGACTGGCCAAATTTGATATGACCATTAACCTGGGGAAATGTCAGTTTTGCGTTCCTCAAGTGGAGTTACTAGGAAGAATAATAAACGGCGATTTCAAACATATGAGGGATCAGGTGATTGAAAAGGTGAAGAATATGAGGAGGCCTTACAATTTGAAATCCCTACAATGTTTCACTGGCTTAACTGGGCATTTCAGGCCGTATATACCGAATTATGCTATGATAATAAGACCATTGGATGCCTTGAAAAGAAAAGACTCCATTTTTACATGGACAGAAGAATGTGAGGAGTCGTATTTAAAATTACTTGCCCTGATTACATCCAACCCGATTTCAAGGATTCCCGATGGTTCCCTTCAATACGAGTTGTGTACCGACGCTTCTTACTATGGAACGGGAGCAGTATTATACCAACGAGATATTACCGAAAAGAAAAACCGACAATTACGAGTAATAAGTTATTATTCATATACGTTTACAAGAGCGGAACAGAATTTTTCTGTTACCGAAAAGGAAAGTCTTGCTGTGTTGAAAGCAGTTAAACATTTTCGTTCATATTTGGAATGTAAACCTTTTACAGTCCACACAGATCACCGCGCGTTGACTCAGCTGCTTTCCTGTGGAAATCTCAGAGACAGACTTGCCAGATGGCAACTGTTCCTTAGTTCATTTGAAATTAATATTAATCACCGATCCGGAAAGGAATTACAGGATGCCGACGCTTTGTCGAGATTGGCCATTGATTCTCCCACAGATCCAAACGAATCCATATTATGGACGAATCACCGGAGCATTGATCTGAAGCTCGGAGATAACAACAAGTACTTGGTTCCTCCCGAGGATAGAGATTCTATCTTGCTCTTATATCACGATGATCCTCTCTCGGGTGGCCACTCTGGGTTTTTGAGAACCTATCATAAATTAAGACAGCGATTCTACTGGTATAAGATGAAAAATGATATACGCAGTTACATAGCCTCTTGCCCTGTTTGTCAACAGGTCAAGTTTAAATACAAGTACAGACCAAATCATATGAGCTTGCCGCCATAATCACAGGAGCCTTTCCATACTGTGCATTTAGATTATGCCGAAGCTCCAACTAAGGGAGATGCTAGATCAACCTTTTTAATAGTAATAGATGAAGCACAAAGATTAGCCCAGGCTAAAGCTATAAAACAAGATGGGCGATTATTGATAAATTATTTCGAACAACATGAAAATCTTAAGAAGGTGCGTACTATAATTACAGATCAAGGAAAGTCCTTTGTTCACGGAAAATTCCCGGAATGGGCGAAATCTAAAAACATATGTAAATATGTATTAATTATCTGATAGAAAATTAAATATGTAAAAATGATTTGATATATATAGAGTGTAAGAGGAGAGTGGAGGTATCCCATTTTATAGAAATAAATGGCTTATACCCTATAGTGTTCGTCAACTGCTACTTTGTTAGGTAGAGAACACGACATAGATATACGGTGCACTAGCAGTAAAATCATTTGCAAACTTCTATCTACCATGATTATCATAGTCTATACCATGTATACTAGGGGCATAATAAAAAAATATATATTATTTTAAATTTATTTTAATCGTTGACTCTGGGAATCAATAAAGGATTTAAATTGACAAGTGTCACTAAGAAGGTTGACGTATATATAGTGATAATAATCTACAAATATTTCATACATATGAAATTCATATTTTTTTCCTCGTAATAAATTCCATAACTGAAAAATCTCTTATTTTAAAGATAAATTGATGTCTCTTACTCTTCTCCATTAAAACTACTGAATCACCGGGAAATTTTTCATGAAGAGAGGGAGAAAGAGAGCTTGAATATTTAGTTTAAAAAAAAAACATTAAAATAATAAATTTAGACTGAAAACGAACAATTTGGTCTGTTTTGAAGTTATGAAGTGATCATTATTATTATATCGTGACTGAATGAACCAGCTTCATCTGGATTCTTCCAGAGTGAAAGTTTTCAAATCGAATATGTCTCTCTAACAAATTTTATTTATAATGATTACTACCTTGTCCTTCTAACTAGAATTCCTGAGTAATATTGAATTAATATGTTATTAATACTAAAACGTTTCTCTTTCTCTCAAATTTTATTTTTCAAAATATTTCACTTCAGAATGATACAATAAGATATAATCACATAATGAATAATATATGTTAAACATTATTCATTTCCCAAACATTCACTGGCTGAAAATCCGGAAGAACCTGGGCCATAATACAGGGTGTACCAGGTAAATTGGGACTAACTTTGACAGTCCATAAAACAAAAACTACTTGAGATTAAAAACTTGTTCTTTTTTTTCATTACGTAGCCATATTCATGTAAAATGCAACAGTACATGTGTGCGCAGTGTAGTGATGAAGAGTAACCGAGAATTTGAAAATCGAGCTGCCATCATCGTTGCTCTGCGCGCCGGAAGGAGCCCCAAAGAGATAGTGGATTTTCTTAAGTTGCCCAAAACCACTATTTATCGTGTCAAGAAGCAGTTTGATGAGGCCGACAGTAACAAAGAGGGGATAGCTACAAGGAAAAAGCACTCGCGTCGATCGGACAGGGTAAGAGGCGAAGAATTTGTCAAAAATGTCAAGGAGAAGATTGATGGAAACCCTGGGAAGAGCATGAGGGCCATAGCCAAGGAAATGACGTTGGCTCTATGACAATTGTCAGAACTATCCATGAGGACCTTGGTCTCAAGTCTTATGCCCTTCGG
The DNA here is from genome assembly GCA_030710605.1 of Cordylochernes scorpioides. Classification (NCBI taxonomy): domain Eukaryota; kingdom Metazoa; phylum Arthropoda; class Arachnida; order Pseudoscorpiones; family Chernetidae; genus Cordylochernes; species Cordylochernes scorpioides. The sequence goes on along the minus strand of CP092872.1, from coordinate 20,544,848 downwards.
AAAGGTCAGTTGCTGACTGAGAATATGAAGAATAACAGAAAAGGAAAGGCTGCTGCCCTCCTCAACAACCTGAAACACGACTCTTTTGGCATGCTAAGGTTCTTCTCTGACGAAAAGAACTTTGACGTGGACCAAAAGGTAAATTCCAGGAATGATCGCTGGATCTGTAAAGACCCCTCAGAGATACCTGTCGTGATGCACACGAAATTTCCTGCCTCCGTAATGGTCCTTGGCGTTATCAGCAGTGAAGGTGATGTAATGCCTCCCCATTTCTTTGAGAAGGGCCTTAGGGTGAACGCTGACACCTACATCAATGTTCTGGAGACCGTTGTGAAGCCTTGGATGGACATGGTGGCCGCAGGAAGGAAGTATGTCTTCCAACAGGACTCAGCTCCAGCCTATAAGGCAAAAAAGACACAATCGTGGCTGACACTTAACGTCCCTAGTCACTGGGGTCCTAATATTTGGCCCCCTAATTCTCCAGATTGCCATCCCCTCGACTACTATGTTTGGGGCGTTGTTGAGAGAGATGTCAGCAAAGCTCCTCATACCACCATCCAGTCTGTCAAGAAAGCAGTTCACACGGTGATGACCCAAATGGACAAGGTCATCGTCGCCAAGGCCTGTGCTTCATTCTGCACTCGCCTCGAGACTGTTGTAGCTAATAATGGAAACTACATTGAATAAATAAAAACTATATCCTTTTATCTACTACTGTGTCAAATTTCATTCGGATATTTTAATTTTTACTTGCAAAAAATATCAGTTGAAATACCATTGTTGAAATTCCCAATTTACCTGGTACACCCTGTATATGATTGGGAGAGTTATTATATGATAAAAATATCATTTTATTTTATACTTATAAACATAGATTAAAGTGTACTCTGGTAAAACTCCGCTGGTTGGTACCGGGTCATCTTGATGAGATTGTAATAGGCCATAATGAATATTATTATTTTTAATTCTTTTTTTTTTGTATGAGAGATTATATAGTATTTTGTATTATTGCATGTGTTTTTAGAAATATATACGTGAACAACTTTTTTCAGTATTTATTCCGCGATAATCGACTGCTTCTCCGCTTCCTCGACCGCTGCTCCGCATCCTTGACTTCGACTGCTTTTCCGCTTCCTCAACTGCTGCCCCGCTTCTCCGACCGCTGCTTCGCTTCCTTGACTTCGACTGCTTCTCCGCTTCCTTGACTTCGACTGCTTCTCCGCCTTCCCCGACTTCGACTGCTTCTCCGCTTTCTCGACTGCTTCTCCGCTTCCTCGATCGCTGCTCCGCTTCCTCGACTTCGACTGCTTCTCCGCTTTCTCGACCGCTGCTCCGCTTCCTCGACTTCGATTGCTTCTCCGCTTCCTCGACTGCGTCTCCGCTTCCTCGACCGCTGCTCCGCTTCCTCGACTTCGACTGCTTCTCCGCTTCCTCGACCGCTGCTCCGCTTCCTCGACTTCGACTGCTTCTCCGCTTCCTCGACCGCTGCTCCGCTTCCTTGACTTTGATTGCATCTCCGCTTCCTCGACCGCTGCTCTGCTTCCTCGACTTCGACTGCTTCTTCGCCTCCTCGACTTCGACTGCTTCTCCGCTTCCTCGACCGCTTCTCCGCTTCCTCGACCGCTGCTCCGCTTACTCGACCGCTTCTCCACTTCCTTGATCTCGACCGCTGCTCCGCTTCCTTGATCTAGATGCTGCTCCGCTTCCTCGACTTCGACTGCTTCTCCGTTTCCTCGACCGCTGCACCGCTTCTCCGACCACTTCTTCGCTTCCTTGCCCTCGAGCGCTGCTCCGCTTCCTCGATATCGACTGCTGCTCCGCTTCCTCGACCTTTGCTCTGCTTCCTTCATCTAGACCACTGCTACGCCTCCTCGATCTCGACCGCTGTTCCACTTCATCGATCTTGACCACTGCTCCGCTTCCTCGACCGTTGCCTCGATTCTTTGATCTAGAACACTACTCCGCTTCCTCGACCTCTTCTCCGCTTCTTCGATCTCAACCGCTGCTCCATTTCCTTGATCTCAACCGCTGCTCTGGTTCCTTGATCTAGATGCTGCTCCGCCTCTCGATTTCAACCGCTGCTCCGCTTCCTCGACCGCTCTCTCGCTTTTTCGACCACTGCTCCGCTTCCTTAATCTAGATGCTGCTCCGCTTCCTCGATCTCAACCGCTGCTCGGCTTCCTCGATCTCGACCGCTGCCCCGCTTTCTCGATCTTGACCGCTGCTCCGCTTCCTCGATCTCAACCACTTCTCGGCTTCCTCGATCTCGACCGGTGTTCCGCTTCATCGATCTTGACCGCTGCTCTGCTTCCTTGATCTATATAACTGTTCCGCTTCCTCGACCGTTGCTCCGATTCCTTTATCTAGATCACTGCTCCATTTCCTCGACCGCTTCTCCGCTTCTTCGATCTCAACCGCTTCTCCACTTCCTTGATCTCGACCGCTGCTCCGCTTCCTCGATCTTAACCGCTGCTCCGCTTCTTTGATTAGATGCTGCTCCGCTTCTTTGATCTAGATGCTGCTCAGCCTCCTCGACCGCTGCCTCGCTTCTTCGACCACTGCTCCGCTTCCTCGATCTCGACCGCTGCTCCGCTTCCATGATCTAGAACTCTGCTCCGCTTCCTTGATCTAGAACACTGCTTTGCTTCCTTGATCTAGAACACTGCTCCGCTTCTTCTGCCGTTGCTCCGCTACCTTGACTTCGATTGCTTCTCCGCTTCCACGACGACATCCGTTGCTTCGCTTCCTCTATTGCTGCTTCGCCTCCTCCACGACGACAGCCCTGCAGGAGGGTTACCTTTCGCCTAACCGCTTCTCCGCTTCCTCGAAGACACGATAGCATCATGTCAGAAACTGGACAGTTAGCTCCTTGGGACCTTTTTGCCATTGTTGGCTTTTGGTATCTTTTTCGAAAGTCAGTACACGATTTCAACAATGGGTCTTTCTTACTCTCTTTTTTTTTTTTGACTGAACCGACCGAAATGTGACACTTTCAAATTGAATAAATGTCCGAAATATGTATGTTAAAAGTACTGTGCAATAAATAGTAAGTCAACTGCTATTGACAAAGAGGAAAGACCTAATTAGAGGATGCGCCTTTATAGATGAACCCTACAAGCGCAATTTATTTATTGAAATTGAGGAAATTATTCAGAGTACTATTTCTTACAATATATGCCTCGTATATATATGTATAACTTAAATTTTCAGAAAGATGGTATCCGTATACTAAAGATGACACATTCTCCATTTAAATATGCATTTAAACATTGAGTTTTGTTTTTTAACATGTTACAAACATAATACAAGTATTATATGCTTATAATTATATATATTTTCTACTGTCTTAAAAGCTTATGTCCATAGTTCATTTAAAATTCCCATTCCAAGAGTGTAGCATCAGTATCATTATAAAAGGAAAATCGAAAATGCAATATAATAACGGTATGATAGATTAAACTGGCGAAACGCTGGAAGGGTTAACACTGATGCGCCAGGCCCTCCTATTAATTTTTATTGCAGTAGGGACAGTAGAAAATTGTTTAATTTTTAAAAGAATCATACGCGTCAATAATAGTTTCGAATTCTCATAACAGATGACGCGCTATTGTATCATCTATTAATACAAGTAAATTGTTTTAATAAATATTTAAAGTGATAGGTACCATTCTTGCTACACAGGGGTACATATCTATCATGCATTAAGATTATTACTGATTTTATATAAGGTATATAGAAAAGTTAAATTATAAGAGTTTTCTTATTGTGTTAGTGATATTGATGAATAAATAATTGTGTAATAGATATAATGGAAAAAAATTCAAGCGTAATTTCGACAGTTACGCCTCATATTCTGGATGAAAGGATATGATTGAATAATTTATAGAAAATGAGAAAATATAGAGTACCATGATAATTTCCAAATCTCGCATTGGATGATATTTCGACACTCACAGTTAACTGAAGATAAATAAGATTTCTACCTAAAGATTCTTTTAGAATAATTACAAAAGGTAAACACACAATATATATCAATAAAGATATATAATTAGAATAAAAGTATTTTTTTCACATATTACAATTATCATAATTGACTTGAGATTTATACCATTACAGAAATTCATCTTTATAATTTCTTCAATAGCGATCATTATGATTACACCTTCAAGTGATGACTATACAAACTGATTTGTTGTTGCCGTTTCCCATGAAGAGACTGAGATATCTCCATACATCTTTATCACAGCAGTCGCAATGTCCTTTATCTTGGGTGTGTAAAACTGCTGTTCTGGGTCCAGGTCAATTTTCTGAAACGCTTAGGCCTTTGCTGGGCATTAGAATATGTGGGTAGGTGTTAGTTCCACACAAGGACAGTTGTTGCATGCCCTATAGCTTCTTGTGTCTTCTGGATGTATTGTCATTCCTTCATAGTTGATTGTTCTGAGTCTTGTTTTTTAATTCAGAGTTTATCTCACACTCTCAGAGTTTATTTCACACATTTGATCTTTCCTTTTGTTGAAACATCTTGTATTTTTTTACAATATTCTGCAACCATTTCTGGATATGAGATTATGGGGGTAGGTGTAAATTCCACACCAGGAAAATTGTTACATGTCCTGTAGGTTCTTGTATACAAATTGAGTAAACAATACAAAAGAGATCTGGTAGGTTTAAATTTGAAAAATCGAAAGGAAGACCACCATTGATAAGCCGAACCTACCAAATAATTTACATCTTCTTTTAACTAGTTGTAAAAACAATGTATGTTATGATTAAACAATCGAAGATCCATCCGAGGAATAGGTTTCTTCATCAGTTTTATTTAGCCACATGAAAACAAGCTTTCGGGCTTATCAGACCTTCGACAGTAATAACGCATTAACTAATTAATATATTTGATTAATTTTAGAGTAATTTTATGATTGAAAAGAAATAACGCTGAATACATCAATCCTGAATAATTATATGTACAGTAGAATCTCCATGAGAGGACACCCACGCTAGAGGACACCTCTCTACAAAGGACAGTTTTAATATTTCAAAAGACAATTTTTATATTTAGCAAATCTCTCTGAAGGAGGAGGGTGGGTACTACTGTAATACATAATTGCATAGTCTACTCTGGCAGTATAAGTATTTTGTAACGTGGTGAAAATTTTGATGTATCTTTTATTTCGAATGATGATATTAATACGCAATTGTTTTTTTTTTACAAATAAATCAAATTTAAACTGTCCTTACTGTGATGAAAAATATATTGGGAGGGCTTGGCTCACCAGTTGTGAACTCTCCCAGCGGTTTCGTCAATTTAATCTACCAGACCGCCTCTTTAGAGCTACAATACTGTATTGGACCATTCTGCTTTTATATGCTACACTGAATGGTGGAATCTTAGAAATGGTATTTAGCAAACTATAGACATAAGCTCTTAGGACAGTAGAATTACATTTAAATATTCGCATCGAGCAATGCTCATTCGTAAACAACAAGGACAAGTTAGCCATAAATTAATACAAAACAAAAACGCACCATCTATATATACAACAAATGAAGACATTAATACGCGATTGTTTGTTTTACTGTATTTTCAAATACAGAACTGAAGTGGAACTTTCGGTAAAGGTATTTAGAACTATTTATGAATATAAGATTTGTAAACAGTTGAAATGCATATAAATATATATTCCTGTTAAAGAACACTTTTCGAAAAAATTCATAAATATCTTTTAAATAAATTTGATACAATATTACAACATCACGCCATTTGTTTTTGAAAATATGAACCACTTATAAGGTGATATTTTTCTTTAGGGAATTATTCTATTAATAAATAAGCAGAAGCGTTATGAACAGTTCATATATACGGACTGCATGCTCTATTGTAGCATATAACCGATCACTCTGTGATGAACATACTCTGATAAAGCATAACGCGTAATAGCTTACTCTTTTATATGAATCTCCAAAAATGGAATTAGAGCTTTAAAAGATAGTTTGGTGGATTGAATAGGCCCCACCAAAACTAGTATTTTATTTCAAATAATCTGACAGGATTGGATAAGCTACCGTCTTTGTCATTGAGGGACTGTTAGGTATTTTCCGTAAAGATCCACTGTCTAATTCCTTGACCCAGTTATGCGCAACGGTCATTGTATCAAAGTTTTGACAGCCAACATGATTCACAGTACTGTGGGGGCCGAGAGACTTCTTTCTAGCCTGCTGGGATGACAGACCACTGCAAACATACAAGCGGGGCCTGGAAATAGGAGATGGCCACCCCTGCGTGGCGCGGCAGAATGAATCGACACACCACAGTACCTTGGATTTTGCCCTTATAATTGAAAACACCTCTCAGTAAAAAAAAAAAAAAAACGCTTATTTTTAATTGAAACCAGGTGTAGCTTCAAACCTTTAAACCCTTAAAAATTCATTGAGTACATCAATAATTTCCGAACGAATCTCCATCAAATACCCCATTATAAATAACAAGATTCACACTTGACAACTCAAAAGAGTTAAATGAAGATATTAAGGATATCTCAATAAAATAAAATACTTTAAATTGAAAGCATTCCTTGGTCAGCTCGAACAACCAAACTTTCAGTTAACAGCTAGTTGAGAAAAGCGCTAACTGATAGCACAACGGTGACAAATATTTAATCACAGTGACAATTCCAAGTCTAACTAAAGGTACTCTAATATGTTAGGAAAGAAAATATTATGAATCTTTTCATATATGGGTGTATTTATGATTCAAACAAGCTAACATTTAGTCTACAGTGGCTTTCCTTCATTTATTTATTTATTTCAATTCAAAACGCTATGTCCCCCTAGGGACACTTGTGCTAAATGTACATACAAATATAACAAAGAAAATATTTAACATGGAAAGATACACAGAAAGTAACTTAGAGAGATTCATAAATATTATTTACATATAGAGATATTCTTTGAATTTTATTTACAGTTACATCATTAAATTTAAAATATATACATATATACACACATATACACGCATACACCTATATATTGTTTACAACCATATAATATGTCCAATATTTCCTTGAGATCGTTACTTCAAAGACCATTTTTCTTGATGAAATCCAAAATATATTTACAAAAGAAATTAAATTTTATATATGTGTTCTTACTTGAAATTAAATCACTAGGGCCTAAAGCTATTAAATAGTTGTTGACTCTGTAATCTTGAAAGACAGGGCACTCTAGCAAGAGATGTATTGAAGTCTAGATATCATAAACTTCACGGTTCTAAGTTTAGAATAGAGAGGTAACAAGTAGCAATATCAGCCAGTGGATGAAAGTTTCATTAGAAAAGTGAAAGAAAAAAAATGTTTGAGAGAATAAAATA
>CP092872.1:20478279-20537379 GCA_030710605.1 Cordylochernes scorpioides | reverse complement strand
AACACGGGAAACTATTGGAGATGGTGTTTATAGTGCAAAAACTCCACAGGTATAACCAGGGTAACCATTGGAGATGGTGTTTATAGTGTAAGAACTCCAGATTTTTAACCATGATAACCATTGGAGATGGTGTTTATAGTGTAAGAACTCAACAGTTCTAAACACGGGAAACTATTGGAGATAGTGTTTATAGTGCAGAAACTCCACAGGTCTAACCAGGGTAACCATTGGAGATGGTGTTTATAGTATATGAACTCCACAGTTCCACCCAGGGTAACCATTGGAAATGGTGTTTATAGTGCAAGAACTCCACAGTTCTAAACAGGGTAACCATTGGAGAGGATGCTTATAGTGTAAGAAATTCATAGTTCTAACCAGGCTAACCATTGAGGATGGTTTTTATAGTGCAAGAACACTACAGTTCTAACCATGGTAACCATTGGGGATAGTGCTTATTGTGTAAAAACTACACTGTTCTAACCAGGGTAACGATTGGAGATTGTGTTTATAGTGTAAGAAATCCAGTTCTAACCAGGGTAAGTATTGTGGATGGTGTTGATAGTGTAAGAACTCAACAGTTCTAACCATTGTAACCATTGGGGATGGTTTTTAAAGTGAAAGAACTCCACTGTTTTAACCATAATAACCATTGGGGATGGTGATTATAGTGTAATACCTCCACAGTTCTAACCAGGGTAACCATTGGGGATGGTTTATATAGTGTAAGAAATCCACAGTTATAACCATGGTAACCATTGGGGATGGTTTATATAGTGTAAGAAATCCACAGTTATAACCATGGTAACCATCGGGGATAGTGCTTATAATGTAGAAATTTCACAGGTCTAACCACCGACCTCTCTATTATTTTAAAGGTTCAACATCTGCTATTGTTTGATGCAATTATACTGCAAAGATTCTTTTATTTGAAGGTGGAACATGTATATACTCGAAAATGACTCAAAATAAAAATATTTAAGCTTAAAATCTATTGCTAATTACAAGAAGTCTTCCCCAATATTTTCCCGGAAAAGGCAAAAAATATAAGAAAATCGTTTAATTTGAGAAAAAATGTCCCGCATCTATACACAATAATTGTTTCTCCCATGCTTCAAAAGAATTACAAAATTCGTCTTTCTGGAGGCTTTTTAATGCATTTTTCGTTTTCGCAATGATTATTTTTCTAGTGTCGAAGAAAGACATTTGTTAAATTACAAAGAATTCTCACAAAAATTAAATTATTTTATAGTGTAAGAACTCAACAGTTCTAAACACGGGAAACTATTGGAGATAGTGTTTATAGTGCAGAAACTCCACAGGTCTAACCAGGGTAACCATTGGAGATGGTGTTTATAGTATATGAACTCCACAGTTCCACCCAGGGTAACCATTGGAGATGGTGTTTATAGTGCAAGAACTCCACAGTTCTAACAGGGTAACCATTGGAGAGGATGCTTATAGTGTAAGAAATTCATAGTTCTAACCAGGCTAACTATTGAGGATGGTTTTTATAGTGCAAGAACACTACAGTTCTAACCATGGTAACCATTGGGGATAGTGCTTATTGTGTAAAAATTACACAGTTCTAACCAGGGTAACGATTGGAGATTGTGTTTATAGTGTAAGAAATCCAGTTCAAACCAGGGTAACCATTGGAGATGGTGTTGATAGTGTAAGAACTCCACAGTTCTAACCAGGGTAACCATTGGAGATGGTGTTGATAGTGTAAGAACTCCACAGTGTTAACCATGATAACCATTGGGGATGGTGTTTATAGTGTAAGAACTCAACAGTTCTAACCAGAGTAACCATTGGAGATCGTGTTTATAGTGTAAGAACTCCACAGTTCTAACCAGGGTAACTATTGGGGATGGTGTTTATAGTGTAAGAACTCAACAGTTCTAACCAGGGTAACCATTGGAGATGGTGTTAATAGTGTAAGAACCCCACAGTTCTAACCAGGGTAACCATTGGAGATGGTGTTTATAGTGTAAGAACCCCACAGTTCTAACCAGGGTAACCATTGGAGATGGTGTTTATAGTGTAAGAACTCCACAGTTCTAACCAGGGTAACCATTGGAGATGGTGTTTATAGTGTAAGAACTCCACAGTGTTAACCATGATAACCATTGGGGATGGTGTTTATAGTGTAATAACTCAACAGTTCTAACCAGAGTAACCATTGGAGATCGTGTTTATAGTGTAAGAACTCCACAGTTCTAACTAGGGTAACTATTGGGGATGGTGTTTATAGTGTAAGAACTCAACAGTTCTAACCAGGGTAACCATTGGAGATGGTGTTTATAGTGTAAGAACCCCACAGTTCTAACCAGGGTAACCATTGGAGATGGTGTTTATAGTGTAAGAACCCCACAGTTCTAACCAGGGTAACCATTGGAAATGGTGTTTATAATGTAAGAACTCCACAGTTCTAACCAGGGTAACCATTGGGGATGGTGTTTATAGTGTAAGAACTCAACATTTCTAACCAGGGTAACCATTGGAGATGGTGTTTATAATGTAAGAACCCCACAGTTCTAACCAGGGTAACCATTGGAGATGGTGTTTATAGTGTAAGAACTCAACAGTTCTAACCAGGGTAACCATTGGAGATGGTGTTTATAGTGTAAGAACTCAACAGCTCTAACCAGGGTAACCATTGGAGATGGTGTTTATAGTGTAAGAACTCCACAGTTTAACCAGAGTAACCATTGGAGATCGTGTTTATAGTGTAAGAACTCAACAGTTCTAACCAGGGTAACCATTGGAGATGGTGTTTATAGTGTAAGAACTCCACAGTTTAACCAGAGTAACCATTGGAGATGGTGTTTATAGTGTAAGAACTCAACAGTTCTAACCAGGGTAACCATTGGAGATGGTGTTTATAGCGTAAGAACTCCACGGTTTAACCAGAGTAACCATTGGAGATCGTGTTTATAGTGTAAGAACTCCACAGTTATAACCAGGGTAACCATTGGAGATGGTGTTTATAGTGTAAGAACTCCACATTTATAACCAGGGTAACCATTGGAGATGGTGTTTATAGTGTAAGAACTCCACAGTTTTAACCATGATAACCATTGGAGATGGTGTTTATAGTGTAAGAACTCAACAGTTCTAAACACGGGAAACTATTGGAGATGGTGTTTATAGTGCAAAAACTCCACAGTATAACCAGGGTAACCATTGGAGATGGTGTTTATAGTGTAAGAACTCCAGAGTTTTAACCATGATAACCATTGGAGATGGTGTTTATAGTGTAAGAACTCAACAGTTCTAAACACGGGAAACTATTGGAGATAGTGTTTATAGTGCAGAAACTCCACAGGTCTAACCAGGGTAACCATTGGAGATGGTGTTTATAGTATATGAACTCCACAGTTCCACCCAGGGTAACCATTGGAAATGGTGTTTATAGTGCAAGAACTCCACAGTTCTAAACAGGGTAACCATTGGAGAGGATGCTTATAGTGTAAGAAATTCATAGTTCTAACCAGGCTAACCATTGAGGATGGTTTTTATAGTGCAAGAACACTACAGTTCTAACCATGGTAACCATTGGGGATAGTGCTTATTGTGTAAAAACTACACTGTTCTAACCAGGGTAACGATTGGAGATTGTGTTTATAGTGTAAGAAATCCAGTTCTAACCAGGGTAAGTATTGTGGATGGTGTTGATAGTGTAAGAACTCAACAGTTCTAACCATTGTAACCATTGGGGATGGTTTTTAAAGTGAAAGAACTCCACTGTTTTAACCATAATAACCATTGGGGATGGTGTTTATAGTGTAATACCTCCACAGTTCTAACCAGGGTAACCATTGGGGATGGTTTATATAGTGTAAGAAATCCACAGTTATAACCATGGTAACCATTGGGGATGGTTTATATAGTGTAAGAAATCCACAGTTATAACCATGGTAACCATCGGGGATAGTGCTTATAATGTAGAAATTTCACAGGTCTAACCACCGACCTCTCTATTATTTTAAAGGTTCAACATCTGCTATTGTTTGATGCAATTATACTGCAAAGATTCTTTTATTTGAAGGTGGAACATGTATATACTCGAAAATGACTCAAAATAAAAATATTTAAGCTTAAAATCTATTGCTAATTACAAGAAGTCTTCCCCAATATTTTCCCGGAAAAGGCAAAAAATATAAGAAAATCGTTTAATTTGAGAAAAAATGTCCCGCATCTATACACAATAATTGTTTCTCCCATGCTTCAAAAGAATTACAAAATTCGTCTTTCTGGAGGCTTTTTAATGCATTTTTCGTTTTCGCAATGATTATTTTTCTAGTGTCGAAGAAAGACATTTGTTAAATTACAAAGAATTCTCACAAAAATTAAATTATTTTATAGGAAAAGGATATATTCAAGGAAGTTAAAAAGTAAAATTAGGATATATATAGTTTAGGAATAGTGTAGTATAGTTTTAGATATGTGTATATTAAAATAGGAAAAAAATAATGAGAATGATCAATTTTTACACTTTAGTTTATAATATCTCTCATAAGTTTCGCAATTTGTCAGTATTACTCTCGATTCATTCAGTTTAATTCCCGCCTACTGCCATCACTAAAGTTCTACAAAATGTTCCCGGTACGTAATAGTATACTATAACCTTAGATGATAAAACTTAAATGATACCAAAATATACAGATTTTTTTTTTAATTCTCAAAGTATGTATTTGTATCTATGTCTGATATTTTCATAAAATATCTTGAATATTCTTCATAGTTATACCAAGAATTCCTCAAAATATTGTCAGCGATATAAAAACATTGTAAGTAAATACAATAATAGAGAGGAATAGTGGATAGATCAGGCGAGGGTAATAGGAGGGTAATAATCACATTCACCACGAATTTCATCAGAAAGTCTAAAAATGAATTTTTCCATGGCAGCAAGGGCACTATAAATTGTTTTATTTTTAAAGGAATCATACGCGGCTATAATAATTTCGAATTTTCATAACAGATAGCGCGCTAATGAATCATAATATGAAGCCTCAATTTGTTTATATATGTGTGTGTAAAGAAATAACGCGCCATTTATATATACGATATGCAAGCATTTAAGCATGGATTTTCTTTTTAACACAAATCAAACTTATACTGTCCTTACTGAGATAAATATGCCAAGCCATCCCAATATTTTTTCACTGAGTAGAAGTTTGATTTGTATGAAAAAAAAAAAACATCCGTGCTTAAATATTTTCATATTTTATATACAGATGGCGCGTAATTGCTTTATATTAATTCATGCTTAACTAGCTTTGTACTTATTGTTTGCGGAAGAGCATTGCTCAATGCAAATATTTATATGTAATTTTATTATCCTAAAACTTATATCCATAGTTTGCCTGAATATCATTTCTGAGAATACACCCTTCAGTGAGGCATATATATAAGCAGAATCGTCCAATACAGTATTGGAGCTCTAAAAATCGGTCTGATAGATTAAATTGGCGAAACCGCTAGGAGGGTTCACCCCTGAGGAGCCAAGCCCTCGAAATTTATTTTGATCTCACAGTAAGGACAGTAGAAAATTGATTTTTGTGAAAAAGGACATTGGTTCTTAAACACTTTCATCTCTTATATATGTGAGTGTTTATAAGGACACTAGCGAATGTACCCGGATTCGCTCGGTTTTACCCGAGTGAAAGCTTACATAATGAACATTTGTTAGAACAATATTTTTGGGGCCAACATCCACTCCCTACTAAATTTTTTCCTATCGATATAAATTGATATGAATAGACCTTTTATAGTTTTAATTTTAAAATACATTTTACCTATACACTTACTCGATAAATATATATTTTTATGGAGTTTTAATTGAAAATAGTTAAAGTGAACATTAAACTTTCTTTTTATAGATATATAACCTTACTCCGCCCATGTTCTATTGAGTAAATGTTTCACTGAAAGAATATTGTTCCTGCCTGTTAAAAATGATGGTCTTGATTTTCCCAAGTTCTGATCGAGTGAATGATTCTCGAACGAATTTTGCTCTTGTTTATCAAATACTTGCGGACGTTACCGGCTTCGCCCGGGTTTTACCCGAGTAAAGGTTTGTCTAACTAATCTCTCGATAAAGTGAACATTTTTTTCCCGGTCCCTTGAAAAATACTCGATAAGTTGAATAAAATCAATATTAATTGGTTCCCTCGGTAATTGGAAGTTAAAGGAATAGTATCTTGCCTTGGAATTGTATCATTATTCTTGTCTCAAATAAATTGCCGTGTCATCCTGAATTTTGTCTTTCCTAATTTTCTACATTACAAAATCATCGTATCATCATGATAACATTTAGAGCAGATTGTTGAATTATAACAGATAAATTAGAATATTTATCTTGATTATTTTCAGGCGAAAAGTTATTTCAAAAATTTAATTTGCTAGAAACCTTCTCAATACTATACTAAATAACTTCCCAAAGTTTCATGGCGTTCCAATGAGTGGTTTGGTCAGGCATAAAGGACAGACAGACACACATACATTCATTTATATATATATAGATGATACAATATTTCATCATCATATAATACCTAAAATAGGTATATTAGTCTAGTACTTGTTTAATCTGAATTTTCCTAGGATGAAATATCGCTATATATAGGATAAAATTTTTCCTAGGATGCATTATTAGCAAACATATTCAGTAATATAAGCATCAGGCTTTATTAAAAAAATAATAATAAAGTTAGTCTAATATTTGACTATTTTCAAATTATAGAGACGAATTTTCATTCTAAATATATCCAGTTTCTTTCACAAAAATATGTAAATTAGATATTGGTTTATTTTAATAGGGATTTATTAGCCTATATTTTAAGTTACATCTTTCTTGATTTAAACTATGAATATTTATTTATTAAACTCAAAGATTTTAAAAAATAAAATGCAATAAATATATTTTTTGTCTTCTACTGAGAATTACAAGAATCATCATCAGCCAAAATAACCTTTTCGATGTTAATAATTTTCTTTCGACCTTCTTTTCTTTATATAAAAACTAAATCGTATATTTTTAGCCAAAAGGCGATCCAATAAATAAGTTTATATAAAAAAGAACGTACAGATTTTTTTTCTTTACCGATCCAGGTACGCCCTCTTTTATATAAATCGGATATGATCAGGTTTTTTTTGTAACATCCAATTTACAACAGTCTCAATCATCTAACATGACAAATCCTAGAAAAAGATATCGCGACCCCTCTTCTTTGAAAAAAAATCAATTTCAATTAGAGCTTGCCCCGTATTGTATTTAAAATAACGAATATATATATCCTAATTTCTGTCAAAAGAGTTGGTTGCAGAAAATTGACATGAATCCAGAAAAGCAGCTTCATACACCCAAGATAGAGGACATTGTGACTGCTGTGATAGAAACGTATGGAGACATCTGAAGCTTTTCATTGGACACAACAACAACAACAAATCAGTTTGTATAGTCATCACTTGAAGGTTTAAACATAATGATCGCTATTGAAGAAACTCTAAAAATGAATTTCTGTAATTCTAGATATCTCAAGTCCATTTGGATAATTGTAATAAGTAAAAATATACTTTTATTGTAATTATATATCCTTATGGAGAGAGAAGAGAGAGAGAGAGAGATATTGTGTTTAAACGTTTGCCAATATTTTTAAAACATCTTTAGGTAGAAATCTTGCTTATCTTCAGTTAACTCTAAGTGTCGAAATTTCATCCAATGCGAGATTCGGAAATTATATTCATGATTCTCTATATTTGCTCATTTACTATGAATTATTCATTAATTTCCTTTTATCCAGAATATGACGCGTAACTGCCCAAGTTTTGCTATTATACACTTAATTATTTATCAATATCATACAAAAACAAACTTCTTATAATTTAACTTTACTATATACTTAATATAAAACCAGTAATATATCTTAATGCATGGTAAATATGCAACCCTGTGTACCAAGAACGGTACAATTTAAAAAAAAATATTAAAACAATATACTTGTATTAATATATGATATACTAGACGAATGGCCCGGGCTTCGCCCCGGGATTGACCCGTGTGCATATCTACCCGAGTGATATATATTCAGATAAGATTTTTTTTATAATTGTTTGTTATTAGCATTATCTATTTGTTTGCATCAGCCTAATTTAATCTAATCTTTGATAGAGGGCGCTGTTCGTGAGTTAAGTAGAATAATTTGAATATATAGTTTTAAGTTTGGCATACCCGAGACATTTGGCCTATATCGACAGATGAATCAGCTTTATAATCAATATGGGCATTATACTGCAAACCTGAAAAAAAAACGGCTTATGAGTACAAAGCTGAATACTCTGAACAGGAACTTGCATAGTTTGTGTAGCTGCGACGCGGGCTTCAGAATACCTAAGACGGCGAAGCGCACGACGCGTCTCACTTTGAAGTGGTGTCTCAATAGCTCTAGCATTCCTATATCTCATGGAAGCAGCCGTATTCCTACCAAGTAAACGTCGGCTGTGGCGAGGCATATTCTGAAAAAAAAAAGTTATATTGAGATTAATAACAAAAGCTTCAAAACCAGCAATTTCTAAACAAAGCATAAAAATTTCCTGTCTTTTTGAGGTAAAAATCAAAATTTTTAAATTTTTTATTCAAAATAACCTTCAGATATGTTGAAAAGATTTTTAAAAACTAAAATCATAATATTATATATTACCAAAAATTAATGTACAAAACCAGTTATCATTAAAAAGCTTCAAAAATAGTCCAACCGCTGGATACAGCAATGAGAAAGCATGCTTTTTTGAGCTAAAAAATAGAAATAATTTTCTAAAATACAAAATACAACCCCTATATGTTAAAAAAAACTATAAATAATCTAAGTATAAAATATTTTATCAAATAAATTAAAATATCTTTAAAAAAAATGAAAAAGGACTTCAAAAAGACAAATAAATGAATTCGTAAAAGAAATCCCTTGCTTATTTAAAAATATAAATAACCTATTTTTTAGATACAACCCATATATGTAGAAAATATAATAAATAAACTGTATGGCATATTCTGAAAAAAAATTTAGATTGAGATTAATAACAAAAGCTTCAAAACCAGCAATTTCTAAACAAAGCATAAAAATTCCTGTCTTTTTGAGGTAAAAATCAAAATTTTTAAATTTTTTATTCAAAATAACCTTCAGATATGTTGAAAAGATTTAAAAAAACTAAAATCATAATATTATATTACCAAAAAATTAATGTACAAAACCAGTTATCATTAAAAAGCTTCAAAAATAGACCACCTGCTGGATACGGCAATGAAAAAGCATGCTTTTTTGAGCTAAAAAATTGAAAAAATTTTCTAAAATACAAAATACAACCCCTATATGTTCAAAATTTTTAAATTTTTTATTCAAAATAACCTTCAGATATGTTAAAAAGATTTTAAAAAACTAAAATCATAATATTATATATTACCAAAAAATTAGTGTACAAAACCAGTTATCATTAAAAAGCTTCAAAAATAGACCAACCGCTGGATACGGCAATGAAAAATCATGCTTTTTTGAGCTAAAAAATAGAAATAATTTTCTAAAATACAAAATACAACCCCTATATCTTAAAAAAAACTATAAATAATCTACTTTTAAAATATCTAAGCAATTAATTAAAATTTTGTTAAGGTCCTCAAAAAAGACATAAAATTGAGCACATTAATGAAATTTCAAGCTTTTTAGTGAAAAAAAAATAGAAATAACCCAATTTTTTTTACAAAACAACCCATATAAGTGGAAAACACCATAAATAATCTGTTATTAAAATATCTAAACAATTAATTTAAAATTTTGTTAAGGTCCTCAAAAAAGACATAAAATTGAGCACATTAATGAAATTTCAATCTTTTTTGTAAAAAATAATATAAATAACCTTAGTCTTATAAAAATACTAACCACGTAAGTTAGAAATAGCATATATAATCTGTATATAAAATAAAAAGGAAATAAATTAAAATTAGCCTAAAAATTTATCTAAAATATAAAATTGATCTCATCAAGTAAGGCTTCAACTTTTTTGGTATAAAATATGAAAACTATAAAATAAAAGTATCTTACCATGTATAAAAGTTATTAAAATATATATAAAAAAGATTAAAACTAATTTTCCAAGAAGTTCAAAAGTGTAAACACTTTCGAAAAGCCTAAAAATTTATCTAAAAAATAAAATTGATCTCATCAAGTAAGGCTTCAACTTTTTTTGGTATAAAATATGAAAACTATGAAATAAAAGTATCTTACCATGTATAAAAGTTATTAAAATATATATAAAAAAGATTAAAACTAATTTTCAAAGAAGCGCTAAAGTGTAAACACTTTAACTCTGTTGAATTTTTTTGATTTTATCGATAACAGCAAAGTTATGTATGTTAAAGTTAGGAAAAATATTTTGATGTTAAGCAAAACCTGCTCCATCTCGGTTTACATAAATGTTACAAATTTGGTCGAAATTGATGCATTGTAACGAAAGTTTTTAGTGAACAACACTTATGAAATTTCCATTTTATTAATATAGATTAGCGCGCCATCTGTTATGAGAATTCGAAACTATTATATACGCATATGTTTATTTTAAAAGTAAAACCATTTTATCCTGCCCTTACTGCAATTAAAAATTAATGGGAGGGCCTGTCTCATCAGTGGCAGACCCTCTAAACGGTTTCGCCAATTTAATCTACCATACCGCTGTTATATTGCATTTTTCGATTTTCCTTTTATGCTAGACACTTGGAATTGATATTTTAGAAGAACTATGGACATAAGCTTCGAGGACAGTAGAATACATATAATTATAAGCATATAATACTTGTATTATGTTTGTAACGGTTGATAAAAAAATGTCTATGTTTGAATGCATATCTAAAAGGAGAGAGGTCACTTTCAGTATACGGATACCATCTTTCTTCAATTTTAAGTTATATATATAAATACGTCGCATATATTGTAATAAATAGTACTCTGAAAAATTTCCTCATCTTCAATATAGGAAATGCGCTAGTATGGTTCCCCTAATTGTGGTATGGAGTTCTAACATCTATGATCTTCAGTATAATATTACCAAATGTTTAATAAAAATCAAAGCATGGTGTGAAAAGGTAAAACTTTCACTAAGTCCAAACAAAACAGGTATACTCTATCTACATAACTATGAAAAATTGCCCATTAATTTTGATGGAAAAATAATTCAACCATCAGAAACTGTTAAAATTTTGGGAGTTATTTTTAAAAATCATAGACAAAGGAATAAGATTAATTTTGGAACACATGTTGACAATATAATTATGAAAGCTACGAAACTTAAGAATATATTATTCTCACTATGTGCACGTACTTGGGGCATTGATACTCGACGTAGATTGATCTTATATAAAGCTATGATACGCTCTACAATAAGCTATGCATCAAATATTTGGTTTCCTTTTATCACTGCAGCAAAAAGATCCAAGTGAATTCTATACAATATCAAATTCTTATTAGATGCATTCATGCTTATAGGACTTCATCTTCTTACATCACACATATACTAGCGAAAACCCCTTTACTGTCCGATTATCTTGAATTATTACAAACAAAGTATAATATGACAAATTCTCTCACAGATCGAACACTCAAAAAACCCCTTCAAAAAGAATTAAACAAACTATATCTGGATTTAAAATTTAAGTTTTATCTTTCTCAATCTAATGAACTGTTCAAGAAATTCTTTCCAATTGCTGTCCCAAATTTCATTTCCTCTGATAAATTCACTACATTATTCTTAACTGGCAAAGGACCCTTCTTAAGTTTCCTATTCAAACTGAATGCTATCAATGATCCAACATGTGAATGCCGCTTAGATGTTGAATCACCAGAGCATCTTCTTTTATCTTGCCCTCTGACTAATCAAATTGTATGTAGATACTTTGAAACATTACCAAATTCTCTTTGTGTATATACTCTATCTTATGAGAACTTTGTTAAGTTTAGAACTATTTGTACAATAATTTACAAAACAATACTAATCCATCGTGTAAATAATTAATCATATATATATAAATAATACTAGCACAGCACAATAGTCCTTTGGACTTCGTGCTTTTGTAACAATAAATAAATAAATAAAATAAATGGTTCCCCTAATTAGGTATTTCTTCTTTGCAATAGTAGTTGACTTACTATTACACAGTATCAATTCAATTTGAAAGTGTCACATTTCGGTATTTTCGGCCACGAAAAAAAAAAGACCCATTGTTGAAATCGTGTACTGACTTTCGAAAAGTTACCAATAAGCCAACAATGGCAAAGAGATGTCGAGGAGCTAGCTGGCCAGTTTCTCACATGATGCTATCGAAAGGTTGGTCTTTGAGGAAGCAGTGCAGCGGTGAGGCGGAAGGAAGCCCTCCTGCAAGACTGTCGTCGTGGAGAAAGCGGAGCAGCAGTCGAGAATGCAGACCAGCAGTTATCGTCGAGGAAGCGAGGAAGCAGTTGAGATCAAGGAAGCGGAGCAGCGGTCAAGAAAGCGTAGCAGCGGTCAAGGAAGCGGAGAAGCGGTCAAGGAAGCGGATCAGCGGTCAAGGAAGCGAAGAAGCGGTCAAGGAAGCGGGGCAGCGGTCAAGGAATCAGGGAAGCGGTCAAGAAAGCGGAGAAACGGTCGAGGAAGCAGAGAAGCGGTCGAGGAAGCGGAGCAGCGGTCGAGGAAGCGGAGAAGCGGTCGAGGAAGCGGAGAAGCGGTCGAGGAAGCGGAGAAGCGGTCAAGGAGGTGGAGCAGCGGTCAAGGAAGCAGAGAAGCGGTCAAGAAAGCAGGGCAGCTGTCAAGAAAGCGGAGCAGCATCTAGATCAAGGAAGCGGAGCAGCGGTCGAGGTCGAGGAAGTGGAGCAGCGGTCAAGGAAGCGGAGCAGCGGTCAAAGAAGCGGAGCAGCGGTCAAAGAAGCGGAGCAGCGGTCAAAGAAGCGGAGCAGCGGTCATGGAAGCAGATAAGCGGTCAAGGAAGCGGAGCAGCGGTCAAGGAAGCGGAGAAGCGGTCAAGAAAGCGGGGCAGCGGTCAAGGAAGCGGAGAAGCGGTCAAGGAAGCGGGGCAGCGGTTAAGGAAGTGGTAAAGCGGTCGAGGAAGCGGAGCAGCGGTCGAGGAAGCGGATAAGCGGTCGAGGAAGCGGAGAAGCGGTCAAAGGCGCGGAGCAGCGGTCAAGGAAGCGGAGAAGCGGTCAAGGAAGCGGAGAAGCGTTCAAGAAAGCGGAGCAGCAGTCATGGAAGCGGAGCAGCATCTAGATCAAGGAAGCGGAGCAGCGGTCGAGGAAGCGGAGAAGCGATTGAGGAAGCGGAGCAGCGTTCAAGGAAGCGGAGAAGCGGTCGAAGAAGCGGAGAAGCGGTCGAGGAAGCGGTCGAGGAAGCGGAGCAGCGGTCGAGGAAGTAGCGCAGCGGTGGAGATCAAGGAAGCGGAACAGCGGTTGAGGTCGAGGAAACAGAGCAACGGTCGAGATCAAGGAAGCGGAACAGCGGTCGAGGTCGAGGAAGCAGAGCAGCGGTCGATATCAAGGTGACCGAGCAGAGGTCGAGTAAGCGGAGCAGCGGTCGAGGAAGCGGAGAAGCAATCGATTATTACGAAATAAATACTGGAAAAAAGTTGTTCATGTACATAATTCTAAAAACACGTGCAATA
Source organism: Cordylochernes scorpioides (assembly GCA_030710605.1). Lineage (NCBI taxonomy): Eukaryota > Metazoa > Arthropoda > Arachnida > Pseudoscorpiones > Chernetidae > Cordylochernes > Cordylochernes scorpioides. The sequence goes on along the minus strand of CP092872.1, from coordinate 20,523,704 downwards.
AAACAAAATACTACATGATCGCTCACAAAAAAAAAAAAAAAATAATAATAATATGTTTTATTATAGTCTATTACAATCTCAACAAGATGACCCGTCACCGCCCAGCGGAGTTTTACCAGAGTACACTTCCACCTATGTATATAAGTATAAAATAAAATATATTTTTTATCAAATAATATTACTTATAATTATATGCGTATATTATGGCCCAGGTTCGTCGAGTGAATGTTTGCACCACATATAATATTATAAAATAAATAAAGCTTCCAGAGCTAATTTTCTTGTGTAAACTTTTAACAGATATTATTGAATATGATTATATCTTATTATATCATTCTGAATTGAAATATTTTGAAATATAAAGTTTTGAGAGATAGAGAGAAACGATAGTATAGTAGCGTGGATGACAAGGCCAAGATACCAGAGTAAAGTTGGGGAAAGAGTGGTGGACTCTAGCGGCCCCCACTGCCATGTGGCAGGCGCTAAAAACAGCATTCCGGTGTGCGGGAGGACTTGCTTCCGGGCGTGTGAATGGTCCTACAAGGCGGTGCCAGGACAGACTGACATCGGAGCGACCTACAAGGCGGTGTGGGCCAGGCTGCATGTGTATAGTGTGAAGCGGAACGCTTCACAAGAGGACATCCACGGCGCCAAGGATTCTTCTGACGGGGAAGTCGAAGGCAAGTCCCACTGTTGTATTCCTTCTGTTAAGTGAGATACAATAAAGCGTTAACTTTAGCTGCAATCCCTTCGAACCCACGTGTATATCTTTGTGGCATCCTGCGTAGACAAAGTAAACGAATAGCGTCTTGGTACGACGTAACAGTATTATTATCATATAAATTAGATATTCCTAATGATTTCTAATTAGAAGGATAATATAGTAATCCTTATAAATAAAATTTGCTAGAGAGAAAAATTCGTCTTGAAAACATTTACTCTGGAAGAATCCGGACGAAGCTGGTTCATTCAGTCACGATATGATAATAAAGATTACTTTATAACTACAAAATAAACCAAATAGTTTATTTTCAGTCTAATTTGATGCTCTTGGATGATTTTTCAAAATCTAAATATGCAAACTCTCTCTCTACCTCTCTTCATGAAATATTTCTCAGTGCTTCTGTAGTTTTGATGGAGAAGAGTAAGATATATCAATTTATCTTTAAAGAAAGATTTCAATCAGTTATGCAATATATTACAAGAAAAAAATGATAATTCAATATGTATAAAATATATTAATGATCATAGATTATTCTCACTATATATACGTCAACCTCATTAGTGACACTTGTCAATCTAAAATACTTTTTGACCCATAGAGTCAACGGGTATAATAAATTTAAAATAATAATCGTTTTTTTGGTATCCACCTAGTATACGTGATATAGACTATGATAATCATGGTGGGTAAAAGTTAGAAAATTATTTTACTCCTAATGCACCACATATCTACACATGTAAAATATTTCAAAAACTCTTGGATTCACCCGACCTCGAAATTAACCCAATCCTACAGTCTCCCCCAAAACATAGACTAAAATCAAGGAATCCGATATGGTCCAGAGGAAACCAACTTCTCTCCCCAAAATTTTAATATCTCAGAAGCATGGACAAATTCCTGGATCAGCTCCGATATCCCAAACAAGAACCTCATCACAAGCCCAAGTGTCAAGATCCCAGGTTTTTCCCTCCCTCGACGAGAATGGGTGCTGCTAAACCGCTTTAGGACAGGACAGGGAAGGTGTGCAGAGCTGATGAAGTTATGGGGCTACACCAAAGATCCAAATTGTGCCTGCAACGTCCCACAATCAATGTCCCATATACTAGATGACTGTCCGCTGTACAAATTCAATGGAGGAATCTCCAATCTCCACTCAGTCACCCCGGAAGCCCTGAACTGGCTGAAGGCCTTGCCTCTCAGACTTTAATGACCGAGATGTCCTCACTTCTTTTTTCTAGATTTGATTCGTTTTGTCTCCTCTCTAATTGTAAAGACGTTTCTGTATCACCTCATAAGCATAAATAAATAAATAACATGTAAAAAGCGCAGTTCGACTTTTGCATTTACAAGTTTGACATAGCCCCTTTGGTAACTTGCATTTGCTGGTGGGGTTGGATGTTTGCAAGAATAGGGGGCCAACGGAGATTTTTTTAATAAGAAAAGTGCCGAATGTGCGGGATTCGATTCCGGGTCAGAGAAAACAACCTGGCGGTTTGCTCTGGCCTTTAGACGAAACAGGCTAGATGGGTCTTCATCTTATAGATTAAATAGTCTGTGGGCAGGTAGTCATGAATGTGGTGGCCCAAAGATGCTAGCACCACGAAGATGTCTGCAAGGCCCACACCAGCGAGAGAGGGGCCGCGGGTTTGAGTGGCGCGCCTTACTATGTCGGTCTTCACTAGCACCAAGAGATGTTACCCTTCGGTTGGAGATCGGACTTCCCGGTGTCACAGTGCAGTCCAGAACTTTCGAGTGATCCAACGACCATAAGATGCCCAGTGGAGCGTCGTTGCGAACACGCCAGGCGCCGCACAACAGGCCTTTAATATCTTTGTGAAGTTACCTTTATCACTGACGCACGCTGGAATTCCTTGGAGATGGATGTGACTACGCCAATATGCCCCTCGCGAAGAATGAACAGAGGACCATGTCGACAGCATAGACGAGAAAATCCTTAAGGCCGAGAACGTGCTCTAGACAACGGGTAGTGAGGCTTTAAAATGCAACTCTGACGCCGAGCTGCACGTGCGCCTGTAAGGCCAAGCTCCGAACTCCAAGTCAGCGCCGAGATATTGGCGAAAATGAATTTGGAAAAGAATTCGAATAATTTTCAAGCAACCGCTACCAAAGCGAATTCGCCTGCTGGCGGAAAAAACACAAAATTTGCCGCCGCTGACGGCATCGCACCAAAATCGCCAACAAACGGCGCTGAAGAAGCCCTAAAGAATTGGGCTGATGCAATGGAGGAGGAGGAAAAAGACGGCTACACCGTGGTAAAGAACAAGAATAGACGCCGTGATTCGGCGACTATTGCGGATACGAACTCCTACATGGCGCAGTCCAGCAGCGTCAGAACCAGCGGACCCACCGACGTGCCTCCGCGAATACGCACGACTGGAACGCGGGCACCGCAGGTCCAGGAAGTCAAGGCCACGCGAGCACACATCGCGGACGCCAGGGTGCGGCAGGTGTCCTCCACCCAGGAACAGTGCGTTTACATCGAGCAATGCCCTGACTTCACTCCCTACCAGTACCTCCAGGCGGTGGATAAGGTGGTCGGCTGGGCCAAGAACATCATCCAGCTAACCAGGATGAACGGCCACGTCCTGGTAGGCCTAACCACTAAGGCCCCTAAATAGCGCCTCGACGATGGGGGTCTCGAGATCGAGGGCACAACCCTCAGGACCTTCCCCTTCCGCAAGAGGTCGGAGAGAATCAATATTGGAAACCTCCCCTTCTTTGTAGAAGACGCCACCACATCATCGAAGCGCTGTGGCCATATAAGCGCGTGACATCCATCGCCCCCATGCAGTTCAAGGTGAGTGAATACACCTATGCAGACGGCCGCCGCGAGGCTTACATACTCCTCCACGACGGCGTTAAAATGGAGAGGCTGCCCACCCGCCTGGATATCAAATCCAAAGGGGACACCCTGCGGCCTTCCTTACCTTCGTCATTAAGTGCTCGAAGTGTAATAAGCAGGGTCACCGCATAGCCAACTGCCCAAGGCTCGCCAGGCAGACCACCGGCCCCAGGCAAGCATCACCCTCCTCCCGCACCGATGCCAGGTCACCCGCCGCACCTCAGCAGCCCAGTCAGCCAGCCCCTGCGCCCGCTGCACCAGCACCCCCTACTCCACCTGCGGAGGTGCCAATTAAAGCTCCCGTGACCCCCGCTCCACGACGCCTCAGCCCGCTGGACCAGAACCCCCTAATCAACCCGAGAAGGAACAAAGTCCAGCAATCGTAGCCGCTCCTCTTCCTCCTCTACCTGCCCCGAGGACGCTCGAGACCGCTCCTACAACCATCGAGATGATGGATGTGGAGAATAGAGATCAAGAGGACACCGGATCGTCCTCATCATCCCAGAAGAGCGTCGTCAGGCACGAACTCGACACCTTCCTCGAGAAGGCCTCCAGCTCCTTGTATGCCGACACTGACCAACTAGGTCTCCAGAGGGAAGAGGTCCTACGTGCCCTCACCTCAAAATCCGAGCTCAGGAACCTGATGCCCAAGCTCACAGCTGCCCAAAAAGCCGCGTTTATCAGGCTGATCTCAGCCATATTGGCCAAGCGATTTGGTTCCTCCACCTCCATCTTCAAGTTCCTCAGGATGGCCCAGGACTCACTTGGAGTAAAGGGTAAATGAACTTCCGCATCGACACAATCAACGCTCGTGGGCTCGCTACTCGAGGTAGGAGCCTTGTACTTTGTCATCTCCTAAGGCAACACCAAGTGGACATCGCGTTTGTCCAGGAGGCAAATAGCTTCCATCTTGACCAAGGCCAAGACCTCTGCCTCGGCTACAACGCTGTTGTCACGCCACCCGTAGCCATCTCGGGATCCGGACTCGCCTGCGTCTTCGGGCCAGGCGTCGCCGTGCTACGACAGCGTATCCTGTGGCCGGGCTACATTGCCTTGGCCGTCATCGATGTCCACGGCGAGGAGATGACCATCATCAACGCCCATCTGGCACACGACCCCCGCGAGCGGAATGAGCAACTGGAGCTCCTGGCGGCGACAGCGATCCAGGAGGGGGCTTGGGTCCTCGGGGATCTTAATATCAGGGAGTCTTCATCGTCCTCCGCGGATACCCTCGCCGCTCTTCTGGACCTGGCTACGCTGGTGGACGTAGCCACCCAGTTTGACGCCGCCCACCTGCCCACCAGGGTCGCTAGCCACGGTGACCGTATCGAGAGCAACCGACTGGACCTGATCCTCGTTCCTGTGGGCTTCCTGGATCGCGTGAACACCTACGCGACCAGCCACTACCACCTCTCCGACCACCGCCTCGTGCTGCTCCAGATGGGCCCGCCCGCCGTCTCCTCCCAGCCTCGCTTGGCCGCGATGCTCAGCTCGGGGCTTATGCTGGAACACCTGGCTGGCTACATCCGGAAGTTAGAGGAGGACATCGGCCGAGCACCCGACGGGATCCTGTGGGACAGGTGGACCACGATCAAGGCGGGGCTGCTAGCGGAGGCCAGATCTCTCCACGATCCACGTCACGCTGCCAGCGACGGCTACGTCACCCGAGCCCGAAGATTCATTGCGGCGCAGCTCGAGGCCTCCTCCATCCTGGCCGACTACTCGTCGCATCCGGACCTGGCGCGCGCGGTTCATCTTCGACGCCCCGCCACCGTCGTCAGGGACGACGACGGCCGCGTCATCGAGGGCCCCGAGCTACGGCGAAAGACCCTCGACACCCGCGCGACCTGCGATCTGGCTACCGGCGCGGCCTTCATCCAAGGGACGGTCTCCCCAATCGACTTCGACGCGGATGACCCCATCCACAGGGAAGCCATCACCGGGCCTCCTCGACGTGGGAACTCAGCTCCAGCTGGCCTGCCTTAAGGGTGTCCAGGTCGCGCTCCGTGGAGGCAGAAATGGCTTCAACTGGCTGGTCGCCAGCGAGGCCTGGATCCGCCCTCCACCTGACGGCACGTCACCAAGATCCTTGGCCTCAACCACCGGTTGGTCCCCACGTCCCAGCTGCTGGACCTTTCCATCGTCGGCGGCTGCCAGTTTCTTCGCCCTCCCGACCTCCTGGCTCCCGCGCGCTGGGTCGGGGCCCGATTCCGAGACCTAGGGGACCCCCACATCGCCCGCCCTACACGCTCCGCCCTTGCTGACGCGGCGGCCCTCGCCGCCTTCTGCCAGAGGGTGGTGGCTGAGAACGTTCAGGATGAGAGCTTCCGGGAGACTACCTTGGCTGGGGCTGTGGTGTTGCGCGGGACGGCCATGCCGTTCCTCGGCCTCACGACCCTCTCGGACCGACAGGCCCTGGATCGTCCGCGCCGATCTCCCGGTACCTGGCGAGATGGGCAGCTACCACCAGCCCACCGTCTTCGCTACGGCGCTGCGCCTTCTCGGGCCATGAGGCCGATGCCGCCCTCAAGTTGGCCCTCCATGCTCTTCCCCACCCGGCCCATCCTGCCTCGGCCGGCTCCTTTTGTCCTGCCTGCGGGTCCGTCGACTGCTCCCTGGGCCACTGTTACTGGAGCTGCCAGTCCATCAGGCCCCTCGTTCGGGAGGCCTTCAACATCATCGGTTGGCCCCCTGACCTGCAGGCTTGGATCTTCGGGTCCGGCCTTGAGGACAACCCCTGAGCATCCTCACGTCGGCAAAGCTACGGATCTACCGCCACTTTGTTCAGGTTGGACTCGGTGGAGTGGAGGACCCGCTCATCGCCTGGAGAGAAACAATCGCGAGCCGAGGATGCCTCCCCTCATCCTCTATTATTTAACTTTTTGGACATATATTAATTTTCCTATTTATTATTATAATTTTTTACTATTATAACTCTCTTTGAGTGTAAATATTGACAAGATGTCAATAAAAGTTGTTTTAATTGTCAATTGTCAAAATTTGGTACCAGTGGCTTCCTGAGAAATCAAGAAATGAGTATTTAAGACCAATTTTGCGTGAATACGCTTTCCATGTAAAATGTTAACAAAAATAAACCATTTAAATTATAAAAAAAAGTCCCTCAATGACAAAGACTGTAGCTTATTCAATCCAGTCAGGTTCTTTAAAATAAAATACAAGTTTTGGTGGGGCCTATTCAATCCACCAAAACACCTTTTAAAGCTCTAATTCCGTTTTTGGAGATTCATATGAAAATTGAAAGCTATTACGCGTTATGCTTTATCACAGTATGTTTATCACAGTGTGATGAGTTATATGCTACAATAGAGCACGCAGTCCGTATATATGAACTGTTCATTAGGCTTCTGCTTATTTATTAAAAGTATAATTCCCTATAGAAAAATATCACCTTAAAAGTGGTTCATATTTTCAAATACAGATGGCGCGATGTTGTAATATTGTATCAAATTTATTTAAAATATATTTATGAATATTTTTCGAAAAGTGTTCTCGAAACAGGAATATATATTTATATGCATTTCTACTGTCTACAAATCTCATGTTCATATATAGCTCTAAATACCTTTACCAAAAGTTCCTCTTCAGTTCTGTATTTGAATATACAGTAAAACAAACAATCGCGTATTAATGTCTTCATTTGTTGTATATATAGATGGTGCGTTTTTGCTTTGTATTAATTTATGGCTAACTTGTCCTTGTTGTTTACGAATGAGCATTGCTCGATGCGAATATTTAAATGTAATTCTACTGTCCTAAAAGCTTATGTCCATAGTTTGCTAAATACCATTTCTAAGATTCCACCATTCAGTGTAGCATATAAAAGCAGAATGATCCAATACAGTATTGTAGCTCTAAAGAGGGGGCCTGGTAGATTAAATTGGCGAAACCGCTGGGAGAGTTCACAACTGGTGAGCCAAGCCCTCCCAATATATTTTTCATCGCAGTAAGGACAGTTTAAATTTGATTTATTTGTAAAAAAAACAATTGCGTATTAATATCATCATTCGAAATAAAAGATACATCAAAATTTTCACCACATTACAAAATACTTATACTGCCAGAGTATAGTATGCAATTTTGTAATGAAGTAGAAACCTCCCTCACCCTCCTCCTCCATGGAGATTTGATAGTAAAAATGGTAATTTTGCAAATTAAAACTGTCCTTTATAGAGAGGTGTCCTCTAGCGTGGGTGTCCTCTCATGGATATTCTACTGTACATATAATTATTCAGGATTAATGTATTCGGCGTTATTTCTTTTCAATCAAATATTTTAATTAGTTATTGTGTTATTACTGTCGAAGGTCTGATAAGCCCGAAAGCTTGATTTCATGTGGCTAAATAAAACTGATGAAGAAACCTATTTCTCGGATGGATCTTCGATTTGTTTAATCATAACATACATTGTTTTTACAACTAGTTAAAAGAAGATGTAAAATATTTGGTAGGTTCGGCTTATCAATGGTGGTCTTCCTTTCGATTTTGCAAATTTAAACCTACCAGATCTCTTTTGTATTGTTTACTCAATTTATATACAAGAACCTACAGGACATGTAACAATTGTCCTGGTGTGGAATTTACACTTACCCCCATAATCTCATATCCAGAAATGATCGCAGAATATTGTCAAAAAATACGAGATAATTCAACAAAAGGAAAGATCAAATATGTGAAATAAACTCTGAGAGTGTGAGATAAACTCTGAATTACAAAAACAAGACACAGAACAATCAACTATAAAGGAATGACAATGCATCCAGAAGACACAAGAAGCTATAGGGCATGCAACAACTGTCCTTGTGTGGAACTAACACCTACCCACATATTCTCATGCCCAGCAAAGGTCTAAGCGTTTCAGAAAATTGACCTGGACCCAGAACAGCAGTTTTACACACCCAAGATAAAGGACATTGCGACTGCTGTGATAAAGATGTATGGAGATATCTCAGTCTCTTCATTGGAAACGGCAACAACAAATCAGTTTGTATAGTCATCACTTGAAGGTGTAATCATAATGATTGTTATTGAAGAAATTATAAAGATGAATTTCTGTAATGGTATAAATCTCAAGTCAATTAGGATAATTGTAATATGTGAAAAAATTACTTTTATTCTAATTATATATCTTTAATGATATATATTGTGTGTTTACCTTTTGTAATTATTCTAAAAGAATCTTTAGGTAGAAATCGTATTTATCTTCAGTTAACTGTGAGTGTCGAAATATCATCCAATGCGAGAGTTGGAAATTATCATGGTACTCTATATTTTCTAATTTTCTATAAATTATTCAATCATATCCTTTCATCCAGAATATGAGGCGTAACTGCCGAAATTACGCTTGAATTTTTTTCCATTATATCTATTACACAATTATTTATTCATCAATATCACTAACACAATAACAAAACTCTTATAATTTAACTTTACTATATACCTTATATAAAATCAGTAATAATATTAATGCATGATAGATATGTACCCCTGTGTAGCAAGAATGGTACCTGTCACTTTTAAAAATTTTTTAAAACAATATACTTGTATTAATAGATGATACATCAGCGCGCCATCTGTTATTAACTTTATTAACATCATGAAACGCGATATCCCAAACTTAGGGATATTTGCGTCAATACCTTTCACTGCATTACAGCAATTCGGCTATATACAATCCTGTTCAATTCATTATTTTACATAAATAAACTAAAGGAAATTGCCCAAAGAGAAAAACAAACAACAAAGCAAAACACACAGAGCAAGCATCGCAGTTCTTTTTTTTTTCTAAGATTCCTTCTCTTTTTTCCAATTCAAGAGAAAGTTGTATATGTATTTACAAAATTGATCAAAATTTTTATACTTTTCTTTTTTTGTCTACAAATTCTTCAAGCTGTCCAATACGACCAAATCTATTCTCCCTAAAATTCCGGAAAATTGGGCACTCCAGAAGTAGATGTCTCGCGTCTTGAATTTCACCTCCGCAGAAGCATCCTGGTTCCTTCACGGCGCCGATATTTGCCAAAAAATTCCCAAAATTGCCATGATCTGTAATGAATTGGATATTATAAAAATTTGGACGGAAAAATCTTGGAATTCCAAATACGAAAAAGCTTCTGAAAATTTCATTAGTGTTCTCAAAAATTTCATTCATTTTTGCGTGTAAGAATGATTTGACTATACTTGGAGCATGATGTTCGTAAGTAATTAGATCTTCAATGGACAGTTGAGCTAGATCAAATTTGATTATTCTGGATTCTATATAGTCTGTTAGGAGTGGAATTTTTGCCAAGCTATGCACACAGTTTGATGAAGTGGTTTTGTATGCTCTAACTGCCCATAAAATGATCTGGTACTGCATGGAGTTCAATTTTTGTTTACAACGATTGTTTAAATATTTGAACCAAATTTCAGAACCGTATGTAAGTATAGGCCTAATGATTGTTTTGAATAAAGTTAACATCTTTTGAGTGTCTAAACCCCACATATTGCCACTTAGTGAACATAATAAATTTTTCATACGTCCTGCCTTACACAGAATATCATTAACATGCGGTGTAAAGTTAACTTTGTTTTTCCATTTATGATTAGAAAATTTCATTCCCAGAATTTTTACTTGCTTGACCGGCATTATTATATTGTTATTAACCTTAATAGGTATTTTTTGTCTGTTATGTAGGTATAGCATATTAGTCTTCCCTGTATTGATCGTTAATTTATTTCTATTACACCATTGGATCACATAATTTAAGGTGTATTCACTTGCGGTTTTTAGTCCTTCAATAGTCTTATTCCAGCAAATTATTGTAACGTCGTCTGCATAACATATAATATCTGCATTCATTGAATCAAAATTTATCAACAAATCATTTAGCAAAATATTCCATAGAAGTGGTGATAAAGGTCCACCCTGTGGACATCCTTTAGTTATTTTCTTATAAAAAGTTTCTGATTTGTATGTAAATTTCACCTCCCTTTCATTATTCAAATAAGATTTTATGATTCGTATTAAATCTGAGGGAACATCATCATTATCCATTCTTTTTATAATAGCAGGCCACCATGCATTGTCGAATGCACCTGCAATATCTATAGCTATCAAGGAAGTCAATTCTTTTTGTTTATGTTTCAATATAGTTTCTATAATTTTATCCATTCCAGTAATTGTTGATCTAGATTTCATAAAACCATGCTGCCTTGAGCTCATTAAATTATTCTCTGAATAATAGTTACTTGATTTATTTTTTTTTATTATATTCTCAAATGTTTTAGATAGATTAGATGTTAATGATATAGGTCTATAACTTTTATTTATTTCATAATTCGTTTTGCCTGGTTTTGGAATTATTTTTAAGAATGATTTTTTACATTCATCCGGATAATATCCCATTTCTATACATTTATTGAATAATTTATGCAGAATTGGGATTTTTTTTTATTTTAGCCTGTCTAATCATATTGTTACTAATGTGATCAGGGCCCGGTGCTTTTTTAATATTTGTTTTTAAAATTGTTTCCTCAATTTCCTTAGATTCGATATAAACACTACTTTTATTTTTATATTTAGGCGTATAATTTCTAATCAAAATATGATCATCTTTATCCAAACCTCCAATATCATCCTGAAATAGATCGTTCATTAAACTTTTTATTTTGTCGGTCTTTAAATGATCTGGTAAATTATCTATTAGTGGTAATCCTAAATTTCTATTTTTCGATCTCAATGACTTGAATATCCTGTAAGCATTACCAAATGAGTTATTTGAATGACTTTCTTCTATAAAAATTCTCCAACTCGCTCTTTTTGCCTTTTTACTTTTATTTAAATATTTATTTCTCATTGATTTATAGGTCTTTTCAAGGACCTTTCCATGTCGGTAATACAAATTTCTAATATAGTGGAAATCGTTTTTCATTTTCTCCAGCTTCCCATCCCACCAGTATGTATTTGTTTTATATGATTTCCGCTTCTTGTCTTGACATTTAGTGACAGATAAGCTGCCTCTTTAATTATTTGTGTGAGAGTCTTTACAATGTTGTCAATATCTTTGATGTTTGACGCGTGGTTTATCATGGTGATAATATTATCTACGTCTTGTATTGCTATTTTTTCGGTAAATGTTTTCCAATCAGCATCTTTTTCTATAAATTTCCATGTTGAGTTTTGAACTGTCCTTTGCCTGTTAAAATTGTGATAAATGTCAAAGGTTATTGCTACGTGATCTGAAATGTGCGTCAATATAGTCGTCTTCCAGTTTTGTACCAAACTTATTGATTTTTTTGTTTGAAATCGTAAGATCTATAAAGCTAGAATTTCGGCAGGTGGGTATCTTAAGATTATGAATAAATAGGTTATGTTCATCTATGATGGAGTGGAATTTGAAACCATTGGAGTTTGTTGTCGGATCAAACCAGACTGGGTGTCTAGAAATGAAGTCACCACATAGTATAATAGGTTGTTGATTGTAGGTCTCCAGAAGCTTTGGATACATTTTCGATGAGTGTCATTAAATCTATGTGGATGTATATAAAAGTTTGCGATAATAGTATTTGATTTTGCTGAATTTAAAGAAGTGGTTGTACAAAAGGAGTTTGTGAATTTATTGATTTTATTAAATTTTAAACTCTTATTCATAAAGATCGTTGCAGTGTAAATTTGTTTATCTGTCGTTGAATGCACTATTTGAGATTCCAAATCGAAAATTACATCTCTATCAATCAGATAAGGTTCCTGTATTAGGATGATATCTGGTGGGTTGTCTTTTATAGAAGCTTGAAGCTCATTCAGTGCCAAGATATTTTTTCTTACATTTTGTTGTAAACATTTAATTCCTTTTCCCTGCATGATATTCAAACTAAATAAACAATAATCTTAGCTGCGAAATTTGCCTAATTGTCGGTTGGATGATATCTCGTTCGTTGGATAATTCTGTCTATCTGTATTTTGTATAGAGGACAGTCCGAGGAATTAGCTCTATGATTCGGCGAGTTTCTAAATTTAGGATGTTTTAGACAGTTATAACAATTGCAAATTTTTGAACAGTCATGAATTCCTTGCGCGCCGCATAATTTGCATATCTCGACGCTAGTACAATCGGCCAATTTATGGTTGGGGTTAAATTGTAGACATTTCTGATATTGTTTTACCAGAATCTTATCTTCCACAAAACAGCGTTCAAAGTCAGTATATAATTTATTATTCATATTTTTAAGGATCTGGTAAACCTTTGGAGAAACCCTAAGAACTATGTTGTGGTGGGGCGTGTTCGATTTCATGCTAAACAGAACATGGATATCATTTTCCATTTCGTTCAATTAAGGGTTCATACTGCAGATTGTTTTAGTAAAATTAGCGGTTTCTGTAAGTTTATTAACATTTTTGACTACTACTGTAGGATCTCTTGGTTTGGGGATAAAAATTTTGTGATATTTGCGAGTTCCTCTGCCCTGCCTAACTCATCATTTAGAGATTCCATGTCTGATTATGTAGGGGTCTTTATTATTACAGATTTCCTAGCATTTATAATTTTGTTAATCTTTATTTTTTCCTTCGTCCCTAAGCTTTTTAACTTTGCTTGATATAGTTTGATACATTTTTGTATTATCTTCCACATTTATAGGCGTTGCCACTATTGTGAACTCCTTATGTAATTTTTTTTTTATGTAATCTTGTGATGTTTCTGTACGAGCTACTTGAGCATATGTTGGAGTTGTTTTAACTAATTCATCTTGGATCCCTTCAAGTTTTTGGTCCATAACATCTGTAATTGTTGTTTTCATTAGTTCCAATATATCTTCCAATATGTCTTCTGTTATGAGAATTCGAAACTATTATAGACGCGTATGATTCTTTTAAAAGTGTTAACAGTGTTAACCCTTCCAGCGTTTCGCCAGTTTTATCTATCATACCGTTATTATATTGCATTTTCGATTTTCCTTTTATAGTGATACTGATGCTACACCCTTGGAATGGAAATTTTAAATGAACTATGGACATAAGCTTTGAAGACAGTAGAAAATATATATAATTATAAGCATATAATACTTGTATTATGTTTGTAACATGTTAAAAAACAAAACTCAATGTTCAAATGCATATTTAAATGGAGGGGTGTCATCTTTAGTATACGGATACCATCTTTCTGCAAATTTAAGTTATTTATATACGAGGCATATATTGTAAGAAATAGTACTCTGAATAATTTCCTCAATTTCAATATATAAATTGCGCGTGTAGGGCTCATCGATAAAGGCGCATCCTCTAATTAGGTCTTTCCTCTTTGTCAATAGTAGTTGACTTAACTATTTATTGCACAGTACTTTTAACATACATTTATTGGACATTTATTCAATTTGAAAGTGTCACATTTCGGTCGGTTCGGTCAAAAAATAAATAAAAAGAGTAAGAAAGACCCATTGTTGAAATCGTGTACTGACTTTCGAAAAAGATACCAAAAAGCCAACAATGACAAAGAGGTCCCAAGGAGCTAACTGTCCAGTTTCTGACATGATGCTATCGTGTCTTCGAAGAAGCGGAGAGGCGGTTAGGCGGAAGGTAACCCTCCTGCAGGGCTGTCGTCGTGGAGGAGGCGAAGCAGCGATAGAGGAAGCGAAGCAACGGATGTCGTCGAGGAAGCGGAGAAGCAATCGAAGTCAAGGTAGCGGAGCAACGGCAGAGGAAGCGGAGCAGTGTTCTAGATCAAGGAAGCAAAGCAGTGTTCTAGATCAAGGAAGCGGAGCAGAGTTCTAGATCATGAAAGCGGAGCAGCGGTCGAGATCGAGGAAGCGGAGCAGTGGTCGAAGAAGCGAGGCAGCGGTCGAGGAAGCTGAGCAGCATCTAGATCAAAGAAGCGGAGCAGCATCTATATCAAAGAAGCGGAGCAGCGGTTAAGATCGAGGAAGCGGAGCAGCGGTCGAGATCAAGGAAGTGGAGCAGCGGTTGAGATCGAAGAAGCGGAGAAGCGGTCAAGGAAGTGGAGCAGTGATCTAGATAAAGGAATCAGAGCAACGGTCGAGGAAGCGGAACAGTTATCTAGATCAAGGAAGCAGAGCAGCGGTCAAGATCGATGAAGCGGAACACCGGTCGAGATCGAGGAAGCGGAGCAGTGGTTGAGATCGAGGAAGCGGAGCAGCGGTCAAGATCGAGAAAGCGGGGCAGCGGTCGAGATCGAGGAAGCCGCGCAGCGGTTGAGATCGAGGAAGCGGAGCAGCATCTAGATCAAGGAAGCGGAGCAGTGGTCGAAAAACCGAGAGAGCGGTCGAGGAAGCGGAGCAGCGGTTGAAATCGAGAAGCGGAGCAGCATCTAGATAAAGGAACCAGAGCAGCGGTCGAGATCAAGGAAATGGAGCAGCGGTTGAGATCGAAGACGCGGAGAAGAGGTCGAGGAAGCGGAGTAGTGGTCTAGATCAAGGAATCGAAGCAACGGTCGAGGAAGCGGGGCAGCGGTCAAGATCGATGAAGCGGAACAGCGGTCGAGATCGAGGAGGCGTAGCAGTGGTCTAGATGAAGGAAGCAGAGCAAGGGTCGAGGAAGCGGAGCAGCGGTCGATATCGAGGAAGCGGAGCAGCGCTCGAGGACAAGAAAGCGAAGAAGTGGTCGAAGAAGCGGAGCAGCGGTCGAGGAAGCGGAGAAGCAGTCGAAGTCGAGGAAGCCAAGAAGCAGTTGAAGTCAAGGAAGCGGAGCAGCGGTCGAAGAAGCGGAGAAGCAATCGGAGTCGAGGAAGCGGAGAAGCAGTCGAAGTCGAGGAAGCGGAGCAGCGGTTGAGATCGAGGAACCGGAGCAGCATCTAGATCAAGGAAGCGGAGCAGCGGTCGAGATCAAGGAAGTGGAGCAGCGGTTGAGATCGAAGAAGCGGAGAAGCGGTCGAGGAAGCGGAGCAGTGATCTCGATAAAGGAATCGGAGCAACGGTCGAGGAAGCGGAACAGTTATCTAGATCAAGGAAGCAAAGCAGCGGTAAAGATGGATGAAGCGGAACAGCGGTCGAGATCGAGGAAGGTGAGTAGTGGTTGAAATCGAGGAAGCGGAGCAGCGGTCAAGATCGAGGAAGCGGAGCAGCGGTCGAGATCGAGGAAGCCGAGCAGCGGTTGAGATCGAAGAAGCGGAGCAGCATCTAGATCAAGGAAGCGGAGCAGTGGTCGAAAAAGCGAAGCAGCGGTCGAGGAAGCGGAGCAGCGGTTTGAAATCGAGAAGCGGAGCCGCATCTTAATCAAGGAAGCGGCGCAGCGGCGAGATCAAGGAAGCGGAGCAGTGGTTGAGATCGAAGAAGCGGAACAGCGGTCGAGGGCAAGGAAGCGGAGAAGCGTTCGAGTAAGCGGAGCAGCGGTCGAGGAAGCGGAAAAGCAGTCGAAGTCGAGGAAGCAGAGCAGCGGTCGAGGAAGCGGAGAAGCAATCAAAGTCAAGGAAGCGGAGCAGCGGTCGAGGAAGCGGAGAAGCAGTCGAAGTCGAGGAAGCGGAGCAGCGGTCAAGGAAGCGGAGAAGCAGTCGAAGTCGAGGAAGCGGAGCAGCGGTCGAGGAAGCGGAGACGCAGTCGAGGAAGCGGAGAAGTAATCGAAGTCGAGGAAGCGGAGCAGCGGTCGAGAAAGCGGAGAAGCAGTCGAAGTCGAGGAAGCGGAGCAGCGATCGAGGAAGCGGAGAAGCAGTCGAGAAAGCGGAGAAGCAGTCGAAGTTGGGGAAGGCGGAGAAGCAGTCGAAGTCAAGGAAGCGGAGAAGCAGTCGAAGTCAAGTAAGCGAAGCAGCGGTCGAAGAAGCGGGGCAGCAGTTGAGGAAGCGGAGAAGCAGTCGAAGTCGAGGAAGGCGGAGAAGCAGTCGAAGTCAAGAAAGCGGAGAAGCAGTCGAAGTCAAGGAAGCGGAGCAGCGGTCGAGGAAGTGGAGAAGCAGTCGATTATCGCGAAATAAATACTGAAAAAAATTATTCACGTATATAATTCTAAAAACACATGCAATAATACAAAATACTATATAATCTCTCATACAAAAAATAATTAAAAATAATAATATTCATTATGGCCTATTACAATCTCATTAAGATGACCCGGCACCAACCAGCGGAGTTTTACCAGAGTACACTTCAATCTATGTATATAAGTATAAAATAAAATGCTATCTTTATCATATAATAACTCTCACAATCATATATTATGGCCCAGGTTCTTCCGGATTTTCAGCCAGTGAATGTTTGCGCAATGAATAATGTTTAACATATATTATTCATTATGATTATATCTTATTATATCATTCTGAAGTGAATTATTTTGAAAAATAAAATTTTGAGAGAAAGAGAAACGTTTTAGTATTAATAACATATTAATTCAATATTACTCAGGAATTCTAGTTAGAAGGACAATGTAGTAATCATTATAAATAAAATTTGTTAGAGAGACATATTCGACTTGAAAACTTTCACTCTGGAAGAATCCAGATGAAGCTGGTTCATTCAGTCACGATATAATAATAATGATTACTTTATAACTTCAAAACAGACCAAATTGTTCGTTTTCAGTCTAATTTTATTATTTTAATGTTTTTTTTTTAAACTAAATATTCAAGCTCTCTTTCTCCCTCTCTTCATGAAAAATTTCCCGGTGATTCAGTAGTTTTAATGGAGAAGAGTAAGAGACATCAATTTATCTTTAAAATAAGAGATTTTTCAGTTATGGAATTTATTACGAGGAAAAAAATATTAATTTCATATGTATGAAATAATTGTAGATTATTATCACTATATACGTCAACCTTCTTAGTGACACTTGTCAATTTAAATCCTTTATTGATTCCCAGAGTCAACGATTAAAATAAATTTAAAATAATATATATTTTTTTTTATTATGCCCCTAGTATACATGGTATAGACTATGATAATCATGGTAGATAGAAGTTTGCAACTGATTTTACAGCTAGTGCACCGTATATCTACACATGTAAAAATGGAGTTTGGCTTTTTCTTTTTGCATTTACAAATGTGAAATAGCCCCGTTTGGTTACTTGCATTTGCTGGTGGGTTGGACCTTTGCAAGAATAGAGGGTCATTGGAGAATGTTTTGAATTAGAGAAAGTGCCCAATGTGCGAGATTCAATCTCGGGTCAGAGAAGACAACCAGGTTGTTTGATCTGGTCCCCAGCGAAACGCACTAGATTGTACAATCTCTGTGTAGGTAGCCATGGATGTGGTGGACCTCAGATGAGAACACCAGGAAGTTGGGTGCTCAGCCCCGACCAGTGAGAGAGAGACCGCGGGTTTGAGTGGCCGGCATTGATATGTCGGCCTTCACTAGCGCCAGGATATGTTCCCTTTCGGGTGGAGGTTGGACTTCCTGGTGTCACAGTGCATCCAAGAACTTTCGGGCGCTCCGTAGGCCTGAAGATACCCAGTGGAGCGTCGATGCGAGCACGCCAGGCGCCGCATGATAGGCATTTAAGATCTTTGCAAAGTTATATTTTATTCTTGAAGCACGCAGGTATTCTTCGAAAATTGATGTGACAATTCCAAAATTCTCCTCGAGATAAATTGAGCAGAGAACGATATCGTCGGCGTAGGCGAAGACATCCCGGGGCCGACGCTTGCTATAGACATCGCGGAAGAGGACCCGTAGTGAGGCTGATAACTCCGCCTTTTCCGGTTCCAAGCTCGGATGAAAAAGTAGGAGGGGGAGCAGAAACAAGCTCACTAAAAAACCTGGTCTCAGCTGGCCCGGCTGATAGTACCCTGTAAGGGCTCCTAATCCAGGGATACAGGATGAGCAGCGTTTGTACTCCATATTAGGAGCGGCTGCACATGGCGACTGTTCCTCATGTCAGAAGCGGCCATTTCTTTTGGAGTTAAGTCGGCCTGCCACTGAGTAGTGCTCCCAGTCTTAATGACAAAGGCGGACGCATTCTACTTCACCCAGTGTGTAGATAAGAAAGAAGAAGAAGAAGAGTAAGGCTGATTAGTGCAGCGCTGACGAGGTCACACCATTCAGAAGATGGAATGGTTTGGTGACGAAGCCTTTGGTTCAAACAGCTGCGTCCGCCCCGGCAAAAAGTAAAATAATTCACCAAATAAAGGCTTCTGGTAGGCGCAGAGAAACCATCAGGGACACCAATAAACCGCGGTCAAGTGTGTCAAAGTCGGACTTGAGGTAGGTTGAAACGATGGCCGGCGCGGAGCCGCTTCTCTCAGCTGCGTCGATCTCGTCGCACTCTGGCGCTGTATTAAAAAAAAGCTTTCCGAAAAGGACCATTGTCTGGAACTCAAATATCAGGACGGGGAGATGGTACCGCACGCACTGGAGAAGTATGTTTTCAAGAACTTGATAATCCGCCGAGGGGAGCGATATTGTCCTGTAGCCACAGACTCCAAGGCTGTCTGGGATTCTTTTGGGGCAAACAGATGGTGCTACATTTCTTCGATGGAGACAAGCCCTCGCAGAGTTGAGAGGATTCGTAGTCCCGCTGGAGAGCTATGGCGAAGAAGTTTTCATGTGCCATGAGGAACTCGCACAGTAGATCGCCCCACCCGGAAGCTATTTCGAGCGCAAGGTGGCGGATTGTGGTGGCAATCTCTTCCGCGGAGATCTCGGAGTGGTGAAGGGGGCTAGATAACCAACTGGGGTTCGCCAGAACCACGCATCGATTAGAGAATAAATATTATTGACCTATCATGTTGAAAGATGTTTCAGAAATCGTAAAGACTCTCTCTTGCAATCTTTGACAAAGTAGAAAGGTTCGAACCAATTACCCTCTGAACTTCTATAACCTATACCCTCTTATACGAAAACTAGAAAAATATGGATAATTGTGCTGGCATACTTTTTACACCAGGTATGCTGAAAAAAAAGACAACTCTCAGAAAAACAGTAAGAAAAGTTACATTTCTAATTGTAGATATTTTCGTACGTCATGGGGCTCCACAGTTTCTTATTAAAGATGGAAATTCACAGTTTACTAGCAAATCAATGAATGAGTTGATCAAGATGTGCAATATATCAAACATTGCTTTTCAACGAGCTTCCATTCCTAGAATTTTAATCTAACAGAGAGCAGCTAAAAATAGAAAACAAATTAATATAAATAGAATCAGCATAGATTAATTGGTGAGAAGTCTTCCATTTATTTCTCATGCCTACAATATTGTGATCCATGAAACCATAGGCAATTCTCTATTTAACTTGTACATTCTTGGACGATATGATTATTTTGCTGGACCCCCAGCATGGATGATGATTATGATGAATACATAAAAAATACTTATATGAAATAAGCAGGATGTGAAAAGTAGTCGTTAAAAATACAGAGAGACCAAAAATGATATAAAATAATGAAAAATAATTATGATAAGATTCACAAGAAAAGAAGCTATGAACCAGAACAATAAGTAGCAGTTTGAACATCGATTAGGAAAATAAGAAAGTGTGAATAACTATTGAGAAAAGAATTTTGCCTTTATATTATATTGAAGATGTCTAACGTCAATTAACTATAATAGAACCAAAATATAATCCTAACCAAGATCGGCTCATAGTTCATGTTTCAAGACTCAATTCAATTTATGCGAGAATCAATAAGGTCAACCGCGTGGACGTAACAACCTTTTGAGGGGAGGAAGTGATGCATCATGATTTATGTTTTATCCTTCCAATTAAATTGTAACATTGCTTTTAAATTTATTTTTCAAATAATAATATAGATTCATATATTCGATTTCATTGATTATAATCAATATAATTATAAATTATATTAATATAGAGTAATATTATATAAAATATTTTCTTATATTTATTATAATTGGGACACGACGGTGAGGACACACGACTTTGACTTTGGCAGAGAATCAACCATTTTTCTGAGGACCTAAGGACGCGAAGACTTGGATTCACCAACTACGAGAAAGACAACGAATAAATATTAAAATATTGAATGGTAATATTAATATTATTCACCTTTTATCCACTATTATGATGGGGAATCGTTCTGGAAACTTATAAAACCCAAAGAAGGAAGAAATCAAGTTCGATGACCCTACAAGACTATAGCCCTGTGCATCAATATGAAAACTATCAAATTTCACTTTTTATCCACTTTGATGATAGGAACTTGTTCTGGAAAATTATACAACCCAAAGAAGGAAGAAATCAAGTTCGATGACCCTACAAGACTATAGCCCTGTGTATCAATATGAAAACTATCAAATTTCACTTTTTATCCACTTTGATGATAGGAACTTGTTCTGGAAAATTATACAAACCAAAGAAGGAAGAAATCAAGTTCGATGACCCTACAAGACTATAGCCCTGTGCATCAATATGAAAACTATCAAATTTCACTTTTTATCCACTTTGATGATAGGAACTTGTTCTGGAAAATTATACAAACCAAAGAAGGAAGAAATTAAGTTCGATGACCCTACAAGACTAGAGCCCTGTGTAGAAATTTTAAAACTATCAGTACTGATAGTTACTGAAAGAGCGCCATCTCTCCATTAGCAATGGAATTAATTAGACACAAGAATCTACAAACAGTGGAGAGATTTGTAACCTTTATGTATTCACCTTCATTTTTGCCAATGCCATTGTCTTTGGCATTTATTACATACTCGTTTAGATATTGTCATTGTCATTGGAAATAGAGGAAATTTATCTAGATCTGAAATATATTGAACATATAAATATTAATTGATATACAAATATATACATTAAATGACTACAAAAGCTAGCGTTGAGGTAAACGAATTATTGACAAATAAATCTCTTTTTCAATCCGATATATGGCATTTTATTATCTAATAGCTAGCCGAGTGACCCGGGCAAAGCCCCAGGTTTACCCGAAGGGCCCGCAGAGGCATTAAAAGAATAGATAGTGGCTTAAAAATTGCAATGGGTGTGATATGATTTTCTAGAAACAGAATTTAAAGTATAAGGTTGAGTAAAGATACATTCTAAGTATGTAAATTCGGGCAGGTCTTATGTATTTCATATCAAAATAAGAATGGAATCATATCATCAACAACAAATATTATAATTAACAACATATTAGACAGCACAGTGCAAAAATGTAGAAAATTAATGTATATAGCAGTAGGGGAAATAGGTATATAAAGGGAAGACCAATTATTAAAAATAATTGATTATAAATAGTTTATTAGTGAACAAATAATACAAATAAATTCTTTCAGGTGAGAAACTATAGGCATTGGTGCCTATGCCTAAAAAAATAATTTCAAATGAAAAAGGAGAAAAAAAAACTCAACAAATTATAAAATAAAGTTGCAAACAACCGAACTATATTGAAGATAAGACAACCTTAATAAGAAATTAATTAATTTATTGCACTTCATAAAATAATTACATTTATAGTTTATATATATACAGTGTAAACTCATTATTCCGAAACATGATATTTCGACCATGTTTGGATGTCCTGACTTACGGCCTATCATATAATAAATCTGTAATTCGACACTATCGATAATCCGACTCTTCCGTTAATTCGAACATTTTAAAATTCAAATTTCGGCAGTTGATTGTTGTTTAATTACAGCCTCACTCCTAAAAAGGTATTACAGAGGCGGGCGGCGCCGGCTGAAAATGTACAAAATATATGTATAAGAGCAGTGGGAAAAATAAGTAAAAAAAAATAATTGAAAATAAATAGTTTATTAGCAAACAAAAATTTCTTTTCTGGTAAGAAACTATAGGCATTGGTGAAAAGTTCAAATGAATATATTCAAAATAAAAAACAAAGATGAAAAATAAAGCTGCCAACTATATTGCAGTGGAAAAGACTTATTGAAAGAATTAAGTAAAAATCCTCATTAAAAACTAAATTTATAGTTTTATATGTGCATGGGTTCAACTTTACATGTATGTTATCCAAAGTCCACACACGTGAAAAAGCCACATAGAGCTACCTGCCCATGCATAAACACAGACTCTTGTAGCAAGAACCCAAAGATTTGGGCTTGAGCCTTATTTATAGTCATAGCAGAAGCCAACCTTAGTGAATACTGATGCCTCTTCAGAATGAAGGGCAGGCTGATTTCTGAAGGAGCTAAATATATTTTTGACACCAATACAGTGTGTCTAACATTGTTCCCTGTCAGTATCTGTACTTCAAGGTCATGAGAGCACATGCGCTGTATTACTATACGTGTGCCATTTGCAAATACTCTGCTTAAGGTTAAAATTTCTCAAAAGCATAACAATAGCACCAATCTAGAGTTTAACTGTTGTGGAGGCATTCCTCTGGGAGTAAGGCTATTGAGAAATTCAGTAGGGAGTTATTTTGCTCCTCCACATTCTCACACTCCAATTTCTAACCCTGAGAAAACACTGATTCACGTTTGGTAAACAATTACAGGGAAGAAACAAGATACTGGCTGTAAATTTAAAAATATATATTTAGAGCGAAAAAAAAAGAGAAAAATATATCAAATCAGAAAATAAATTGCAAACAACAACTATATTGCAGATGAGAAAACGTATTGCGACGCCAGTCAGTTTGCTATGCAACCTGTATTTTCCTCCGCATTGAAAAGGAAGATAGAGTGGACATCCAATTGATACAGGCTCGAACACGAGTAGCTCCACTGAAGAAACTCACCATCCCAAGATTGGAGCTTTTGGCTTGTCTGATTGGAGCTCGTTTGGCAGCTAACGTCATACAAGATCTGGAATTTGAGGAAATTCCAAGATTTTATTGGACCGATTCGACCAATGCTCTCTGTTGGATCCAAAGGGAAGACAACTGGGCAGCCTTTGTGATGAACCGTGTTAAGGAAATTCATAATCTTAGCTCCCCCGAATCTTGGCGCCACATACCAGGCCGATTAAACCCGGCAGACCTCCCATCTCGGGGATGTTCAGCAGAAACACTTGAGGAGACAAGATGGTGGATGGGACCTGCATGGTTAAAGGTATCTCAAGAAGAGTGGCCAAATCAACCATTATCCCTGATTTGGAGATTGTTTATTCTGAAAGGCGCAAGACCATCCTGAACACCTTGTGTACGACAAGAGAAAATGAAAATTTATTTGGACGTTATTCCCATTTTTTGAGAATAGTACGAATCACCGCCTGGATATACAGATTCTTCAACAACGCCAAGATTGATAGAAGAAAGATAATTTCAGAAGATCTCAGTACAGAAGAAATCACTAAGTCAGAAATAATACTGATGAGACTTATCCAGAGAGAATCGTTTTCAGGGCATGAAGATAAGAAACTACAAGGCTTTAAGTTGCTAGTAGACTCTTCAGGAATTTTGAGAATAAAAACTAAAATTTTCAGAAGAGAAGATTTCACTAATTTTAGAATGCCCATTTTATTGCCCTCAAATCACTTCTTGGTCTCTTTGCTCAT
The DNA here is from genome assembly GCA_030710605.1 of Cordylochernes scorpioides. NCBI lineage: Eukaryota > Metazoa > Arthropoda > Arachnida > Pseudoscorpiones > Chernetidae > Cordylochernes > Cordylochernes scorpioides. Next base: position 20,499,768 of record CP092872.1, on the reverse strand, counting down.
CAGGTGGAACCATGAAACCCACGGGCACGCCAGTCTACAAACTCTCCTCGGTATTCTGAGAGAAAACTATTGGATACTAAGATCCAGGAAAACCGTCAAGAAGATCAATCAATGCATTCGCTGTAAACGATTCACCGCGTCACCAGCTACCGTCGAATCAAATTCATTACCAGAAGACAGAGTACGAGATGCTGCAGTTTGCGAAATAGTAGGAGTTGATCTAACTGGACATCTTATCTTAAAGAATAAGAAGAAAGCATGGATTGTCATCTTCACATGTGCAATGTATAGAGGAGTTCATCTGGAACTTGTGACATATTTGTCTATGGAAGCCCTCATTCAAGCTTTCCGCCAATTTATTGCTCGAAGAGGCCGACCATTGATTGTGTATTCGGATAATGGGACTAATTTCAAAGGCATGGCTAATGCTTTAAAGAAGATTGATTTTTCGAGATTAAAATGTGATCCCACATTGAAAAACATCACCTGGAAATCCATACCGCCTGGTGCTCCTTGGTGGGGTGGATTGTGGGAGCGTTTGATTGGAATGATGAAACAATTGCTCTTTAAGATTCTCGGTCAAACCTCCTTGGGATATGAAGAACTTTCCACGGTAATGTGTGACGTCGAAAGCTTGATGAACACACGCCCACTGACCTACCTAACTGAAGAAAGTGAGGATCTCGTTCCATTGACACCTTCGTTGTTCTTACATGAGGCCAGAGAGGTTGGCGTTCCAGACCTGGACTTGATTGATAACCAGACCCTCTCCCGCAAATATCAATATATCAAACGTGTACGAGAAGATCTTAGAGAACGATTTCGTATCGAATATTTTGGATTCCTGAGACAAGAAACGAGACGCCTGAAGACTACCATACCATTCAAGGTGGGAGACATGGTGCTCATTGGACAAGAGAGTTTAAAGAGACTACACTGGCCGTTAGCCAGAATAATCCAACTCTATCCAGGAAAAGATGGACTTGTGAGGGTTGCGAAAGTGAAAACTTCATCAGGTGATAAAATACGACCTATTCAAAAACTCTACAATTTAGAGATAACGCCCGAGATAAGATGTCGAGACCCTCTAACGGAGCTATCTCCCCCACAAGAAGTTCGATTGACAACTGAAGAGGACCCTTTGACTTCACAACAAGAGCAACATCACATTGAAACCCCGAATGTTGTGTCAAGTTACGGACGGCCCATCAAGAGACCCAACCGATTGGATCTAATGAACTTTTTCTTTCCATGTTTGAGTCGTCGAGGCGCCAACTCAAAGGTGGGAGAAATGTTGGAAAAGAAGGAGTCCGAAGCAGCCAATGGGAGGCCGACGGAAGCGGCTACGGGGATGCAGCGGCTAAAATGAGAAAACAAATACAGAAGAACCTGTAAACAACTTTCGAACACGAGAATTTGCCCTGATCTCCGATTCTTTTAGTGTAAATATTTAAATATATAATTAATTAAAACTACTTCACTTATTTTCTTAATTTATAATAAATATAATTTTCCCTCCCGTTTTCGTCTAATATATTAATAGTGCTATAAGCAGCGACACCTTAATTTTGAACCTTCAACCCCGCCGTCCAAGGATAGAGGTGATCGACTACCTCTATAGAACTTAGATCGTCGTCACAACACAGAGTGGCGGTGAAAACGCAATACCCATGATACCAACGGCTACTCCATTTGAATTCAAACGTTACAGTTTCCTGTACGACTAGCCTTTGCAATGACCATTAACAAAGCACTGGGACAATCATTGCAAGTATGTGGATTAAATTTGATAAATCCATGCTTCTCACATGGACAGCTGTACGTTGGGTGTTCACGAGTTGGAAAACCATCAAATTTATTTGTTCTTGCACCAGATAGGAAAACAAAAAATGTTGTATATTTACATGCACTACTAAGATAAAGTTCACTATCAATCATCAAATTTCATTCATTTCATGATGATATTTAATAATTACAAAATTGTTGTTCAATTTAAATTCGTTCGCAATATTGTTTAATATCACAAATGAAGAAGCATGTTTATTCTACCATTAACTATGTATATCTATGTTTTGTACATATTTTATATTCAAATTTATCATTAATAAATTATGTTTGAGCTATCATAACTGCCTTTTTTTACTAACACAGCAACGTTTGAACGGGTACATCTTATCTTTATAAGACGGTTTAAGTAGAGAGTGGATATATGCTCGAAAAATAATTTTATCAAGTACTGGTTAGGTACACTTTCACTAGGGTAAAACCCGGGCGAAGCCGGGTACATCCGCTAGTATTATATAAAACTAGACGAATGACCCGGCTTCGCCCGAGAATTCCCCCGAGTGCAATTTCCTTCATACTGAAAGTATTACATCAATAATAAATAGTAGAAGTGCCATAGAATAGCAATAAAGAAGTAACACATAAACCCCAGGCAAAAAGTGTGTGTGATGCCAAAAATTGTATTATATTCGTCTTTAGGTATTTGATTTAATTATTTTTTTGCAATCCATTTAGTTGTGTCAAAATCAATATAGTTTAAATATATGGCAGCTTTCCACCCAACCACCGAGGTACCCGCCCCAGCGCGTTAACCCTTGAAATTGCCTAAGTTGAATGAGTGACTGCGATAGATCTTGACTGCGATGTCCATCTTCTCAATAAGAATAAGAAAAATAGGTTTATAAAAAATATTAATGCAAAATAGTGGCATGTAAATATTTTTCTGTAAAAATAAAAGAGCACATGGAAATTAGGCAAACATATGTGTTTGCTAATGACTGCGACTGCATTTTAAACACTTTTTTAAAAAGAGATAAAAAAAACAAAGGCCAGAACAAAAATTAATAAAAATATGAAGATTTATTTACATATTGATATTATTCACATACAGTAACGTTAATTTTACAAAGTTTTTTTTTTTTTTTTAATTGCATTGCGCGCACTTACCGTAACTTAGTAATATAAATTTCTCTCTCAATACTTTTGTAAAAAAAAAAAATTAACACTCTTATAAAAAGATATTTCAAAAAAGTACGCAAGCAACTTAAAAAAAAAATGCAGAACGCTCATTGGCCGCTTAATTGGCCTGGTGTTGTTAATTCGCCTCGTATTTACTCCGCGTTAAAAAAAAAGTTCTTCAAAGAAAAAAATAAATATCCAAAAATACCAATCGAAATGTAGCCGAAAATTTTCCTCAGGTTTATAAAAAGCGACATGCAAAATTTGGTGCCAATTGGTTTAGTAGTTTTTGGGTTTATCGCGAAACAGACAACAGACATTGACTTTTATATATATACTAGGCGAATGACCCGGCTTCGCCCGAGAAATCCCTTGAGTGCAATTTCCTTCATACTAAAAGTATATCAATAATAAATAGTAGAAGTGCCATAGAATAGCAATACAGAAGTAACACATAAACCACAGGAAAAAAGTGTGTGTGATGGCAAAAATTGTATTATATTAGTGTTAGATATTTGATTTAATTATTTTTCTGCAATCCATTTAGTTGGCAGCTTTTCCACCCAACCCCCGAGGTACCGGCCCCAGCGCATTAACCCTTGAAATTGCCCGAGTTGAGTGAGTGACTGCGATGGATCTTGACTGAGATGCCCATCTTCTCAGTAAGAAAATAAGAAAAAATAGGTTTATAAAAATATTAATCCAAAATAGTGGCATGTAAATATTTTTCTGTAAAAAAATAAAAGAGCACATGGGAATTAGGCAAACATATGTGTTTGCTAATGACTGCGACTGCATTTTAAACTATTTTTTTTTAAGGCATAAAAAAAACAAAGGGCAAAACAAAAATTAATAAAAAATAAGAAAGCCATTATTTACATACAGTAACGTTAATTTTGTAAAGTTTATTTTTAAAAATTGCACTGTGTGCACTTACCGTAACTTAGTAATATAAATTTCTCTCTCAATACTTTTGTAAAAAAAAGTGACACTCATATAAAAAGATATTTTAAAAAAAGTACGCAAGCAACTTGAAAAGAAATGCAGAACGCTCATTGGTCGCTTAATTGGCTTCGTGTTGTTACTTCGCCTCGTATTTACTCCGCGTAAAAAAAAGGTTCTTCAAATGAAAAAAGAAATAGCCAAAAATACTAATCAAAATGTAGCCGAAAATTTTCCTCAGGTTTATAAAAAGCGACATCCAAAATTTGGTACCAATTGGTTCAGTAGTTTTGAGTTTATCGCGAAACAGACAGACATTGACTTTTATATATATAGAGATTGACCAGTCAATATGAAATATTTATTACTTTTATTCGGCTTTTTATACCTATTTCAATCAAATGGGTCATGGTTCTATTATTTTATGTGACACCTTTAAAAATATTTAATTGCAATGGCGATTGAATATGTTGAAAAATTCTAAAAATAATCTTTCTATATATACTGATTTCATATTACTTGAATAAAAATAAGGAAATTGGATGGCATATGTAGGCATATATATTGGCCTTTATATCAAGAAGATCAGTTTTCCCATTAATTTACATTAGGAAAATTACAAATCTATTTGTATGAAATATATGGACACTTTAACATACTTTATTTTTATCTTTTTTAAAATAAAATACTTTAATAAGTCTCAGTAATGGCTGTCGTTCTTAACCTGTTTGTAGAACTGGCTATTATTCTAGTATTATTATAATTATGTATTATATTATAACAAACATAATTCAGCAAAACATATTAACATCACATTTTATGAATCCAAAAGAAGCAATTTAGTCGAATATTTGGCTATTATCTATCTATATGGTCAAATTACTTCGAGTTTCTGAATATCATTTTTATCTCAAAAGTTTTAATAAGTTTTCGTTTGTATTTTGTGTGAGAGAATAGGATTTTATAATAGTTTATATTTTGAACTGTATTTTACCTATACACCTTCTCGATAACTATATATTTTATTAAGAGATTTGATTGAAAAGAGTTAAATTGGACTTTGAACTTTCCTTTTATTTATAGATAACCTTGCCCTGCCCGTGTTATTTTGAGTGAATGTTTCACTATTTCACGTTTCTATCAAACACGATAGAGGGATATGTCATTAATACCTTAAAATAGACAATTTATTCTAGTAATTGGTCAATTTGAATTTTCCTAGGAAGAAATATCCCCGGAATGAAAATTTCCTAGTATGCATTATTAACAAACATATGCCCCGTAATATTAGGATCAGGCGCATTATGAAAACAAATTAATAAATTTAATATCTCTGATACTTGATTATTTTCAAATAATGGGTACGAATTAATTTCAGATCTCATGTTTCTCTCACAAAAAAACGTGAATTAGGTATTGGTTTAATTTGATTAAGCTTTTAATAGCCTATATTTTTATCTGAAACTCCATGTATACAACTACTTGTTGTACCCGTCGAAGGGCGTGAAGCCCGAAAGCTTGTAGCCCATGTATAGTAAAAATAAAAAATTTTCTCTTCGTTTTATAACTATTTACAATTCTATAAGAGAAATTTTCATGATTCATACAACTACTTGTTAAACTAATAAAATTTGTACGAGAATGGTATACAATTAAACCTGTCTATAGCGCTCCTTCTTGGGACTCACCAAAATAGGGTGCTATAGACAGGCCACTTTTAATGTAAATCGCATCATATTACGTATTTAAGATCAGGCGCAATAGAGAGGAAGGCGCTATTTAGAGGGGGCGCTATAGACAGGTTTAACTGTATATGTATGTACACAATGGTATACAGTTAAACCTGTCTATAGCGCCCCTCTTGGGACTCACCAAAATAGGGTGCTATAGAGAGGAGGTGCTATAGACAGGTCACTTTTAATGTAAATCGCATCGTACTTCGTATTTAAAATCGGGCGCTATAGAGAGGAAGGCACTATTTAGAGGGGGCGCTCTAGAAAGGTTTAACTGTATATGTATGTACATAATGGTATACAGTTAAACCTGTCTATAGCGCCCCCTCTTGGGACTCACCAAAATAGGGTGCTATAGAGAGGGGGTGCTATAGACAGGTTTAACTGTATATGTATGTACACAATGGTATACAGTTAAACCTGTCTATAGCGCCCCTCTTGGGACTCACCAAAATAGGGTCCTATAGAGAGGGGGTGCTATAGACAGGTCACTTTTAATGTAAATCATATCGTACTACGTATTTAAAATCGGGCGCTATAGAGAGGAAGGCGCTATTTAGAGGGGGCGCTCTAGAAAGGTTTAACTGTATATGTATGTACATAATGGTATACAGTTAAACCTGTCTATAGCGCCCCCTCTTGGGACTCACCAAAATAAGGTGCTATAGAGATGGGGTGCTATAGACAGGTCACTTTAATGTAAATCGCATCGTACTACGTATTTAAAGAGACAAAGGTCGCCTCTCCCGTTAAAATATACCTCAAACATAGACGCCATCTATTGACCGTCGCCGCAACTAGCGGCCTCGGGTCGGTGACAAAGCCATAACTCCTGCTTTGGCAAACTGAAAAGCGTCCACCTAGAGACCATGGTTTCGGGCTAATGGCCCTCGTAAGTCTAGGGCGGACTTTATTCCATGAGATCCACACGGGATCTAATGGAATCTTGACAATCTACCAAAGAGGTGTTTAGCTGGCAAAGTGGCTGGGCCAAATCTATGGTTATAATATAGATGGAAATTTTGCCGGGAGGATATTGATCTAAAGAGACAAAGGTCGCCTCTCCCGTCAAAACTAGGTGGACTAGGTCTTTAGGTGGACGCTTTTTAGTTTGCCAAAGCTGGTGTTGTGGCTTTGTCACCGACCCGAGGCCGCTAGTTGCGGCGACGGTTAATAGATGGCGTCTAGTTTTGACGTATATTTTGACGGGAGAGGCGACCTTTGTCTCTTTAGATCAATATCCTCCCGGCAAAATTTCCATCTATACGTATTTAAAATCGGGCGCTATAGAGAGGGAGGCGCTCTTCGCACTTCAGGTCCATAAATTCTTTAGAAAGCTTTTCAAATTTATGAGGAGTTAGCTTATTGAGGATGCTACTGATCTTATCTTTAATCTCTTCTTTCTTTTGGCTCTCAGAATTATCGCCATTCGCTCTTTTTTTCCAAGGTTTTTCTGTCTTTTGGAGAACGATTTCATCGTTGAATCTCCAATCATATTGTTTAGATAAATAATTTAATTCTTCGTTCCAATTGTCCCAATCACTTATTGTTAGCACATGTGCTATATTACGCCTTCTAAATAGGGGGCGCTAAAGACTGGTTTAACAGTATATATCTATATTAATTAAATGGCATATTTTGGATCAAAAATAAAACAAAACATTTTATTTATTACAAATGCCAATATATCAATAGGCTATACGCCTAACTTCGTCAGGGCTTTTCTTATTTTTGAACTGCTTTGGACGATCACGTGATGCCTTTACGCGGTGATATATAAAATATATACACAGTTCATGTAGCCGAAAATATACAACTATGGGGCTAAAATTTAAAATATGTACACACAAACAAATAGAAATAAGAATAGACTATATATGTACATTTATAAAAATAAAAAATATTATATGATTCTTAATAATTGTGTGTGTGTGTGTGTGTGTATATACAAGGTATGTCCCATAAGTTCCCGGACTGGGTCCATAAAAAAAGGTAAAATATTTTTTTAGAAAAATTATTAAAACTTTTCAAAGTAATCCCCCCTTGCTTCAACGCATCAGCGCCATTGTTCCTCCCAATTGTCGAAACAGTTTTATAGGCCTCTTTTGGAATGCTCTTCAATGCCAACAGCGTTTTTTCTATTATGTCATCCCTGGTGTCAAAAGGTCTTCCTTTTAGAACTTCTTTAAGTTTGAGGAACAGGAAAAAGTCATTTGGTGCGATGTCTGGGGAATAGGGTGGTTGAGGTAGGATTTGTGTCCCGTTTTTCGCTAAAAAACTCGTCACAAGTGCGCTGTGTGAGGGCGGGCATTGTCATAGTGTAGGATCCAGTCACCATTAGTCCATATGTCTCTCCTTTTTTTCGAATCGCTTCCCTTAGACGGCGAAGAATGCCCAAATACATTTCCTTAATAACTGTTTGGCCTGCAGGAAGATACTCGTGATGAACAATGCCCTTGTTATCTAAAAAGGCGACCAGCAACAACTTGTTTCTGGATTTCAATATCCTGGATTTTTGGGTCTAGGCTCACCCTGACCTCTTCACTCGGCAGATTGGCGCTTGGTTTCAGGGTCATAGCCATAGACCCATGTCTCGTCGGCTGTGATTATCTTGTGTTTCCACTCCGGATCCGTTCTTGTCATTTCCAACATGTGCTCACAGGTTGCAAGCCGACACAGGTTTTGCTCATTAGTGAGGAATCTTGGGATGAATTTTGCAGGAAACTTTTTGAGCTTCAAATCTTCGGTTACGATCTTTCCAATCGTTGCTTTAGAGATGTCAGTGTCTTGCTCTAGCTCCAGCAAAGTGGTTCGAGGATTTTCTTTTATCAAATCGGTGATTTTTTACACATTTTCATCAGTCCTTTGAAATTTTGGGCGTCCTTGACGAGGATCATCTTCAATGAAAATTCTGACAGCTTTAAATCTAGAATGCCATTCAAAAACAGTTGTTCTCTTTGGGGCGTCATTGGGGAATGCTTTATTAAGCTTTCAAAGGTTTCAGTTGCTGATATTTGAAGTTTCACACAAAATTCTATGCAAATCCTCTGCTTCAATTTTTGTTCCATCGAAAAATCTCCGCAGCGCTAGGTGTGACCTTTAAATAAATTAGAATGACCTTGGCGCGCAGGCACGTCCGCCTCGATATTGGTACCACCGTGTTGCCAAATATTTTTTCTATCAGAAACAGTCAAATTTATTTAAATTTTTCATTAATTTATTTTTTATGGACCTAGTCCGGGAACCTATGGGACATACCTTGTATATAAGTATAGGGCGCCTATCTATAAATGGCGTTTAGTTTTGACGTTCAATTTGACGGGAGAAGCGCCCTATGTTTTATAGATCAATTTCCTCCCTGCAAAATTTCCATCCATATTTTTATATATTGGAGAAAAATACACTCATGGACAAAACTTAAGAAAGATGTATCTTTCAGCATGTATATCGGGATTCAGACAATAACTCTGAAAGATATTACAGTGACATTTTTTTATAAGTGTACTTTTGAAAGTTTATAACAAAGTGAAACAAAATTATCAAATGCGCGCGCGAAAGCGCCTTTAAATTAAAAAATAAAAAATAATTAAAACAATGATATTTAAATATTTTATTTAAATAAAAAAAATATATATATATACCTATTTATTTTCATTCACTATTTTTTTTGTGAATATAATTATTTCTCTCTCTTTCTCATTAATATCCTTTAATTAAAAAAATATATGAGAGTAGTTAAGAAAAATAAGAATTATTGAAATGGGTAAAAATAATCGCAGAGGAAGAAAAAACAAAAATGCTTCAACTTTGAAGAATGAAACCGTTCAGGAAGATTCAAAACTCGACGTTCAAACGCAAGCATTAGTTGCTGAGGAACCTAAAAAGCTAATTGAATCAACCTCTAGACAAGTTAATCAAAGTCTAACAAAACAATCTGCTAATAAAAAAGAACAACCTACAAGATCCGCTTGGGGACCAAGGAAACAAGTTGAACCATCAACTGAACAAACAAAACAGGTAGAACAACCTACAAGATCCGCTTGGGGACCAAGGAAACAAGTTGAACCATCAACTGAACAAATAAAACAGGTAGAACAACCTACAAGCCAACCTAGACAAGCTTGGGGACCAAGGAAACAAGTTGAAACATCTTCAACTGAACAAACAAAACGGGTAGAACAACCTACAAACCAACCTAGACAAGCTTGGGGACCAAGGAAACAAGTTGAACCATTTTCAACTGAACAAAAAACAAAACAGGTAGAACAATTTACAAGCCAACCTAGACAAGCTTGGGGACCAAGGAAACAAGTTGAAACATCTTCAACTGAACAAACAAAACAGGTAGAACAATCTACAAGCAAACCTAGACAAGCTTGGGGACCAAGGAAACAAGTTGAACCATCTTCAACTGAACAAACAAAAAAACAGGTAGAACAATCTACAAGCCAACCTAGACAAGCTTGGGGACCAAGAAGAGACCAAGTTGAACCATCTTCAAAAGCAGATGTGGATGTCATCCATGAAGTAATAGCACATGCCAAACAAGATAAAGATGAATGGCAAGAAGTGAAAGTCAAAAGAGATAGAGAGAATAACACTACTAGGAAAGATTACAGACAATCAGAAAATGATGAAGGAACAACTCGCCAAAGATTTGATCGTCAAGATACCAGAAGACATAATAATAATTATTCTTCAAATAACAATCACCAAGATAGGTATGCTTCCAATAATAGGAATGGAAATTTTACCTCTAACAATTACCAAGATAGGTATGCTTCCAATAATAGGAATGGAAATTATTCTTCAAATAACAATCGCCAAGATAAGTACGCTTCCAATAATAGGAATGGAAATTTTACCTCTAACAATTACCAAGATAGGTATGCTTCCAATAATAGGAATGGAAATTTTACCTCTAACAATTACCAAGATAGGTATGCTTCCAATAATAGGAATGGCAATTTTACCTCTAACAATTACCAAGATAGGTATGCTTCCAATAATAGGAATGGCAATTTTACCTCTAACAATTACCAAGATAGGTATGCTTCCAATAATAGGAATGGAAATTTTAACCGCAATAACCAAACTTATAACGCGCAAAATAATTCTTCCAATTTTAGAAATGCTACCAGAAGACCATTTAATCAGAATTGGGACCGATCAGATGTGGATAATTCAACGAATTGGAGAACAAACAGTGAAACGAAGTATGGTGAAACTTCAGCGGATAGATACACAAATTGGAGAACAAATGGCGAAACGAAGCAGGATAAAACTTCAGCGGATAGGTACACAAATTGGCGAACTAACGACGAAGCAAAGCATGGTGAAACTTCAGCAGAAAAATCAACAAATTGGAGTACTGGGGTTGAAAAGAAGCAAGAAGAACCAGAAACCAAATCGATCGTTGAAAAAGTCCGGGAAATTACTGAGAATGTCATCACCAAACCTGAATCGGAGGTAACATCCAGTCCTGAGCCTCAGGAAGAAATTCCTGACATCGTCTCCGTACCTCAACCAGAGAGCCCTAAAAATAACGAAGAAACCATCCCCGAACTTCAACCAGAGAGCCCTAAAAATAACGAGGAAACCATCCCCGAATCTCAACCAGAGTGCCTTAAAAATAACGAGGAAACCATCCCCGAATCTCAACCAGAAAGCTTTAAAAATAACGAGGAAACCATCCCCGAATCTCAACCAAAGAGCCCTAAAAATAACGAGGAAACCATCCCTGAACCTCAACCAGAAAGCTTTGAAGATGAGGACGAAACCGTAAATTCAGAAATTTTTTCCGAACCTCAACCAGACAATCTTGAAAATAAGGACGAAAAATCGATTCCTGAAGTTACTGATGGACCTGAAGCCATGTCCCAGAACCCTCCATCTACAAAAGATGCACCAAAGATTCTAACTTACTCCAAGTTGGAGCTCTTTCGTTGTAGGCTTTCTGCAAAAGCAAGAAATACACCAGCGTCATATGATCTGCTAACTTCACATAATATCGCACATGTGCCAACAATTTATGATTGGGACAATTGGAACGAAAAATTAAATTATTTATCTAAACAAGATGATTGGAGATTCAACGATGAAATCGTTCTCCAAAAGACAGAAAAACCTTGGAAAAAAAGAGCGAATGGCGATAATTCTGAGAGCCAAAAGAAAGAAGAAATTAAAGATAAGATCAGTAGCATCCTCAATAAGCTGACTCCTCATAAATTTGAGAAGCTTTCTAATGAGTTTATGGACCTGAAGTGCGAAGAATTCTTGACCAATGATGAGTTGGTAGAATTTTTCCATGAGCGCGCGCTGGATGAAAAATTCTACATAAAATATTACGTCAAGTTAATGCTAATCCTTCCTCAGGAAGTGAATAATGGTCCAGACAATATAAATATTTTAAAATACTTGCTGAAAACCTGTCAGCAAGAATTCAACAAAGTTTACGAAGAAAAGGATCTTGAAATTTGCAAAATTAAAGAAAGAGATGAATCGATGTATGTGAAAGAGAGAAAAGTTTCAAATATCCAAATTATAGGTGAATTGTTCCTTATGAACAAAATTAGACCTAGTATAGTCGAGGAGTGCTTAAAAAAACTTATTAGCGATCCAAATGACTTGAACATAGATATTGCAATAAGTCTTTTGGAAGTTATTGGACAAACGTTGGAGAGGATCCAAGGAGGAGCCATTCTAAACAGAGCCACAAAACAACTTGAAAAAGTAAAAGAATCTGGGAAGGTAAATAACAGAATAAAATTCAAAATTCTCGACTTTATGGAGTTGAGAAAGGCTAATTTCAAAGCCCGTGAAAATTCGAACAAGATCTTTAAGCCAGAGGTCATCGAACAAAAACCGGTGACCGAGGAATTGATAACAGCCGAGCCATCCTATCCCAATAGGTACGCAATGACCGAACGCCATCCTCGTGAAGGAATGCAGACAAATCAACGGTCTAATGCCTTTGACAACCGCCAGCCTCTCAATCGACCCGCTCCATTGCCCCGGAATCAAATTCGCACCGATGTCAAGCTTACCGCACCAAGTTTGTTCAATTTGCGACCTCAAATCCAAAAACCCGAAGTTCCAGGGAAGCCAGTGACAGACCCTGAAGACGAAGAAGTCTTGAAGAGAAAACTCCGGACCATCGTCCAAGAGGGAAGTCTTCAAGAGAAAGTGGAGGAAGCCCAGCTTCTGCGTCCAGCGTCAAAGGCCCAATTGGTATACATCTGTATAGACGCTGTCCTGGAGACAAAGACCACCATCAGGAAAGATGCTGGACTGCTCCTTCGGAATCTTCCCGACCTCAAGTCCCAGGATCTCTGTGATGGACTGGACCAGATGACAGAGTTCGCTGAGGACATCATCGTGGACGTGCCACATTTCTGGTCCTACCTGGCCGAGATCTTTGAGCCCTTCGACCTCAACACCGACCTGATTGACCAGCTCAAGGAGAAGAGCCTGTCTAATGAACAACTCGCTAAGAATCTTAAATCAGGGCTCATCTCTGAAGGAAAGAAAACTATCGAAGAGACGGTAAACTCTGAAGAAAAAAAGACGATCGAAGTTCCAGAGAAGCCAGTGGAAGACCCTGAAGACGAAGAAGTCCTGAAGAGAAAACTCCGGACCATCGTCCAAGAGGGAAGCCTTCAAGAGAAAGTGGAGGAAGCCCAGCTGCTGCGTCCAGCGTCAAAGGCCCAATTGGTATATATCTGTATAGATGCTGTCCTGGAGACCAAAGCTGCCATCAGGAAAGATGCTGGACTGCTCCTTCGGAATCTTCCCGACCTCAAGTCCCAGGATCTCTGCGATGGACTGGACCAGATGACAGAGTTCGCTGAGGACATTATCGTGGACGTGCCACATTTCTGGACATATCTGGCCGAGATCTTTGAGCCCTTCGACCTCAACTCCGACTTGATTGACCAGCTCAAGGGGAAGAGCCTGTCTAACGAACAACTCGCCAAGAATCTTAAATCAGGGCTCATTGAAAAATCTTAAATATTTTTACAATAAATGTACATATTTTGTGTATATTATTGTAGACATAATAAATACAATCTTCAATAATTTATGTGTTTGAATGAATTTATTTATAACCAGATATGTTTTCTATGTGGTCCTTTTTTAAAAGCTTTTATTTAACTTGCCTATCTGTCTGTCTGTCGCCAAATCTTGTAATCAATTTTTAATATACTTATAGGGCACCTAGAAATATGAAATTTGGTAAACATGTTCAAACCTGATGACAATGCTAGCTGACCAATTTTCAGACTTCTGTGTTGTTAGGTTGGCCAAGAACGGACAAATTTTCAAATTTCCTTTCAAATTTTGTATATTCAATTTGAATATGCTTCCAGACCATATAGAATAATGAAACTCACAATACTCGCTCAGTCCAATTAATAATTGACAGATATACATTAATTTTTTATATATAGAGATTAGCAGTAATTAAACGTAACAGTAAGACAATGTTGATTTTAATGTATGTAAATAGAGTCTCTTAAGAAAGACCACCTAAAAACATGACTCAACTTGTTTCTCCTGTAGGTGGTCTCTCATTGGAGATTCTAATTGATATTAAAGAATCTCTAATAGACCTTTAATAAGAGACTGCCTCTTGGAGAGACGGGTTAAGCTACGATTTTATGCATCCTCTCAATGGAAGCTCTACTGTATCTAATTTTTCACACTGTTTGGCTTAATAAATGCCATTTTAACCATTTTGAATGCGTATCAATCCAGTCTATTTTTTGATATTTTATAGGCAAAATCACTTCATTTCAATTCATAGGGAATTTTCAACATTTTTTTTTTGTCTTCATTCAGCTTACTTTCTATTATATTCTAAGCCATTGTTCCATTATACATATTTAATACCGTATACACTGTTTTACTTTCAAAAATGTCATTAATAATTTGAATACAGACACATTGAAAACCTTCTTAATAATGATGATAATTTATAATAAAAATTTAATGGAATTTGGGAAATAAAACGAAACGAAAAAAGGGAATCTGACAAAAAATAGCTTTATAACTTTCCCAAAGTTCTAAATGGTCAAATAGCAAGTGGCTATATAAATAAAGTTATACACAAAGATAAAATATAGATTTTAAAATAATTTTTTAAAATTAATTTTAATGCATTGTAAATTCTTCATCTTCAGGGTCATTGGTAGTTACGTGGACAATTTGGTGACATTTGGTTAAGTAGTTTCTGAGTTTATCGATAAACAGACAGACAAATTTTGATTTATATATATATAAAGACTAGACGAATGGCCCGGGCAACGCCCGGGTTTTACCCGAGTGCGTATATATTTTAAAAATGTTTTTAAATAAAATACTTTCCGTTACAATTATAAATTGGCGCCGTGGATGTCTCTCTTGTGAAACGTCCCGCCCCAAACTGTGTGTGTCTTGAAAATATAAAAATAAAAATGTGAACGGAAAAATATGTCCAGGGTAGCCTAGTGGTCATGGCATCTGCCCGGTAAGCGGAAGGTCGTGGGTTCGATTCCCATCCCTTGACACTTTTTTTATTTTATACATTCTGACCAAAATCTATCCGTTAACTTCACACAGTGAACTTCACACAGACAGAATAAGGCAATTATATAAGTAGATAATCCAAATTGTGCCTTATCACACACTATTTTTTTATATGGCCTTATTACCTTGTGTTTATAATCTATGACGTAATGCCGGCGGCGCGCGCCCGTTGGCTGCCGGCGAGCACGTGACCTCCCTGTGCGCGCGCATCCGTGACAGCGGCCGATGAGGAATTGAGGAAAGACGGTCGTGACTATATATATTAATCAGTGTCGGGCAACCGGTGTGCCGTGGCACACTGGTGTGCCGCGAAGAATTCTAGGTGTGCCGCGAACATTTTTGTAGGTATTTAGAACCTTTGGTTAAATTTAAAAATAATGTTTCAAAAAATATTTTTTATAATTTTTATTCAATTTTAATAATTTTTTTCAAAAATTTTCATATAAAAAATGAAATTAAAAAAAAAAACAAATTTCATTTTATATAAAACTTATTTTGGTATTATAATTACAACAGTTTGCATAATTTTATATTTCATATAACGTATGTACATAATCTTGACGTACATAACTGGCACGTGCCATTATTAAAAAATAAAAATGCAAATAGGTACGTACCTATTTAAAATCATAAGTTAAAAAAAAAAACAATCCGCGAAAACAACTTTATTTAATAAAGTTGAATACATACTGCGGGAAAATACCTAATTTTTAAAATAATATGTCCAAACTTAACCGTCATTTACAATCTTTGTCACAGCTGTCTATTAATAGAGACTCAAAGCTACAAAGCTTAAAAAAAGAAAACAAAAAAAAAATTATAAATTTATTTAAAAAATTTATTCGGAGTTTTCGTCAAAGTATTGCTGTAGTAATTCTTCATTTTTTTGCATGTTGTAAAACACACACACATTCACACAATAAGTTTTGTACACCGTAAAATCTGTTGGTTAAAAAAGGAAAAAAATATTTTTGTTACGAAATTCTCACTCACTTTTAACTCAAGGTAACTTTATTTAAACATTTTATTATTATATTTGTGTTTTTTCTAAATTCTCTCAAAACTAGATGGAGAGATTTCTAATTAGAGAAGGTGCCAGTGATAAACAAAATCAAAACGAAAATAAAGAAGATAAGAAAATAGTAAAATCAACTGGAAATAAGAGGAAATACGTTGAAGATTATCTCAAATATGGATTTATACCATCTGTTAATGATCCATCACTGCCGTTTTGCTTAATTTGCCAAAAAACCCTCAGCAACGAAACAATGATGCCAAGTAAACTACTTCGCCATATTGAGACAAATCATCGGGAGCAGATGAACAATCCAATAAGCTACTTTGAAAATATACGATCAAGTTTTCAAAAGCAATCAAAAAAATTCAAGAAATTTATGACCACCTCAGATGAAGCTCAAACAGCTAGTTACATGATAGCTCAACTCGCTCGAAATAAGAAAGCTCACGCGGAAGCAGAGGAAATTATCTTGCCTGCTTTAAAAATTGTGGCTGGATGTATGTTAACGAATGATGCTATGGAGAAGGTTACGAAAATTCCACTATCATCAAAAACTATTGCGAGAAGAAATGAAGATATGTCAGAAGATATTGAGTTGCAAATAAAACAATATTTTAATGATTCATCAACAAAATGGGCTATACAGCTTGATGAAACCACATATATTAGTAATAAAGCTCAATTGCTGGCATTTTTGAGGTTCGTCGATACAGGAAAAATTGTGGATAACTACTTTTTTTGTAAAGAATTAAAACAAAGAACGACTGGTGCGGACATTTTTGAATTAGTTGATGAAAATGTAATGAAGTATAACTTGAGATGGGAAAATTGTGTTAGCGTCTGTACGGATGGAGCTCCAGCTATGAAAGGTTCAAGAAAGGGATTGATAGCACATGTCATAAAAAAAAATCCAAATATCAAATTTGTTCACTGTATGATTCATAGAGAAATGTTAGTGTCAAAGTAGTCAATTACATCAAATCAAATGCTCTTCGATCGAGAATTTTTTCAACATTTTGTGAAGCAATGGATTCCGATTATAAAAATTTATTGTTTCATACTGAAGTCAGATGGTTGTCGAAAGGGAAAGTTTTAAATCGATTTATTTCAATGAAAAATGAAATAATGGCATTCATTGATAACGAAGAGATTAATTTTCCTTTCATGATGAGTGATGTTTGGTGGTTACGAGTTTCATTTTTGGGTGATATTTTCGACAAATTAAACAGCCTTAATTTAAATTTGCAAGGTGCTCAGGAGAACATTATCACTATCTCCACCAAGTTGAAAGCGTTTAAGGAAAAACTCAGTTTATGGAATTTAAACATTGCTAAAGAAAACTTTGCATCTTTTCCGATGGTTCAAGAGAATCCATCAAAATATATTATCAAAAAAGAAGTCGAAGAAACTTTGACATTACTATCCGCTTCTTTTGATAAATATTTTCCTTACTTGGACGTTGAAAAGATGGAATGGGTAGTTAACCCATTTATGCACTGTGAAATTCAACATCTGGAAGAAGAAATGCAAGAAAACTTAATTGATTTAAAAAACGATTTAGTTTTCAAAAGACTATTCACTGAAAAGGAGCTATCTGAGTTTTGGTTGTGCTTAAACTCCAAATTTCCTAAACTTAGTAATGCGGCCATCGAATCATTGTTGCCATTTGGAAGTTCCTACCTGTGTGAGCAAGGTTTTTCAACACTCACAGAAATGAAGTCTAAGAAGCGCGAAAGACTTCAAATGATAGATGAGGAGATGCGCGTTTGTCTTTCACAAGTAGATCCCCGTATTGATTTGATATGCTCTCAAAAACAATCGCAATGCTCGCATTGATTATGTTAATTTAATATTGAAAATTAATAAAATGTGATATATATGTTTAAATTTTTATTAGTATTTATTGTTGTATTTTAATTACCTACGAGGAAATTTATAGTGAGAACCACTGGTGCGCCGCGAAAAAAAGAAATTAAGCTTAGTGCGCCGCAACTCGAAAAAGGTTGCCCGACACTGATATTAATAATAATAATATACTAATAATTATTATTATTATTATCATTAGATAATGATAATGATCATAATGATGATGCGCGCGCATCCGTGACAGCGATGAGGAATTGAGGAAAGACGGTCGTGACTATATATTAACTAGACGAATGGCCCGGGCAACGCCCGGGTTTTACCCGAGTGCGTATATATTTTAAAAATGTTTTAATTAAAATACTATTCGTTACAATTATAAATTGGCGCCGTGGATGTCTCTCTTGTGAAACGTCCCGCCCCAAACTGTGTGTGTCTTGAAAATATAAAAATAAAAATGTGAACGGAAAAATATGTCCAGGGTAGCTTAGTGGTCATGGCATCTGTCCGGTAAGCGGAAGGTCGTTGGTTCGATTCCCATCCCTTGACACATTTTTTATTTAATCCATTCTGACCAAAATCTATCCGTGAACTTCACACAGTGAACTTCACACAGAGAGAATAAGGCAATTATATAAGTAGATAATCCAAATTGTGCCTTATCACACACTATTTTTTTATTTGGCCTTATTACCTTGTGTTTATAATCTATGACGTAATGCCGGCGGCGCGCGCCCGTTGGCTGCCGGCGAGCACGTGACCTCCCTGTGCGCGCGCATCCGTGACAGAACCGGCCCATGACGGTCGTGACTATATATATGGATAATAATAATAATATAATAATAATGATATAATAATAATAATAATAATAATATTATTATTATTATTATTATCATTAGATAATGATAATGATCATAATGATGATGCGCGCGCATCCGTGACAGAACCGGACGGCCAGCCCGCCCATGACGGTCGTGACTATATATAGGGACTAGACGAATGGCCCGGGCAACGCCCGGGTTTTACCCGAGTGTGTATATATTTTAAAAATGTTTTAATTAAAATACTATTCGCTACAATTATAAATTGGCGCCGTGGATGTCTCTCTTGTGAAACGTCCCGCCCCAAACTGTGTGTGTCTTGAAAATATAAAAATAAAAATGTGAACGGAAAAATATGTCCAGGGTAGCCTAGTGGTCATGGCATCTGCCCGGTAAGCGGAAGGTCGTGGGTTCGATTCCCATCCCTTGACACTTTTTTATTTTATCCATTCTGACCAAAATCTATCCGTGAACTTCACACAGTGAACTTCACACAGAGAGAATAAGGCAATTATATAAGTAGATAATCCAAATTGTGCCTTATCACACACTATTTTTTTATTTGGCCTTATTACCTTGTGTTTATAATCTATGACGTAATGCCGGCGGCGCGCGCCCGTTGGCTGCCGGCTAGCACGTGACCTCCCTGTGCGCGCGCATCCGTGACAGAACCGGCCGGTGGGCCGGCCCGCCCGCCCGCCCGCCCATGACGGTCGTGACTATATAAGTTGATTATTATTATTATCATTAGATAATGATCATAATGATGATGCGCGCGCATCCGTGACAGAACCGGCCGGCCAGCCCGCCCATGACGGTCGTGACTATATATAGGGACTAGACGAATGGCCCGGGCAACGCCCGGATTTTACCCGAGTGCGTATATATTTTAAAAATGTTTTAATTAAAATATTATTCGTTACAATTATAAATTGGCGCCGTGGATCTCTCTTTTGTGAAACGTCCCGCCCCAAACTGTGTGTGTCTTGAAAATATAAAAATAAAAATGTGAACGGAAAAATATGTCCAGGGTAGCCTAGTGGTCATGGCATCTGCCCGGTAAGCGGAAGGTCGTGGTTTCGATTCCCATCCCTTGAAATTTTTTTATTTTATCCATTTTGATAAAAATCTATCCGTGAACTTCACACAGTGAACTTCACACAGACAGAATAAGGCAATTATATAAGTAGATAATCCAAATTGTGCCTTATCACACACTATTTTTTTATTTTGCCTTATTACCTTGTGTTTATAATCTATTACGTAATGTCGGCGGCGCGCTCCTGTTGGCTGCCGGCGAGCACGTGACCTCCCTGTGCCTGCGCATCCGTGACATAACCGGCCCATGACGGTCGTGACTATATATGTTAATAATAATATAATAATAATAATAATAATTATTATTATTATTATTATTATTATTAGATAATGATAATGATCATAATGATGATGCGCGCGCATCCGTGAAAGAACCGGCCGGCCGGCCAGCCGGCCCATGACGGTCGTGACTATATATATAGGGATAATAATAATAATAATAATAATATAATAATTATTATTATTATTATTATCATTAGATAATGATAATGATCATAATGATGATGCGCGCGCATCCGTGACATGAGGAATAGAGGACAGCAATGAGGAAAGACGGTCGTGACTATATATATTGATAATACAGAGATAATAAATCAGAGTGCTGAAAATATAACAGATTAATTAATATTTATCCTTATTTTTTCAAAAAAAAAATGTTTTTCAAACTAATAATTAGATAGAAACCTTTCTGGTAGTATATTAAACAATTTCTCAAAGTTAAATTGCGATTAATTGAGTAGTTTGGTCCGGCATAAAAAAGAGGCATATAATCATTTTTTTCTATATGCATGATAATATTTAGAGCAGATTGTTGAATTATAACAGATAAATTAGAATATTTATCTTGATTAATTTTAGGCGAAAAGTTATTTCAAAAGTTTTATTTGCTAGAAACCTTCCCAGTACTATACTAAATAACTTCCCAAAGTTTCATGGCGTTCCAATGAGTGGTTTGGTCAGGCATAAAGGACAGACACACCACACACACACACATACATTCATTTTTATATATATAGATGATCTGGTTTTGTGTCTTCTACTCGAATGAATGCTTTCTGTTAGAATTTTGTTTCTGCATACTAAAAGTGAACTCGCTTTACCCGTGGTCTCTGCTCTTTTGGATTTTTTTCCCTATATAATTTTGTATCTGATTATCAAACATGATACAGCAATTTTTTCATTATCATTTTCTGACTAAAAAACAACTATTTTTTCCCAGAACTTGTCAATTTCAATTTTTCTTGGCTAAAAATGCGACAATGCTGGAGGGTGCGAAAGGATTTTTTCAATAAATGTTCAAGACATGGAAGGAATTAGAAATCCAAATATTCAGATTCCTATCTAAAACGTCCTTGGAATTACAAGCAAATAAATGAGAAAAGCCAACAAATATATTAATTTTATCTGTTATAATTTAGTCATCTTATTCCAATATCATCACGCATATATTTATATTCATTATATATATATAGGTGTGGGTAAC
>CP092872.1:20382366-20478179 GCA_030710605.1 Cordylochernes scorpioides | reverse complement strand
AAGAACAAATTTTCTATTCTTAATGAAATTCCTGTGGAAAAAAAGAACACACATCCTACCGAAGAAGTCCAAAAAGAGATCTCTGAAGAAAAGAAGACTATCGAAGTTCCAGGGAAGTCAGTGACAGACCCTGAAGACGAAGAAGTCTTGAAGAGAAAACTCCGGACCATCGTCCAAGAGGGAAGTCTTCAAGAGAAAGTGGAGGAAGCCCAGCTTCTGCGTCCAGCGTCAAAGGCCCAATTGGTATACATCTGTATAGACGCTGTCCTGGAGACAAAGACCACCATCAGGAAAGATGCTGGACTGCTCCTTCGGAATCTTCCCGACCTCAAGTCCCAGGATCTCTGCGATGGACTGGACCAGATGACAGAGTTCGCTGAGGACATTATCGTGGACGTGCCACATTTCTGGACATATCTGGCCGAGATCTTTGAGCCCTTCGACCTCAACACCGACCTGATTGACCAGCTCAAGGAGAAGAGCCTGTCTAATGAAAAACTCGCCAAGAATCTTAAATCAGGGCTCATCTCTGAAGGAAAGAAAACTATCGAAGAGACGGTAAATTCTGAAGAAAAAAAGACGATCGAAGTTCCAGAGAAGCCAGTGGAAGACCCTGAAGACGAAGAAGTCCTGAAGAGAAAACTCCGGACCATCGTCCAAGAGGGAAGCCTTCAAGAGAAAGTGGAGGAAGCCCAGCTGCTGCGTCCAGCGTCAAAGGCCCAATTGGTATACATCTGTATAGACGCTGTCCTGGAGACAAAGACCACCATCAGGAAAGATGCTGGACTGCTCCTTCGGAATCTTCCCGACCTCAAGTCCCAGGATCTCTGCGATGGACTGGACCAGATGACAGAGTTCGCTGAGGACATTATCGTGGACGTGCCACATTTCTGGACATATCTGGCCGAGATCTTTGAGCCCTTCGACCTCAACTCCGACTTGATTGACCAGCTCAAGGGGAAGAGCCTGTCTAACGAACAACTCGCCAATAATCTTAAATCAGGGCTCATTGAAAAATCTTAAATATTTTTACAATAAATGTACATATTTTGTGTATATTATTGTAGACATAATAAATACAATCTTTAATAATTTATGTGTTTGAATGAATTTATTTATAACCAGATATGTTTTCTATGTGGTCCTTCTTTTTTAAAAGCTTTTATTTAACTTGCCTATCTGTCTGTCTGTCGCCAAATCTTGTAATCAATTTTTAATATACTTATAGGGTACCTAGAAATATGAAATTTGGTAAACATGTTCAAACCTGATGACAATGCTATCTGACCAATTTTCAGACTTCTGTGTTGTTAGGTTGGCCAAGAACGGACAAATTTTCAAATTTCCTTTCAAATTTTGTATATTCAATTTGAATATGCTTCCAGACCATATAGAATAATGAAACTCACAATACTCGCTCATTCCAATTAATAATTGACAGATATACATTCATTTTTTATATATAGAGATTAGCAGTAATTAAACGTAACAGTAAGACAATGTTGATTTTAATATATGTAAATAGAGTCTCTTAAGAAAGACCACCTAAAAACATGACTCAACTTGTTTCTCCTGTAGGTGGTCTCTCATTGGAGATTCTAATTGATATTAAAGAATCTCTAATAGACCTTTAATAAGAGACTGCCTCTTGGAGAGACGGGTTAAGCTACGATTTTATGCATCCTCTCAATGGAAGCTCTACTGTATCTAATTTTTCACACTGTTTGGCTTAATAAATGCCATTTTAACCATTTTGAATGTGTATCAATCCAGTCTATTTTTTTGATATTTTATAGGCAAAATCACTTCATTTCAATTCATAGGGAATTTTCAACATTTTTTTTTTGTCTTCCATCAGCTTACTTTCTATTATATTTTAAGCCATTGTTCCCCATTATACATATTTAATACCGTATACACTGTTTTACTTTCAAAAATGTCATTAATAATTTGAATACAGACACACACACACACATTGAAAACCTTCTTAATAATGATGATAATTTTTAATAAAAATTTAATGGAATTTGGGAAATAAAACGAAACGAAAAAAGGAAATCTGACAAAAAATAGCTTTATAACTTTTACCAAAGTTCTAAATGGTCAAATAGCAAGTGGCTATATAAATAAAGTTATACACAAAGATAAAATATAGATTTTAAAATAATTTTTTTAATTAATTTTAATGCATTGTAAATTCTTCATCTTCAGGGTCATTGGTAGTTATGTGGAAAATTTGGTGACATTTGGTTAAGTAGTTTCTGAGTTTATCGATAAACAGACAGACAAATTTTGATTTATATATATATAAAGACTAGACGAATGGCCCGGGCAACGCCCGGGTTTTACCCGAGTGCGTATATATTTTAAAAATGTTTTTAAATAAAATACTATTCGTTACAATTATAAATTGGCGCCGTGGATGTCTCTCTTGTGAAACGTCCCGCCCCAAACTGTGTGTGTCTTGAAAATATAAAAATAAAAATGTGAACGGAAAAATATGTCCAGGGTAGCCTAGTAGTCATGGCATCTGCCCGGTAAGCGGAAGGTCGTGGGTTCGATTCCCATCCCTTGACACTTTTTTTATTTTATCCATTCTGACCAAAATCTATCCGTGAACTTCACACAGACAGAATAAGGCAATTATATAAGTAGATAATCCAAATTGTGCCTTATCACACACTATTTTTGTATTTGGCCTTATTACCTTGTGTTTATAATCTATGACGTAATGCCGGCGGCGCGCGCCCGTTGGCTGCCGGCGAGCACGTGACCTCCCTGTGCGCGCGCATCCGTGACAGCGGCCGATGAGGAATTGAGGAAAGACGGTCGTGACTATATACAGGGTGTACCAGGTATATTGGGACTAACTTTGACAGTCCATAAAACAAAAACTACTTGAGATTAAAAACTTGTTTTTTTTTTCATTACGTAGCCATATTCATGTAAAATGCAACAGTACATGTGTGCGCAGTGTAGTGATGAAGAGTAACCGAGAATTTGAAAATCGAGCTGCCATCATCGTTGCTCTGCGCGCCGGAAGGAGCCCCAAAGAGATAGTGGATTTTCTTAAGTTGCCCAAAACCACTATTTATCGTGTCAAGAAGCAGTTTGATGAGGCCGACAGTAACAAAGAGGGGATAGCTACAAGGAAAAAGCACTCGCGTCGATCGGACAGGGTAAGAGGCGAAGAATTTGTCAAAAATGTCAAGGAGAAGATTGATGGAAACCCTGGGAAGAGCATGAGGGCCATAGCCAAGGAAATGGACGTTGGCTCTATGACAATTGTCAGAACTATCCATGAGGACCTTGGTCTCAAGTCTTATGCCCTTCGGAAAGGTCAGTTGCTGACTGAGAATATGAAGAATAACAGAAAAGGAAAGGCTGCTGCCCTCCTCAACAACCTGAAACACGACTCTTTTGGCATGCTAAGGTTCTTCTCTGACCAAAAGAACTTTGACGTGGACCAAAAGGTAAATCCCAGGAATGATCGCTGGATCTGTAAAGACCCCTCAGAGATACCTGTCGTGATGCACACGAAATTTTCTGCCTCCGTAATGGTCCTTGGCGTTATCAGCAGTGAAGGTGATGTCATGCCTCCCCATTTCTTTGAGAAGGGCCTTAGGATGAACGCTGACACCTACATCAATGTTCTGGAGACCGTTGTGAAGCCTTGGATGGACATGGTGGCCGCAGGAAGGAAGTATGTCTTCCAACAGGACTCAGCTCCAGCCCATAAGGCAAAAAAGACACAATCGTGGCTGACACTTAACGTCCCTAGTCACTGGGGTCCTGATATTTGGCCCCCTAATTCTCCAGATTACAATCCCCTCGACTACTATGTATGGGGCGTTGTTGAGAGAGATGTCAGCAAAGCTCCTCATACCACCATCCAGTCTGTCAAGAAAGCAGTTCACACGGTGATGACCCAAATGGACAAGGTCATCGTCGCCAAGGCCTGTGCTTCATTCCGCACTCGCCTCGAGACTGTTGTAGCTAATAATGGAAACTACATTGAATAAATAAAACCTATATCCTTTTATCTACTACTGTGTCAAATTTCATTCGGATATTTTAATTTTTACTTGCAAAATATTTCAGTTAAAATACCATTGTTGAAATTCCCAATTTACCTGGTACACCCTGTATATTAATAATAATAATATACTAATAATTATTATTATTATTATCATTAGATAATGATAATGATCATAATGATGATGCGCGCGCATCCGTGACAGCGATGAGGAATTGAGGAAAGACGGTCGTGACTATATATTAACTAGACGAATGACCCGGGCAACGCCCGTGTTTTACCCGATTGAATGTTTTTATTCCAATACTATTTGTTACAA
This sequence comes from Cordylochernes scorpioides, assembly GCA_030710605.1. Classification (NCBI taxonomy): domain Eukaryota; kingdom Metazoa; phylum Arthropoda; class Arachnida; order Pseudoscorpiones; family Chernetidae; genus Cordylochernes; species Cordylochernes scorpioides. The sequence goes on along the minus strand of CP092872.1, from coordinate 20,473,824 downwards.
TTATAAATTGGAGCCGTGGATGTCACTCTTGTGAAACGTCCCGCTCCAAACTTTACATGTACATTAGGTCAGCTGGTATTACCCCTCATTTTCACCGCTAGAGGCGCGAGCGAATTAACCTTTTGTAAATATACATAATTATAAAGATAGAAGCTTCTATAGAAGATAATGATCATAATGATGATGCGCGCGCATCCGTGACAGCGATGAGGAATTGAGGAAAGACGGTCGTGACTATATTATACGAATGACCCGGGCAACGCCCGTGTTTTACCCGATTGAATGTTTTTATTCCAATACTATTTGTTACAATTATAAATTGGAGCCGTGGATGTCACTCTTGTGAAACGTCCCGCTCCAAACTTTACATGTACATTAGGTCAGCTGGTATTACCCCTCATTTTCACCGCTAGAGGCGCGAGCGAATTGACTTTTTGTAAATATACATAATTATAAAGATAGAAGCTTCTATAGAAGATAATGATCATAATGATGATGCGCGCGCATCCGTGACATGAGGAATTGAGGAAAGACTGTCGTGGCATGGCATAAGGACAGACACACCACACACACACACACATACATTCATTTTTATATATATATAGATGATCTGGCTTTGTGTCTTCTACTCGAATGAATGCTTTCTGTTAGAATTTTGTTTCTGCATACTAAAAGTGAACTCGCTTTACCCGTGGTCTCTGCTCTTTTGGATTTTTTCCCCTATATAATTTTGTATCTGATTATCAAACATGATACAGCAATTTTTTCATTATCATTTTCTGACTAAAAAACAACTATTTTTTCCCAGAACCTGTCAATTTCAATTTTTCTTGACCAAAAATGCGACAATGCTGGAGGTTGCGAAAGGATTTTTTCAATAAATGTTCAAGACATGGAAGGAATTAGAAATCCAAATATTCAGATTCCTATCTAAAACGTCCGTGGAATTACAAGCAAATAAATGAGAAAAGCCAACAAATATATTAATTTTACTGTTATAATTTAGTCATCTTATTCCAATATCATCACGCATATATTTATATTCATCTATCTATATAGATAATACCGTAACAGAGTTTTCCATTGTAAAGTCCTGAGCTATCTCTTCCGAAGATTCTGAACTACACATAACGATCTATATACCAAAATTTTCGTTATTTTTTCTTCATATGATAGGCCTGTTTTTATTTTCCTAATGTTAACAGTTATTTTTATTTTTTAATTCAATCTATTTTACAATCGTAGATTTTTTGCATTTATCATCATCAATTTTTTTGTTTTGAAATGCGTTCTTTTGTCTTATTACTACAACCAATCGTGATGAAACTTTGGGAAGATGTTTAGTATACTACCGGGATGGTTTCTGGCTAATTACTCTTTAGAAATAACCTTTCGTTGCATTTTTATTTACGATAAAACGTAGATTCACTCGCAATCAGCGCCCCCTCGCGGCAGACGTATGGCCTTAAATAGCCTCGCATGAACTTATTTTTAACGTCAAGCTTAGCCTATACGTTAAGTACGCAGCTTCGTACCCCCGCAACCTAGGTTCGAGGCTCAGCGTGGGTGTTTTTTTTTTTTTTCATTTCTTTTATATTATTGTAGCAATTTTTTTTAAATATTATTTTATTTAAAATGTAGGCTTTTTAAAATAAAAATTTACATACACAATTTTTTAATAATATTTGTAACAAACCTAGGTTCGAGGCTCAGCGTGGGTGTCTTTTTTTATTTTCGTTTCTTTTATATTATTGTAGAAAGGTCTGTTTTTACAGCATTATTATATTTTGATTGGTTTATTTTAAATATGTTTGTTATGAAGGCTCTATGTAATACTATTTAGAGCACATTTTACATTTTAAACACCTAAGCCCCCCTCTTTTTAATATTGTAGCAAAGTATTAAAAGTATTATTTTATTTTAGATGTTTGCCATGAAACTTTGGGAAGTTGTTTAGTATACTATCAGGACGATTTCTGGCGAATTATTTTAGAATAATATTTATAACAATAATTATAGCGAAATTAAGACATAGTTATTATATTCTGTGTTTGTGCATATATTAATATTTAACAGAAAATGTTAGAACGTTCTATTAGAATATCTCGAAAACAAAAAACAATACATATAAACGAGTTCACTGACATTTATTAATGCAGTGATTATAATCAATGATTACAATGAAGGGCTATATTATCGATATATATAAAAAATCTCTTTCAAATTTTAACGTAACATTTTTATCTTTATAAGTGAATATTAACTTTACTGTACTGAATAGTTTAGTATAATGTTAATTTAACATATTACAATTTAGCCACAGCAACGCGTGGCCGGGTTCGCTATTTATAATATATATTTCTGATTCATTTGATTATGATTATAATTTGTAAGTACTTTGTTATAGTTTTACATTTAAATAGAGCTCAATTTTTGTGTATGTTTTCTATTTGCAGTATCTTTCCTAATGTCTTTGGCAACGTTTTTTTTCTCATAAATAGGCTGAGGTTATATTATTTTTCGAATTGTAGATTGAATTATTACTTTTATTCTATAATAATTATCTTTTATAAGTGTTTGTTATAGTTTTTCATTTGAATTTAGCACAATTTTTGTATCTGGTTATCTTTTTTGGCATCTTTTCATCTCTCTTTGGCATCTTTTTTTTTTCTCATTAATAAGACCTAATCCAAATAATTTAATAGTGTGTGACGTTTCAGCAACAGCATCAGACAAAAGAATAAATGAACTAAAGAAAAAAATCTCATTTTTTCTTTTGTCTGATGATGGTGACATTTGGATTAGGTCTTATTTTTTTTTATTAATTTGTTATAGTTTTTCATTTGAATTTAGCTCCATTTTTGTGTCTTATTTAATAAATGAACTAAAGAATAAAATCTCATTTATTCTTTTGTCTGATTTTTGTGTCTGATTTTCTTTTTTACAGTATCTTTCATAATGCCTGATTTGATTACTTGATCTGTTATAGTTTTTCATTTAAATTTAGCTCCATTTTTGTGTCTGTCGTTTTTTTTTTCTTCTCATAAATAGGCTGATGCTGTATTTGTGTACTCAATTGTTGCTTTTTGTGTCTGGTTTCTTTTTTGCAGTATTTTTTTTGGAATCCTTTTTTTTTTTCATTAATTGTTTCCTCACATGCTTGGAATTTTCTTTTTATGCCTGTCCTGGCTTTCAGTTTTATAGTTTTCCTCTGCTTGGTTCTTATTTTACCTTTTTTTTTCAGCGTCTTCTGTCATGCCTCGAAAAGGCCGTGGAAGACTCACTCCCCTAACAGCTAGGCGTGCTAATATGACTCGCCGCAGACACAAAACCCCAATTGCTATTTCTCTTGTTTACTTTTTTACCAATGCCTATAATTTTTCACCTGAAAGATTTTTTATTTTATTTGTTATTCAATAAATTATTATCACTTATTTTTGGTCTTCTTTTTACTTACTTATTTTACTGGGGGTTGGTGGAAGGATGGTCTAAGCCGTTGGTTTTCGACCGCTACGACCCGGGTTCGATTCCCGCATTGGGCACTTTTTTCTGAAAAAATAAAAAAAAAAAATGCTCCAATGGCTTCCGATTCTTGCAAAAGTCCAACCCCACCAGCAAGCGCAAGTAATCAAACGGGGCTCTGGCACATTTGTAAATGCAAAGTCGAACTGCTTTTCACATGTTTAGACATGTGGTGTACTTACAGTTAAAGCAGTAGCCTACTCTACCCACCATGATTATCAAGGCCTGTACCACGTGTACTAGGGATAAGCAAAAAAATATATATATTTTACTCATTGATCTATACATACAATTATTTGCATACAATTATTTACATATAAATATATGCATACAATTATATACATACATTTTTGCACTCTGCAGTCTAATATGTTGTTAATAATAGGGGTTTTAGACAAATATCAACTGTTGAAATTTGATTTTCCAAAATAGTTGAATTATCGAAAGTGTCGAATTAGTTTGTCATATGATAGGCCGTAGGTCGAGACATCCAAAAATGGTCGAATTATCGTGTGTTGATTTAATTAGATTATATTGTATATATAAAAATATAGAATTGTTGTTTTTAATGAGGTCTTTTAAATGAATTTATTCCTTTAATATGTTGTCATATCTGCCATTTTTTTTCATTTCCAAAATATTTATTTACACTTTCACCAATGCCTATAGGATCTTTGCGATGGAACAGGTATGGTGTTCTAGCGCATGTGCTCTCATGTCCTTGAAGCACATATACTGACAGTACCCAAAGTTGAACACACTGTATAATGTCTGAAATATATGACTATAAAGAGGGCTCAAGGCCAAACCTTTGCTACAAGAGCCTGTGTTTACCCACAGACGACTTCATGTTTTTAATGAGGTCTTTAAAATGAATTTATTCCTTTAATATGTTGTCATATCTGCAATTTTTTTTCATTTCCAAAATATTTATTTACACTTTCACCAATGCCTATAGGATCTTTGCGATGGAACAGGTATGGTGTTCTAGCGCATGTGCTCTCATGTCCTTGAAGCACATATACTGACAGTACCCAAAGTTGAACACACTGTATAATGTCTGAAATATATGACTATAAAGAGGGCTCAAGGCCAAACCTTTGCTACAAGAGCCTGTGTTTACGCACAGACGACTTTATTTGACTTTTTCAAGTGTGCGAACTTTGGATAGCATACATGTAAAGTTGAACCCAAGTATATATAAAATGTAGTTTTTAATGAGGTCATTTAAATGAATTCCTATTATAAATCGTCTCCTCTGAAATATAGTTTGTAAATTTATATTCTGATTTATTTTATCCTTTTTTTTTCATTTCCAGAATATATATTTACACTTTTCACCAATGCCTAAAGTTTCTCACCTGAAAGAAAAAAAACTCCGCCTTTGCCGGTCCCAAGCCAGGATGAAAAAGGAGGAGGGGGAGCAGTAACAAGCTCACTAAAAAAACCTGGGCTCAGCTGGCCCGGCTGATAGTACCTTGTAAGGGCTCCTAATCCAGGGATACATTCTTTTGGAGCTAAGTCAGTGGCCTGCCACTGAGTAGTGCTCCCAGTCTTAATGACAAAGGCAGACGCATTCTACTTCACCCAATCGTGATGGTTGTTAATTTCAAGATTTACAAGCTTGACACTCTAATATGATTGAGTGAAGATAAGAAAGGAGAAAAAAATATTTTTTGTATTTTTTTTTGGCAATAATCTATTTATTATCAATTAATTTGATTTTGGTCTTTATTTATTATTCCCTTGCTCTATACATACATTTTGTACATTTACAATGTCAGCCATTTTCTCTGTAATACCTTTTTAGCAGTGAAGTTATATTTGAGCAACAAACAATTGTTGAAATTTAAAATAGTCGAATTATCGATAGTGTTGAATTACACTTTGTTATATGATAGGCTGTAGGTCAAGACACCAAAACATGGTCGAATTATCGAGGTTATATTGTATATATAAAACTAGAAATGTAGTTTTAATGAGGTCCTTTAAATATTTTCATTCCTTTTATATGTTGTCTTATCTGCGATATAGTAGCATTTTTTGCAATTTTATTTGCTGATTTGTGTCATTTTTTCACTCAAAATATATTTATTTAAACTCTTCAACTAATGCCTATAGTTTCTTTCCTGAAATTGCTTAGCAAACATGAGTTGGTTGTATTGTTATGCTTCGGAGATATTTTAATCCTAAGCAGGGTCTTTACGAATGGTACACGTATGGTTACACAGTACATGTGCTCTCATGTTCTTGAAGTAGTGTAGATGTGTTGTTTGCACTTTTATTTTCTGATTTGTTAGCATTTTTCTTCTTTTTTCATTTTAAATAATTTTTTAGGCATAGGAACCAATGCCTATAGTTTCTCACCTGCGGGCCCTTCGAGTAACCCCGGGGCGTTGCCCGGGTCACTCGGCTAGTTATATATATATAGGTGTGGGTAACAATATACCACCATACATTTCACGACACCTTTTTAAATAGTTCCCCTTTTTCAATTAGTATGTTGTTACTTTTAACTATTTAATCAATTGTTTAATTATAATTCAAATTTTATATGTACCAATTATCCCCTAACAATAATCCACTGGGTGTCTCTAACTTTGTAATATAATTCAATAAATTTAGTGTTCCCAAAAGCAAAGAGACGCAGTTCCGTTAGTAACGGATTTTGCTTACGTCACTTCCGACCTCCCACGAGGAAACTTTTTTTTTCTATTTTTAAAATTGTTTTTTCACATATATAAATATTTATATTAACTTTATTAATATCCGATAACGCGATATCCCAAACTGAGGGATATTTGCGTCAATGCATTTCTAATATCATAAAAAAATTGGTTATATACAAGTTTATACAGTTCAATTAGTCTACATAATTATCTAAAGAAAATTGGTCAAGGAGAAAAAGACAAGCATAAAAAAGCAATTCTCTCAAAATTTGCTTCCCTCTCTTTTCCAGTTAAAAAGATAGTTGAATATATATTGTCACAGTAATGAAGGTGACGAGTCGTTTGGGTAGAATAAAATAATAATTTATTAGATGACTTTAATAATAATAAGTTTGAGGGATAAAAAGAAATATAGAGGTAGACTAAGTTAAATGGATAAAAATAATGGTAAATTAAGGAAGTAATGTCAGAGACCCAAACGGCTGGCGTTCGGCTACACCCCTCAAGATGGCGACTATTGTTTACAAACTTGCCGCCTAGCGCGCCCGCCATCTATCGGAGCTTAGGTACATAACACTTGCCAAGCTGACAGCGCGCGCCACCTATCGGGGCTTAGGTACATAACATTCGCCAAGCTGTCGATGTATTATTTACAGTTACAAGCTATGTACATTTTTGGTTATGACAATATCTACAAAATTGATTAAAATTTGTATGTTCTTTTCTCATTTATACGAATGATATCTAGTGAATTAAAATTTGAAAAAAAAAAAACGTTCTTTCTATTTTAAAATTATTTTTTCACATATATAAATATTTATTAATAAAAATATAAATCTGTGAAATTTTTTTCATTATTTCAAATATGTCTTTATCAAAAATAAATGTTTTATGTGCTTCAGGGGAACCTCAGTTTTATCAAATAAATTATATATAATAGAATAAAATAATTCAATTTAAAAATAACTATGAGGTTATCATGGACTTTATTTACACGGGCCCAAAGCTTGGCAACCAAATTGTCAACACCGTGTATTAGAAATCAAGAATTTAAAAAATTATCAACATTTTTCAATCCAAATCACAAACCCACTCTACAAAGAATTCTACGTGAATGTAACCAAATTCACCATTTTAAATTTGATGACATTTTTTCACAGAAAGATTCCACAAGTTTGGAACATGCCGGATCTGGAATGTTTGCAACCTGCTTCAAATATAACAACAAAATTTATAAAGTAGCGAGAATCTCGAGAAATGATAATTGCCTATATGCAAAGGGGTTATCAAATTCTCTGTCAGAGATTGTAATATCTAAGCAACTTACATCACTCCGTAGCTCAGTAAATCATCAAACTCAAGGCTTCTGCAAAGTTAGCGACACCTGGTTGGTTTGGGATTCAAGAAACAATCTCTTGAAAACTGAATGCCAACAATCAAAATTAGATAAACCCTTCATGGTATATGAAATGGATAATGAAGGAATGAGTCTGCTAGAACTATTTAGAAAAGAAAGCTTTTCTTCAGAACAGATGTTTAGCATCATAGCTCAAATTGGTATGGCCCTAGCTACAGCTGAATCGGCCTATAAGTTCGAACATCGCGACCTCTTCTCCAATAATATCCTACTTACACCCACCAAGGCAGAGTACATCGATACTGTAATCCATGGCCAGAAGTACAGAACAAAACTACATGGATATAAGGTCACTATAATTGACTTTGGTCAATCCCGTGCTGAAGTGGATGGTAAGATCTTCTACAACGAATTTTATAAGGGCACAGAAATGTATTCTCCAGAAGATAACTTGTTAGCTCTATTGTCGATCCTTGAAGAAATGAGTATATATTGTAAGAATCGTCTCATAAAGTATAATGATATCAATAAGGTGTATCTCAGGTATAAAAGTTGTTTTGAGATGGTCACTTCCCATTTGAGAGAATGGGCTATTCCTCAATGATCATTTCTGGAAGATATTTCAAGTTAAAAATCGATCTATTCAAAATATTCATACAAAAATAGTGTACCAATAAATACGTGAAAACAAAACACAACTTTTTCTCAAAATATTTCAAGGGATTACTCCCTCTTTATCAATTTCTTGTATAATAAACTTGAAAATTATTTTTAGAGTCGCTTTAGTGTTTATTATGAAATAAATTGATTAAGAAAGAAAGTAATCGCTCAAAATATTTTGAGAAAAATGTCTTTTTTTTTCGCAGAGATCCAGGTACGCTTTTATATATATACTTCATTTAATTAAAAAGGCATATACATTTTTTATCCAATGTATGCCTTTTTATTTAAAGATCTATGGATGGATGGATAGCTCTATTTAAAAAAATACTCTATTGTAAATATTTGTAAAAAATAACTGTATGCTATATTTAGATTGAAAAAATTGTTATTATATTTATGTTGAGAAAACATCACAAATTCTTCTATTATATCGGTCCACACAGCATTTGAGATCCTAATTCTGGAAGACAGAAAACCAGAAGAACAAACACCATTTACTGAAAAATATACCGACCCTTGTTTTCATTATTTAATGGGCAAATCCTGGAACTACATCAGCTTACAGACTCGTGTGTTTGCACATTGCATGAAATCAGCCGAAAAGGAACATATGTAAATATGTACAAATTAAATCCATTTCCAACCATCACTATGTATTGTAGAATAATTTTGTTACCCATGTGAAATGTTCCCCAGGAATAAATAAACATTTTTAAAAACATATTTTGTTGTCTCTATCTCTCTTGAGTAGAGGTCTGCTCTGAAGGAATTCCTCGACATGGTAATATTCGGGGAGATCTACGTCTGTTCGACTTCAGGGCGGAATGTGATATCGAACCAGACGACCCTCAGTTGTAATTGTTTTTGATTTAGATCATTTTTCCTCTTTATATGACCGTACAGAACCTCCCTGTATATAACACCTAATTGCAGAGTCAAAATGTTCTTCAGGGAGAGATGTCATCTTACTGGAAAGTTACTTAATTGTAAAAATGGCAATTTTGCAAATGAAAGCTGTCCTTTGTGGAGGGTGTCCGCTAAATGGAGGTTCTATTGTATATTTACAATTAATAAACCAATTTCAATCGTCCTCTCTCTTTACTGCTATTTAGTGTTCGATTTCAATTATAACACACACACAACAATTTTCTATTGACGCTATATAGTTCAATTTCAAGATTTTGAGGAATGTCCTTTTTACATATTTTGCCAAATTGTGTTTTAATATCGACAAACACATGCTATTTAAAATAATAGTTATTTTTCTATTGTGCAGTTTTATTAACAGTAAAAGCTCAATGAAAGGACACATCTCTACAAAGAACAGTTTTCTCAACTTATCAAAATGACTTTTTACTATATAGCAACACTCCGGCAAGAGGACACCTCTCCCTATAAAACACTTTTGCTCCGAATTTCAGTGTCTTTTACAGAGATTCTCTAATGTATTGCCATTAACATAAGACACTGGCTCTGCAATTAGGTGCCATTTGCAGAAAGGTTCAACTGTAGTTTACAGAGAGAAATAAATATTGTATTTAAACACTGTCTCTCTCATTCAGTCCACTCCACTATACACCCAAACTTCGATTCTGCTGTATCAAAAGTCACAGCGGTATTCTGGGAAATGAACTAGCAGACCAAAGAGCTAAGCCCACTGCACCTTCTATCTTATACATTGTCTTTCAAAATCTATCCATAAGGCATTACTCACAATAAAACAACTCAGATCACACAGATCTATCTATATAATAGATCATACAACCTGTAAACTCAGAATATTTACGCCATGAATATTGATCTGCATGCTTCCAAGAATCTGACATGAATGCACATCAACAACCATCCTAACTGCCCATGGTCACGCTCAAGTATACTACGCGAACTTTTGAAAGAGGATCGATTTATCCAAACTTCTAGAATGAAGATAAAACAGAGGGCCATTTTCTTCTTATCTGCTCAGCTTTCTGATAACAAATAATGCAAACGGCCACTCTCCTATGTATTATAAATATAAACCTGGAATCAACGAAAAATATCCCTGGAAATAAATCTGCTTGACACTATTAATATCTTGGACTTCCACAGTCATCTATATATATATTTAAATGAATGTATGTGTGTGTGTGTCCTTTATGCCTGACCAAACCACTCATTGGAACGCCATGAAACTTTGGGAAGTTATTTAGTATAGTATTGGGAAGGTTTATGAAAAATAATTTCTTGAATCTTGAGGTATTTGCAGATTTGTAGATTTAACTCGCAAGCAGCGCCACCATTGCGACGGAGATAGGCTTAGGCAGGAAGTCTGCTCCATGCCTGACGACCTTGGGTCTTTTAGGGCTAATATATTAAGTAAAACTAATTCAAATATTAGTGCTTTATCCTATGCTATCTCCTTGAGGTTACCGATTTAAAAGTTTATTTTCTAATTTTAGATTGTATAAGAAACATTTTATTTTAGGTATTGTACTTTATTTAAAAAAGTTTAAATAATTGTGCAAGACAATATATACGATATATAAAAATCAAAAGAAATAATGAGTATCGTTTAAATATGAAATTCGAATAAATATAAATGCGATACTAAAATTTAAATAACTAATATAGAAGCTTTTGCATAGTTTCGTCCTGTAAGCATACCAACCGGGAAAAAATGTTCACTAGATAAAACGATGATTTTGTGATGTAGAAAATTAGGAAAGACAAAATTCAGGATGACACGGCACACAGGGACCGGTAAAAATGTTCACTTTAGCGAGAGATTCAAATTTACGAGTTTCAAATTTTCAAAATATATCTATTATTTTGTTATAAGTTTACTAGCGGATGTACCCGGCTTCGCCCAGGTTTTTCTCGAGGGAATGTTTGTAGTCTAGTAATAAGAAAATATACTACACCTAAAAACTATCAGAGAAAAGAGAAACCACGGAAGTGGAACAGAAAAATGCTTACAATGGATGTTATGTTTACGACATCAAGTTAAATAAAAACAAAGATAAAATTTGCATATGTTGGTCACTATAAATTTGTATTTTTATTATTATATCGTATTATTATTATATATTTGTTAGGCGAAATTAGAAACATGATAAAACAATTGGGTATTTGAAAACAAATCTAGAAATAAAAGTTGAAGTATAATAAACAATGTTAAAGATTAGTTTTAATTATTAATCAAGATTGTGTGTGAATATGTGAGAAAGATGTAATATCGTTGTTGTTTTCTTGGTCGACTGTTTTGCATATGGTGTTATCTTAAAATTGCTTGTTTTGAATATTTTTTAGATTGAGATTATTAGCTAGTATGTAAAAAAATTAACTCTGTTGAAATTTAATTTTGTATTTATATATAAATAAAATTAACTCTGTTGATTTTTTTGTATTTAATCGATAACAGCGAAGTTACGCATGTTAATGTTAGGAAATATATTTTGATGTTAAGCAAAACCTGCTCCATCTCGTTTTACATAAATGTTGAAAATTTGGTTGAAATTGATGCATTGTAACGAAAGTTTTTAGTGATGTCCACTTATGAAATTTCCATTTTATTAATATAGATAGAGAATTGTTTTAACAAATGTTCGTTAGACAAACCTTTACTCGGGTAAAACCCGGGCGAAGCCGGGTACATCCGCTAGTTGTAAATAAAACCAAAAAGACTCAAGTCTCTGACTGGCAACACCTGTGGTTAGAGACATCTTTTGAAGGGCTAAGGAATCTGGATTAATTACATATACATTCTAATAGAATAGTGTGTGAATGGTTCTATAAATTGATAATAATACTGAGGGTTAATATTGATGTGTATATTTGAATATATTAGTAGTAGTAGTTTATATAAATTCATGACTAAAAACTAACAAAATAATTTATAAATGAAAATACCTTTTGTAAAAAAGCTTTTATTTAAAGGCACCGAAAAGGAAAAAGTAAAGTATTTTAGCTTCTGACATTGAGCAATTAGATTTATATGAGTGAAAATAAAAACGACGGGGGGGGGACGATCATATTTACAGAAGAGGAAAAAATATAGCAAACACTTATAAAATTGGTTGACCAGTTGCTACATATTAAATTACATTAAGTTAAAAATTCATGATGATCGTCCCCCGCCGTTTTTATTTACACTCAGATATATCTAATTGCTCAATAACAGAAGTTAAAATATTTTATTTTTTTTCTTTTAGCGCATTTAAATAAAAGCTTTTTTTCAAATTTTATTTTAAATAAATATATTGAATTGATCGCCTTTTAACTCGAACTATTCGATCTTATGTTATTTTATCCATCATAAAATTTATTATAATATGTGTCTTATATATTTTAACAATTTTTTTATGCAGTGCTAAAATATTTTTCCCAAGTATAATGGAAATTTTGAATTTATTGAAATATTTGAAAATATACAAAACAATTAGAATGGGCTAATTAATTTAAATTAATGAAGGTAAGGACTGAATAAAAGTTTAAAATTTATTTTATACAAATCTAAAATGGATTTTAATGGAATCCACAATAGTAAACCTGAATAGTTAAGTTATTCTATTGATATCTACAATGATAATTCAAAAAAATTTGGAAACATATTTTATTGCCCTACCTGCCGAATGACCCAAGCAACGCCCTGGTTTTACCGATTAAATGTTTTCATTCAAATACTATTTGTTACAATTATAAATTGGCGCCATGGATATCACACTTGCGAAACGTCCCGCTCCAAACTTTGTTTCTGTGAAGCGATATTTTTATAGAGAGTTGATCTGGCTTCGAGTCTTCTGCTCGAATGAATCTTTTTATGTTAGAATTTTGTTCATGCATACTAAAATGAACTAGATTCACCCGTGGTCTCTACTTTTTTTAGATTTTTTCTAATATAATTTTGTATCTGGTAATCAAACATGATATAGCAATAATTTTATACCCGTAGCCACCCCTCTATCTATTAGAATAGCGGCCAATTCTAATCGGTTAGACATTACTGAATGTTTTTCAAAAACATTTCTCCTACCTACGACGGACAGACTTCGTGGAGCTGCTATACGACTCAGTTAGAAGTGGTGGCCATTGGCAATCGCTGGAGCTCCAGTGAAAAGGCAATAACCTGGCCGCATCACTCCCAGGTTCAGCCACGGAGGTTCTCCAGTCCCTACCACTAGAACAATTATTGGACTATGAATGTCTGGTCCATGCCCTTAATTTGCGCTTCGGAGATAACAATTTGCAGCCCTACCATGTCATGAAGCTAAATAATCGCCGCCAGGAGCGCGACGAGACTCTTCAAGAGTTGACAGCAGATATCGGAAGGCTAGCGAGGTTAGCCTTCCCGGATTGCTCCCGCCATGTTCAAGATCTGCTGGCACATCAAAATTTCGTGGTTGCCACCGAGGACCCTGAGTGTCAACAATCAGTGCGAATGTCCGACACCAAGACGTTGCAGGAGGCGTTGATCCACGCACTGAAATTCGAGGCAGCCCGTGAAGGCCGACGAATCTCAGGAAGACGGCGACCTTGAAGGAGCCATTTCTCGGTTACAGAGAACAGTAGAAGAAATGAAAAAAAGTATGTCTTTCTCAGAATCAGCCCCAGGGACCTATCACCAGCGCACCTACAGACCCAATGACAAAACGACCTGCTGGAACTGTGGTCAACCTGGGCACATTAGGGTTAATTGCAAAGTACGGCGGAATTTTACGAAGAGGGGCAATACCATCTCCAAAATATTCAGAAGGCTAATATTAACCGGCTTTACAGGGCCGAGGCTGAATAAGCGATGTGACGATGTCTCTGGAAAAATTATCAGAGTCTTGAGTCTCCAGGGAGGATCCAATGAGCTGGCCACAGAAGGACTTGTCAACGGGGTGCCTTGTCGAATGGTGATTGATTCCGGCGCCAATGTCACCTTGCTCCGTGTCGATTTATCTCAGAGAATGGGGTCAATCTCAAAGCGAATTCCAGTGTCGAACGAGCTTGTGCTGCAAACAGCCACTGGAGAACAATGAAAAGACTACGGTACAGTAGTGCTGAAATTCCAGATCGGAAAAAAATTGTTTAGCCACTTTGGGTACCTCGCTGATATCAAAGATGACTGCCTCATCGGCTTGGACGTGCTTCGCAAATTTGGATTCAGCATCGACTTCCAAGAGAATGTACTCAAGGTTGCGGGAGAAGAGATTCCCCTAGTGGGTTCGACGAGTTCGGCGACCAATAAAGTCCTGAAGGTAATACTCAAATCTGACGTTAAAATTCCTCCAAGGAGTGAATGCATTCTTGAAGGACGTCTGACTGCTTCTCTAGGGGTACCCCAGCTGCTGATTTTGGAAGAAAGTTTGGTCAAAAAGGACTTCTGTTAGCTCGGACTCTGTGTAGATCTGATCAAAGTAACATCCCGATTAGAGTGATCAATATTCTCGACTCCGCAAAAACCCTCGGAAAAGGGACTGAAATAGCTCTAGCTGAGCCTGTTACAAATGTGGTCCAATGCACAACTGTCGAAAACTTGAATAAAAGCCCTTGCCCCAATTTGATTCCAGGTCATCTGCAGGAGCTTCTAGAAGGAACGCGAGAGGGGCTTAAACGTCTACTCTGCCAATATGAAGACGTATTCGCAACCAGCCCCAATGATGTTGGGCGAACGAACGTCACGCAGCATCGGATTGATAGAGGAGGCGCTACTCTTGTTAAACAGCTCCCAAGAAGATTGCCCATGACAAGAAGAGACGGGGTTGACAAATTGATTGAAGAAATGGCAGAACAAGATGTCATCGAGCCCTCATCTAGTCTTTGGGCATCTCCCGTTGTGCCTGTAAAGAAAAAGGATTGCTCCATACGTTTCTGTGTGGATTACCAACGTCTAAATGATCTGACCAAAAAGGATTCCTACCCTCTGCCCCGAATTGATGCTACGCTCGAAACCTATCCGGATCGCAGTGGTTCTCCACTTTGGATCTGAAAGGCGGCTACTGGCAAGTCAGCATTCACCCAGAAGACAGAGAAAAGACAGCCTTCACTGCAGGAAACGGGCTTTGGCGGTTCAAGCTAATGTAATTTGGGCTATGCAGCGCCCCTGCCACCTTGGAGCGTCTGATGGAGACGGTGCTGCAAGGAATTCCTTTGGTGACATGCCTAGTCTCTCTTGATGACATTATTGTGATGGGAAAGAGTTTTTAAGATCATCTAATCAATCTTGAAAGAGTCCTACAAAAAATTCGAGGAGCAAAATTGAAGTTGAATCTGAGAGAGTGACAACTCTTCAAAGAGAAAGTTCGTTACCTGGGCCATGTGATTTCGCGCCAAGGAATACAGAATGATCCAGACCGAATTGACACTGTTTTGCAATTGCCTATACCAAGGGATGTACACCAATTGAGAAGTTTTCTAGGCTTGTGCAGATACTATAGAAGATTTGTTTCGGGGTTTGCAAACATCGCGAGACCTTTGCATTGACAAACGGAGTCTGGCTGCCCCTTTAGTTGGACTGTTGACTGCGAAAGAGCAATGGATAAACTGAAGCAGGCCTTGTCTTCTCCGCCGATGCTTGCCTACCCTGATCCAGGCGAAAAATTCATTTTGGTCACAGATGCCAGCAACGCTGGAATTGGAGCCGTTCTATCTCAAACCCAAGATGGAGTAGAACGTGTCATCGCTTACTTCAGTTATAATCTGTACAAACCTGTGATAAACTACTGTGTAACCCGAAAAGAGTTGCTGGCAATCATCAAATCGATTGAGAATTTCCATCATTATTTATAAGTTTCTTCTTAGAACAGACAATGCAGCTCTACGATGGCTGTTGAACTTCAAGAGCCTAGAGGGACAGTTAACTAGGTGGATTCAGCGACTTCAAGAGTATGACATGGAGATTCAGCACCGAATGGGAAATCTAACGGGAACGCAGATGCTCTCCCGAGGCGACCATACCCAGTGAACTGCAACTGTTGTTCTAAGGCAGAGACACATTTTGAGCTCAATATTCGTCAGCTTGTCCTCGCGGAAGAACTCAAGTCAGACGAATGGAGTTAGCAAATAAGGAAAGCTTAGCTTGAAGACGCTGATCTTCGGCCTGTCATGAATTGGCTCAATTCCGGGACCAACAGGCCAGTATGGGAAAATGTTGCATCCTGCAGCCCAATCACCAAGAGCTATTAGTCCTTATGGGACTCGCTGGAACTTCGAGGTGGTGTTATCTACCGGAAATGGGAGAGTTAAGATGGTCAACGCATTGAATGGAAGATGATCCTTCCCCAATCACGAGTACCTTCCGTCCTCAAAGAGCTGCAAAATAGCCCCAGGGGAGGACATTTTGGGATTCCAAAGACATTGGGAAAAGTGAAAGAACGCTTTTACTGGGCTGGATGCCGTGTCAGTGTTGAAAAATGGGTACGACAGTGTACGGAATGTAGTTCCAGAAAAGGACCAAAGATCGAGAGCCAAACTCAAGACTTAAAATGTGGGAGCGCCGTTCGAGAGGATCGCTATCGACATCCTGGGACCATTGCCGCGAAGTGACAAGGGGAACCGCTATATCCTAGTTGCAATGGATTATTTCACCGAATGGCCGGAAGCATTTTCGCTTGCTGATCAAGAAGCTGAAACAGTTGCTGAAACTTTAATCAGCCAGTTCTTTAGTAGGTTCGGTGTCCCCATGCAGATCCACACTGACCAAGGGAGAAATTTCGAGTCGAGACTTTTTGCCCAAATGTGCAAACTTCTCGGAAACCATAAAATAAGGACCACTCCCTTACACCCCCAGTCCGACGGCATGGTCGAAAATTTTAATAGAACCTTAGCAAGTCAACTTAGTCTCTTCATCGCCCAGAACCAAAGAGACTGGGACAGTCAACTGTCTAATTCTTCTGATGGCCTACCGATCCTCAGTCCATGAAACCACGGGTTACTCGCCGGCCAAGATGCTTTTTGGAAGGGAATTAAAGCTTCCCTGTGATCTGTTCTTTGGATGCGCTAATAGTATAGGAGAAGGCAAGGATGAATTTGTCGACCGACTTCACTCAAGACTTGAAAAAGTGCATCGATGGGCCAGAAAGAAATTAGAGATTGCAAGCGAAGCAATGAAAGTGAGGTATGACAGCCACGCGTGCGGGAACTTCAAGAGGGAGGACTAGTCTGGTTGTACAACCCGAAAAGGAAGAAAGAACTCTCGCCTAAGCTACAAAAATCCTGGAAAGGCCCATTTCGAATTGTGAAAAAGTTAAACAAGGTTGTATTTAGGATACAATGCTCATCCCACTCGAAACAAAAGGTTGTTCATTTCAACAGACTAGCCCCGTTCAAAGAGCCATTGATCAGCGCCGCTGGGGAAGTCAGTTATTTTCGAGACGGAAAGAATTAATGGAAGGGGGGGCAGTTTAATATATATCATTTCCTCCTCACTGTATGACAAGATATCCGAGAGGCAGGGTTCCCAGAGTGAAGTTGTAGAAATATGGATACGGGAGGATGGCCCACATGTGTATGGGGATGGCAGGCGCCACCGAGGGGGGGGGGGGAGCAGGACAGTTTTAGACAGATCGGCGGTGACAGAAGACGTGGCAAGTTGGCTACAGGAAGTCGGCTCCGGGCGTGTGGCCGTATGGACTGACCGGGAAGACGGTGACGAAGAGGATCCCTCTAGTGGCGGAAAATGAAGGCAAATCCATCTACTGTATATAGTTATTAATCTACTCTTTATAGCTCTTATAATGAATATACCGTACTAAACTTTATGCACAAATAATCCACATTGTTCTCTTAGAAACCTTGAACGAAAACATCGACGGCTGAGAAGCGTCGTAACAATATTATGAGAGAAACGATGGGGTCTTCCGCATGGACGTAACAACCTCTTGAGGGTAGAAAGTGCTGCATCAAGATTTTTGTGTTTATCATTCCAAAAAAAAAATTAACATTGCTTTTTGAATTATTTTTTGAATAAAAATATATATTTATCTCGTAAACCCGGGTAGGCCAACAAGTGAGTTGGAAGCAGTCGGGGTTGAGTGGCAAGGCGTGCAAGACTGGTAAGCCCGCACGGGACAGTAAGGACAAAGTTTCGGATGAAAAGGCGCTCTCCCAGAACTCTAAAGTGGCACCAGGACCGGGAGGAAGTTGAGGACTACCAGAGGAAAGCTCGGTGTTAGCTTAGAGCCGCGGGGGCAGGGAGCAGCCAAAACGGCGGCCAAGAAGGCCGCCGTGAGATGACAATGGACCTAATACTGAGCGTGCGTGCCTGTCAGAAATCTTAGTCGTAACTCTAACTAACTCGACCACCGGCGAAACTTTTATTTTCTCCCTGCCCGCATCCCCGGGGACTGATTCTCATTGGACAATGACTTATGTGGGTCATCCTCCCCTCCCATCCTCGCCATCCTGAGACGACTGGGTCATACTTTATTACTTACATAATGCAGATTGTGATATTTTAGAGAAATAGAGTGGTTAAAAATAATCATTAGTGTCACAATTTAAATGGATTTATACTAATTTAATTATGGCTTGTCTTAGGGTAAAAAATAATAAAGATTTAAGTAATATTAATAAAAAGTTATAATTATTTAAACTAAATATGGATTAAAGCAGATAGATTAATGTATAGAGCAGTGGGGAAAATAAGTATATAAAGAGAAGAACAATTAAACAAAATAATTGATAATAAATAATTTATTAGTGAACAAATATTACAAAAATAACTTTTCAGGTAAGAAACTATAGGCATTGGTGCCTATACTTAAAAAATTCATTTCAAATGAAAAAAGAAGAAATTTTTTAACAAAACATAAAATAAAGTTGCAAACAACACCACTATATTGAAGATAAGACAACATATGAAAGAAATAATTTAATTTAAAGGACCTCATAAAAAACTACATTTATAGTTTTATATATATACAGTGTAACCTCGTTATTCCAACACATGATATGTCGACCATGTTTGGTTGTCTTGACCTACGGCTTATTATATAATAAAACTGTAATTCGACCCTATCGATAATCCGACTCTTCCGATAATTCGTACATTTTGAAATTCAAATTTCGAGAGTTGATTGTTGTTTAATTACAACCTCACCCCTATAAAGGTATTACCGAGGCGGGCGGCGCCGGCTGAAAATGTTCAAAATTTATGTATAAGATCAGTGATGAAAATAAGTGATTAAAAATAATTGAAAATAAATATTTTATTAGCAAAGAAATAATACAAAAAATTCCTTACTGGTGAGAAACTACAGGCATTGGTGAAAATTTTGAATAAATATATTTAAAATTTAAAAAAAAGATAAAAAATATATTTTTTTAATAAACCTGCCAACTGTATTGCAGAGGAGACGACTCATTAAAGGAATTAAATTGAAGAACCTCATTAAAACCAAATTTATAGTTTTATATATACATGGGTTCAACTTTACATGTATGTTATGCAAAGTTCACAAACGTGAAAAGCCACATAAAGCTAGCTGTCCATGCATGAACACAGGCTCTTGTAGCAAGAACCCAAAGATTTGACCTTGAGCCTTATTTATAGTAATAGCAAAAGCCAACCTTTGTGAAAACTGATGCCTCTTCAGAATGAAGGGAATGTTGATATCTGAAAGAAATAAAGATATTTTTGACACCAATACAGTATGTCCAACATTGGTCCCTGCCAGTAGCTGTACTTCAAGGGCATGAGAGCACATGCGCTGTATTACCATATGTGTGCCATTGGAAAGACTCTGCTTAGGATTAAAATTTCTCAGAAGCATGACAATAGCGCACCAACCTAGAGTTTAACTGGTGTAGAGGCATTCCTCTGGGAGTAAGGCTATTGATAAATTCATTAGGGAGTTATTTTGCTCCTCCACATTCTCACACTCTAACTGTTAACACTGAGAAAACACTGACTCATGTTTGGTAGCAATTACAGGGAAGAAACAAGACATTGGTTGTAAAGTTTGAAAAATATATTTAGAGTGAAAAAAAAAAGAGAAAAATTCATCAAATCAGAAAATAAAATTGGAAACAACAAAACTATATTGCAGATAAGACAACGTATAAAAGGAATGAATTCATTCAAAAGACCTTATTAAAAACTACACTTCTAGTTTTATATACAGTGGTACCTCGACATACGAGTTTAATTCGTTCCGCAACCTTGCTCGTATCTTGAATTACTCGTATCTCGAAGCAAATTTCCCCAAAACCCAATTCCCATTTAAAATCACAGATTAATATCTTCAACACTAACGAACCGAACTCGTATCTCGAATTTTGCTCGTAACTCAAAGCAAAAAATCACTTGCTCGTCGGCTCGTATCTCGAAAAACTCGTATGTTGGGGCGCTCGTATGTCGAGGTACCACTGTATATACTAGCGGGTGTACCCGGCTCCGCCCGGGGTTTACTCGAGGGAATGTTTGTAGTCTAGTATGTTGATAAAATAAAGCTATCTGAATATTAGGAAAAGTCAGGTAATTTTTGTAGGGTGATGCTCTGAAAAAGAACGCTATACCACTTTATCACTAAACAAATTGGCGAGTCAAAAATAAGCAACCTAAACAATCCATTAGCTTTCCAAGATAAGAAAAGAAATAGAGAAATGCATGCAAAATTCTCAACACAAATCAAAATCTTTAATCCTCAGAAGTAATGTATATTAGGTAGGATGAGGTTTATTTTGTTTCTATTACATTACATCATCTTTAATTTCTCAAAGCAGAGCAAAACTGGCATACCCGAGACATTTGGCCTATATCGACAGATGAATCATCTTTATAATCAATATGGGCATTATACTGCAAACCTGAAAATGGCTTATTAGTCCAAAGCTGAATACGCTGAACAGGAACTTGCATAGTTTGTGTAGCTGCGACGCGGGCTTCAGAATACCTAAGACGGCGAAGCGCACGACGCGTCTCACTTTGAAGTGGTGTCTCAATAGCTCTAGCATTCCTATATCTCCTGGAAGCAGCCGTATTCCTACCAAGTAAACGTCGGCTGTGGCGAGGCATATTCTGAAAAAAAATGTAGATTGAGATTAATAACAAAAGCTTCAAAACCAGCAATTTCTAAACAAAGCATAAAAATTTCCTGTCTTTTTGAGGTAAAAATCAAAATTTGTAAATTTTTTATTCAAAATAACCTTCAGATACGTTAAAAAGATTTAAAAAAACTAAAATCATGATATTATTACCAAAAAATTAATGTACAAAACCAGTTATCATTAAAAAGTTTCAAAAATAGACCAACCGCTGGATACGGCAATGAAAAAGCATGCTTTTTTGAGGTAAAAAATAGAAATAATTCTCTAAAATACAAAATACAACCCCTATATGTTAAAAAAAACTATAAATAATCTAAATATAAAATATTTAATCAAATAAATTAAAATATCTTTTAAAAAATTTTGAAAAAGGACTTCAAAAAGACAAATAAATGAATCCGTAAAAGAAATCCCTTGCTTATTTAAAAATATAAATAACCTATTTTTTAGATACAACCCATATATGTAGAAAATATAATAAATAAACTGTATTTAAAAGATCAAAGCAATAATTAAATATTTCCATAAGAAAATTTAAAAAAGGACCTCAAAATGACCCATAATTGAACACAATGAAATTGCTTGCTCTTTTTTGCGATTAATAATAAAAAAAAACAAATATTTTAAAAAACACAACACCTATATGATATAAATACCACAAATAATTTGTATTTGAAAGATCTAAATAATTAAATAAAAATTTCTTAAGAAATATTTGAGAAGGGCCTCATAATGACAATCACATAAACATATCAATAAAATATCTTGCATCTTAGTGAAAAAAAATAGAAATAACCCAAAATTTGTTTACAAAACAACCCATATATGTGGAAAACACCATAAATAATCTGTTATTAAAATATCTAAACAATTAATTAAAAATTTTGTTAAGGTCCTCAAAAAAGACATAAAATTGAGCACATTAATGAAATTTCAATCTTTTTTTGTAAAAAATAATATAAATAACCTTAACGAGAATCACGAAATTTCTCTTAATGAATTGTAAAAAGCTATAAAACGAAGAGAATTTTTTTTTATTAAAATGCATAGGCTACTAGCTTTCGGGCTCCAAGCCCTTCAACGGGTACAACATATTGAGAGAAAATAACGCTATATATACTATCGATATGTGAAGAATCTGCATATATAACCATGTATGAGATAAAGATATCAGATTAAGTTATGGAAATAAGGCTTTTTTAGAAATATTTGACGAAAATAGGATATGATATTAGTTAAAAATTATATGACAGATTTAGCATAACACAAATAAGACTATTGCAATTAATAAGAGAACACATGATCATCTCTGGATGACAATCAACTTTAAATCAACGTGATGCTAAAGTAAAAAACCTATGCATTGCCAACAAAGACAATAGATCGCTTAAATTCAACCATATTAACACCACCGGCCATTCATTCAACCTTTCCTCCCCTACCACCCTATACTCTAATGTCAACACCAAGTATCAAAGGTTGATTATTGAAGCTATATTATCCATCAGTAACCATAGCATTAACAGACACATCGACATACCATTGCAGTACCTAGATATATGTAATAACCTTTAGGCCGTTCACTTCTCTTCCCTGATCTTGCCATTAATCCCACCGCAAACAAACTCCCCACCCCCCACCCAAACACCGACCCCTATTTTTTCATAGTCCGATGATTACGCTGATGGCGGGCCATACCATAATTCCCTCACTGTTAATAGGTTTTTTACTTTAGCATCACGTTGATTTAAAGTTGATTGTCATCCAGAGATGATCATGTGTTCTCTTATTAATTGCAATAGTCTTATTTGTGTTATGCTAAATCTGTCATAATTTTTAACTAATATCATATCCTATTTTCGTCAAATATTTCTAAAAAAGCCTTATTTCCATAACTTAATCTGATATCTTTATCTCATACATGGTTATATATGCAGATTCTTCACATATCGATACTATATATAGCGTTATTTTCTCTCAATATGTTGTACCCGTTGAAGGGCTTGGAGCCCGAAAGCTAGTAGCCTATGCATTTTAATAAAAAAAAAAATTCTCTTCGTTTTATAGCTTTTTATAAATAACCTTAGTCTTATAAAAATACTAACCACGTAAGTTAGAAATAGCATATATAATCTGTATATAAAATAAAAAATAAATAAATTAAAATTAGCCTAAAAATTTATCTAAAATATAAAATTGATCTCATCAAGTAAGGTTTCAACTTTTTTTGGTATAAAATATGAAAACTATAAAATAAAAGTATCTTACCATGTATAAAAGTTATTATAATATATATAAAAAAGATTAAAACTAATTTTCCAAGAAGCGCAAAAGTGTAAACACTTTTGAAAAGCCTAAAAATTTATCTAAAAAATAAAATTGATCTCATCAAGTAAGGCTTCAACTTTTTTTGGTATAAAATATGAAAACTATAAAATAAAGTATCTTACCATGTATAAAAGATATTAAAATATATATAAAAAAGATTAAAACTAATTTTCCAAGAAGCGCAAAAGTGTAAACACTTTTGAAAGTGTAAACACTTTAACTCTGTTGAATTTTTTTGTATTTTATCGATAACAGCAAAGTTATGTATGTTAAAGTTAGGAAAAATATTTTGATGTTAAGCAAAACCTGCTCCATCTCGTTTTACATAAATGTTGAAAATTTGGTCGAAATTGATGCATTGTAACGAAAGTTTTTAGTGATGTCCACATATGAAATTTCCATTTTATTAATATAGATACAGTATAACCTCGTTAATTCGACACACGATAATTCGACTATGTTTTGACATCCTAAACTATGGCCTCTCATATAACAAACTGTAATTTGACACTATCGATAGTTCGACCATTTTAAAATTCAAATTTAGGCAGTTGATTGTTGTTGAATACAACTTTACCGCTGAAAAGTTATTAAAGAGGCGACGGTTGCAAGTGAAAATGTACAAAATTTATATATAGAAGAGTGGAAAAAAAATAGTAAATAAATAGAAGACCAAAATAGAAAAAATTGAAATTAAATAGTTTATTAACAAACGAATAATACAAAATAAATCCTTTCAGGCGAGAAACTCTATGAATTGGTTAAAAATCGATAATAAATATTTTCAAAAAAATATTTTAAAAATTGTTTTGCTCCTCCACATTCTCATGTTTGTTGAACAATTTGTGGTGAGAAAATATAGCTATTGGTGAAAAGTTTATATAAATACATTTAAAGTGAAAAAAGAAATATATATAACAAGTCAGAAAAAAATTGCAATTCTAGTTTTATATATTTGTAATTTCAACTTTACATGTATGCTATCCAAAATTTCGCACTTGATAAAAAGCCATATGGAGCTGTCCATGTGTAAACACAGGCTCTTGTAGTAAGAGACCCACTCTAGCAAATGTTTGGCCTTGAGCCTTTATTTATATTAATAGCAAAAACCAACCTTAGTGGAAACAAATGCCTCTTCAGAATGAATGAAAGGTTGTTATCAGAAGGAACCAAAGAAGTAATAATATGGAAATATCTTTATATATGGGGCTGCTAACCAAAATGGATGATTTTAGAGCACCACTTGTACTAATAATACAAAAAGAACGCGTTTTAAAAACAAACAATTCGATGATGATAAATAACATATAAGATAAGATAAGCAACATTTCAAGGCAAAAAATCTACGATTGCAAAATAGAATAAATTAAAAATAAATAAATCTATTAATATTTGGAAAATGAAAATAAAGCGGTCATGTGAAGTAAAAAAAATAACGAAAATTTAGGTATATAGATGACTATGTATAGTTAAGTATCTTTGAAGGAGATAGCTTCAAACTTTACAACTGTAAACTCTGTTAGCCTATCTATATATATAAAAATGAATGTTTGTATGTTTGTTTGTTTGTATGTCCGGTATACAAATTCGCACTAGTTCACTAATTAAAACCAAAATTTCCATACATAGGTAAAAATATACGGGGAAGACGATAGGCTATTTTAAAAAATATATATAAATCAATCATTAAAACTATATATTCAAATTATTCTACTTAGCTCACGAACAGAGCCCTCTATCAAAGATTAGATTAAATTATGCTGATGCAAACAAATAGATGAGGCTAATAACAAACATTAAAAAAAATTCTTATCTAAATATATATAACTCGGGTAGATATGCACACGGGTTAATCACGAGGCGAAGCCCGGGTCACCCGTCTATTTATCTATATAGAGAGAAGAAGTAGCTAAGGAGTTTAAATAAGTTATTTTGACAAAAACATGCCAAACAAGTAGACATCAATGAAAAACATTTACAATTCTAAATAAAATCTTAGAACCCATTCAGTATCATGGTTGATTTTGGTTACGATTTCTTGAAGAACCATATTGTCCAATTAACATTTCACATCTTTACTTGAGTATGAGGGAATCCTTTTCGGCAACACCCGTACTGGGGGGTGTTCAGAATTTACTCTCAATTTGCATTTTTCTGAGATTATTGCTGTTCCTTGAAACACTCTGATTTTTATTCAAAATAGCCTGGACACTACTATTGTAGCTTATTGCATTGAATCATACACTCAATCCGAGTACTTCCAAAGTATTACCCGGAATAAAGGTGTTAGCGTTTACCTCAGCCACTATAAATTCATAGGTTCCTTATTTTCGTCGTGCTTACATTTCACGCTGCATTGTCCCACTAGGGGAAATTCTGTGCCGTCATATGCAAACGCTCTAATATTTGGTCCTACAATCCGAGGTTTCACCCGCCCTGACTCAAAACGTCTCCAGAGAATACAATCACCCGTGTTCCTTTATCCAGATGTACTGGTGTTATATTGCCATTGGTTGATATAACAGCTTACCTTTCATAAGTTTTAAATATCATTTAACATTATTTTATTTATATCAATATCATGCTCATTTTTATCCTCATTTCAAATTACAGATTGAACATTTTTTATTAGCTTTTAACGAAATACTGTATTATAGTGCTTCATTTGTTAGCATTTTTGAACAACGTTTTCCAAAAAAGGCACATTTACAGAAACCTTGCTCTTGTCCACACCATTCGTATTTACCTTCATTTTTCATTTGTTGCTTAACCGACAAACGATTGTGTTGTAGCGAATTATTTGACGTATGTCAAGGGCCCTTTTCGCATTTTCATAATCAATGCTTTATTCAGTAAAGGCTACAATTTCTATATCGGAAACCTCTGCAGCAGTAGCGATGCTAATTGCTTTATCTAGTGTTAATTCGGGATCCTATAAAGGTTTTTTTTTTCACATTTAATCTGCGATACCAATTACAATCTATCCCTTATAGGTGATTCAGACAGATTTTCAAATTCGCAATCTTAGGCCGAAGTGACAAATTCACTAATAGTTCACTTTGACCCTCTTCTAAAAAGAAAAATGTATGTCGTTTTTGTATGGTATTTTTGTAGGGTCTTGAGTGATTCTACAACGATCAAGAATTTCGTTCGATATTGGAGATTGGCGATTTCCTACAGCCTGTGCAGGTTTTTATATTTGAATCGTAGATTAATCCACAATGTCCTTGAATAACGCTCTTTGTCTGAAAAAAGGCTTCAAGTCTATTTCCACCGCTGTTACATAATTTTTCAAAATTTTATCTCCAAACTTCCCAGCTATTTCGTTTATCATTTGGAACAAATGGCGGTGGTGGATGTAAAATTTGCATTATTGCACAACTTGGATTTTCATTAACAAAATTGTTTACTGATGAAATCTCTAGGTCAAAATAATTTATACTATGATATCATACTAGTATAATGCTTTTACAAAATTAAAATAGGATTTACATACCAGTTTGTCGATTGCGCCATGTTACAAATGGAAATACTTTGTTAATAATCCATAAAGCTGAAACTTAAGATACAAAAAATTAACTCAAGGACAATTTTGATATGATATTTGGCCAACCCATTTTCTTCATAATTTTTCACAAATATATAATGTAAAAAATAATTTATATTTGATATCTATTGGCAATTCAGCATATCATTTTGCGGGCATTTTTAATATAAAAATTGGTAATTATTAAATTAATACAGTAGAACTTGGATAATTCGAACTTCTTTAATTCGAAAACCTCTTTAATTCGAATATTTATCTTGGTCCCTAGAATTTCCTATATATATAATTTCCGTTTTTAATTCGAATTTTTGGATAATTCGAATTTTTTATGGTCCCTTGGGGTTCAAATTATCCAAGTTCGACTGTATTACAAAAATTAGAAATAAGACTTTGGGATCCGGGATGCCCAGATATTTGAACATTACATCTTCATCAAACAACGACCTTTACTCTTCTATTTATTTTGAAGAGTTAACCCAAGTTTAGTACTTTGGTTTATATCTATAAAGACTAGATTTCTTTGTTCTGGTGTGAAGGTCCAATGTTCTAAGGTGTATATATTTATTTTGGAAGTCTGATAAATCCAACTTCTTATTAATTTTTATTTAAAAATAAATATACATATATAAAAAATTTTGGGCATGAAGGGGGCGGGGGCCCGTACACGGCCGGGCCGCTGTGACCAGCTGGTGGGGGGAGGCCGGAGCTACAATTCCAGGAGTCCACGGACAGCGGGGCGGGAGACGGATGGCGGACTGCGGCGGAGGACTGGCGGCGAGGTGAAGCCCGAGGACGGAGCTGGACGGGGCGACGGGCGGGGTGACTGGCGAGGAGCGCCGCACCGTGAACGGAGGGGCGGGTCCACGGTGACCGGCAGTTGGTCGCCGGGGGCAGCTCCTGGAGACATCAACACACCACGTTAGTCTACAAGAGAATAAGAAGATGAATTGACTCACCTCGCTGCCACCCGGGGCTCACGTCGCCCTCGAGCTGGCGAAACTCGAGGGCGGACGAGGCCATCTTGGCCCGTCGCTGGCATTTCGTCCTGGCTTTCTCCGTCCTCTTATGGGCCTCCTGCTGCAGCTGCTGGTGGTAGATGTGCTGCAGCTTCCTCGCCGCCATCTTGAAAAGTTCATCTGTTGGCTCCCTCCACCGCAGCATCTAAGTGTCCTGGGGAGTAGAGGCCGGCATGGTGGTGGGTTGCGTTCCTCCCCAGGACAGAAGAAAGATTTTTCTGCCATCCGCCTCCACTGCCGGGATGTTAACTGGTTTGGCGCCTCCGCTGCCGAGAACTCCCGGAACTGCAGCTCACGGCTGAACTTGATCTTGTTGGTTCGATGGTAAACTTCACCCCACCAGGCCCCGAGTAGGTTGATGTTTCCTGGCCACAACGGCCATAGCTCTAGAGGCATTGGCACTCTTCGCCGTGCACGAGCCCGATGGTATACGGCCCCCTTCATGCAATGGTCAAAATATGGTTTCTTTCTTTCCTCATTGTTGTTCCAGTTTTCTCTAATAGAACCTTTCTCTTGAACAATTTTTGGTCTAAATTTGCTCATATGTTTATTAATTAATCATTCAAACTTTCTTCTCTCTGTTTGTTTTAAAGTTTCGAAAAGAAATTTAAAAAAATCAAGGAAGTTTTCAAACAACGCTTTTAATTATAATTCAAGATTATAATAATCTGTTTAATTATATTTCAAGAGAGAACAGGTTTTTTCAAAGCTTGAATGGGAATTTATGAACTGTAGCACCATCTACAAGAACCTGATATTTCGTCATCAAAATCACTTTGGAATATCAAAATGTCAAATCATATTGATACTCTTAGTTAGAATCTTGAAGCATTCGAATGATATATACAAGAACGAGAAATCTTTGTAATAATTTTGATTGAATAGTAGCAAAACATCTTGATCTAATCTCAGTTATGATCTTCAATAGTCCATAATTATATTTTTCTAAAATCTAAATTTTTTTGTTCTAATATTGGTTATGATTTTGAATGCTGCTACTTACACAATAACAATAATCATTTTTATCACATATATTGGTAATGATCTTCAATATTATAATTACCTTCAAGGGTGAAAACATTTTTATACTCTTTTTATAATATTGAATCATCTACAAGGGTAGATTATTTTTTTATCATGGTATGATCTAGAAAATTGCAGCCATCTAAAAGTGAGAATTTTGCTAATCACAGGAATTTAATAAATATAAGGGTCTACTTTCTCACAATGAGTTAATATTTATTAAAAAAAACGCTAGCTTTCAAGCGATAATCGCTCTTCAACGGGCTTAATAAAATATCGACTTTATCCTACCAGAAATATTTACAAAAACAAACGCGCGCAGAGTGGGTATTTATAAATGAAATTTTCAAATTGGTTTGTAATTCAACAATTTTAAATTTATGTCTTTTTATATTTTTTTATTTTACATTTATAATTACAAACCAATTTAAAAATTTCAGTTATAAATATCCACGCTCCGCACGCTTGTTTTTATAGATATTTCTGGTAGGGTAAAGTCGAAATTTTATTAGACCCGTTGAAGAGCGATTATCGATTGAAAGCTAACGTTTTTTAATAAAGAGAAACTCATTGAGAGAATATATTTTGTAATTTTAAAACTTTTTCACAATTTTAAAATGAATAAAGATCGGTAAAATAGCAAGGATCAATTAACTATAATCTTGGTCAGTATCCTGAACTTATCATGATTATATGAACGGACAAATAAATCTCTTATTTCAGCTTTGATCTTGCGAGTGCTGTTATCACATATATAATGAAAACAGCTACTGACATATTCTGTGAGCGGTGGGTGATTTTCTTACACACGCTAATAATCTAAAGATATATTCAAATTATTATTTTCCTTACTAGAGCTAATGATTTATAATTCAACATAGATTGTTGTGAAAATTTACGGGATAAAAATATAGATTTAATATAAACTGTCACAAGTAAAAAAATTTAAGGCGGTAGAGTAAAAGTAAAGGAAGAGGATTCAGGGTGTTTTACATCAACAAGATAGCAAAGTTTCGGAACTGAACACAGGTCGCTGCTGCCATCTATAGGCGAAACTATCAACTAAACGGTAACAATGATACCATCGAAATTTCTACGCCAAATATCGTCTCATCAACTTTGCGCTATCTTTCATTGTCAAGATTTACTATATTTTAACACTACATTTTTTTATGAATAAAAACTACACTCATGGACAAAACTTAAGGAAGTTATACTTTTCAGCATTTATATCAGGATTCAGATAATAACTCTGAAACATTTTGATACATTGTGGGCTTTATTGAAGACACACGAGATAAATAGGTATGTACAAAATTATATCTGTCTCCTAAAAAAAAAAAAACAGCGACATCAAAATATGAATCTCTTAAATTTTGCCTATTAGTAAATCTATAAACTTATTACTGAAAAGATAAGAAAATCCTTAGATATGCATTAATATATCATAAACCATATTTATTTATATATGATATTTAATCTTATATTCATACAGTCTTATAAGTTTATGTCCATAGTTTCCTTGAGCATATTTATACTGAATTTTTTAATAAACATCTCATATGGGAAATTCGCGTTTTAATAAAATAGTAGATCGATCTTTTTAACTTTGCAGTATATTCGATCACTGTAGAAAAAAAAATGTTTTAAATTATTCAAAATAGTGTTAAAAATTATATTGATTAAAAATCTATTCAACAATGTTGATGCTAAATTATAATGAATAAAATGAAGTAAAATAATGAAACACTTAAAAAAAGGAGCCGTGACCAGGATTCGAACCTGGGTTATTGCGGCCATAACGCAATGTCCTAACCACTAGACGATCACGGGAGATAAACAGGGTAGTTTATAAGACAATATATAAGCTTACGGTCAGACCTGCCTGCACTAGTTGTTTGATTTAAGGCCATGTATGTTTTATTCTCTCTAAAAACTTTTTTTTTATTTCACTTTTCTAATGAAATGTTTATCTACTGGCTGATCTAGCTACTTGTTACCTCTCAAATTTACTAAGAACCGTGAGGTTTATGATATCCAAGCCATTAAGGGAAGCCACTGTAGACTAAATGTTGGCTTGTTTAAATTATAAGTACACCCATATACATGAAAAAAGTTATAATATTTTCTTTCCTAACATATTAGAGTACTTTTAGTTAGACTTGGAATAGTCAAGGTGATTAAATATTTGTCACCGTTGTGCTATCAGCTATGGCTTTTCACAACTAGCAGTTAACTGAACGTTTGGTTGTTCGAGCTGACCCAGGAATGCTTTCCATCTAAGTATTTTATTTCCTTGAGATATCCTTACCATCTTCATGTATATCTTTAAAGTTGTCCAGTGTGAATCTTGTGATTTGTAATGGGGTATTTGCTGGAGATTCGTTCGGCAATTATTGATGCAGTCAATGATTTTTTCAGGGTTTAAGGTTTGAAGTTACACCTGGCTACATTCAAATACAAACGGTTATTTGTTTATTTTTTTACTAAGGGGTGCTTCCAATCATAACGGCAAAATCCAAGGTACTGTGGTGTGTCGATTTATTAGTCCCCCGATGGCCCAGAAAAGTATTACAAAGTTTGTGTTTTATTGGTATTACTTATTAGCTACATTTTTATAAGAAGTCGATAAAGGAAGACAAAAGGACAACACCCTATAATGTCCTTTGGGTTCTCATTGACTTCCGCTGATCTACCACGTCACGCAGGGGTGGTCATTCCTATTTCCAGGCCCCGCTTGTATGTTTGCCAACGGTCTGTCATCTCAGCAGTCTGGAAAGCAGATTCTCGGCCCCCACAGTACTGTGAATCATGTTGGCTGTCAAAACTTTGATGAAATGACCGTTGCGCAGAACTGTTTCAAGGAATTAGACAGTGGATCTTTAGGGAAAATACCTAACAGTCCTTCAATGTCAAAGGCGGTAGCTTATCCAATCCAGTCAGATTCTTTGAAATAAAATACAAGTTTTGATGTGGCCTATTCAATCCACCAAACTACCTTTTAAAGCTCAAATTCCGTTTAGGGAGATTCATATAAACATTGTAAGCTATTACGCGTTATGCTTTATCACAGTATGTTTATCACAGTGTGATGAGTTATATGCTACAATAGAGCACGCATTCCGTATATATGAACTGTTGATAAGGCTTCTGCTTATTTATTAAAAGAATAATTCCCTAAAGAAAAATATCACCTTATAAGTGGTTCATATTTTCAAATACAGATGGCGCGATATTGTAATAGGCTTAAGTTTATTCAAGAGATATTTATGAATATTTTTCGAAAGGTTTTCTCGGAACAGGAATATATATTTATATTCATTTCTACTGTCTACAAATCCTATGTTCATAGATCGCTCTAAATATCTTTATCAAAAGTTCCTCTTCAGTTCTGTATTTGAAAATACAGTAAAACAAACAATCGCGTATTAATGTATTCATTTGTTGTATATATGATGGTGCGTTATTTCTTTGTATTAATTCATGTCTAACTAGTCCTTATTGTTTACGGAAGAGCATTGCTTGATGCGAATATTTAAATGTAATTCTACTGTCGTAAAAGCTTATGTCCATAGTTTGCTAAATACCATTTCTAAGATTACACCATTCAGTGTTGCATATAAAATCAGAATGATCGAATACAGTATAAAATCTCTAAAGAGGTGGTCTGGTAGATAAAATTGGCGAAACCGCTGGGAGAGTTCACAACTGATGAGCCAAGCCCACCCAATATATATATTTTTTCATCGCAGTAAGGACAGTTTAAATTTGATTTATTTGTAAAGGAAACAATTCCGTATTAATGTCTTCATTCGTAATAAAAATATACATCAACATTTTCATCACATTAGAAAATACTCATACTGCCAGAATAGAGTATGTAATTATGTATTACAGTAGTACCCACCCTCCTCCTTCAGAGATTTTGCTAAATAGTAAAAATGGTTATTTAAAAATTTAAAACTGTCCTTTGTAGAGAGGTTCCTCTAGCGCGGGTGTCCTCTCATGGAGGTCCTACTGTACCTGTAATTATTCAGGATTGATGTATTACAGCGTTATTTCTTTTCAATCATATACTCAAAAAGTAATCAAATATATTATTCAGTTATTGTGTTATTTCTGTTGGAGGGCTGAAACTCCCGAAAGCTTGAGTTCATCTAGCTAAATAAAACTGATGAAGGAACTTATTCCTTGGATGCATCTTTGATATCTATTTATAATCATAAAATTCATTGCTTCTACAGCTATATAAAGGAAGATGTAAATGATTTAGGAAGGCTTGGCGCCTCAGTGGTGAACCTTTCTATCGATTTCGCCAATTTAATACACCAGAACGCTATTGTATTGCTTAACCAGTTTGTACTCAATAACCTACAGGACATGCAACAATTGTCCTGATATGGTAAGCACACACACCCACATAATCTCATACCAGAAATGGATATAGAAAATTGACATGGACCCAGAACAGCAGCTTTACACACCTAAGGAGGTGGACATTGCTACTGCTGTGATAGAGACTCATTGAGACATTTGAGGCTCTTTATTGGACACAAGAGTAAAAACTCAATTTGTATAGTAATTAATTATCCATATTGATATAAATTTTGTTTCAACTATTGTAATTATTTAAAGAATATTTAGGTAGACTTTTTGTTTATCATCAGTTAACTGTAATTGTCGAAATTTCATCCAATGCGAGTTTTGGAAATTATCATGACTCTCTATATTTGCTCATTTTCTATGAATTATTCAATCATTTCCTTTTATCCAGAAAAAGACGCCTAACTGCCCAAGGTTTGCTATTATACACTTAATTATTTATCAAAATCATACAAAAACAAACTTCTTATAATTCACTTTACTATATACATAATATGAAACCAATAATATATCCTAATGCATGGTAAAAACGTACCCCTGTGTACCAAGTATGGTACCTATCCTTTTAAACATTTATTAAAACAATATACTTGTATTAATATATGATACATTAGCGCGCCATCTGCTAGGAGAATTCGAAACTATTATATAAGTGTATGATTCTTTTAAAAATTAAAACATTTTCTACTGCCCTTACTGCAATGGAAAATTAATAGGAGGGCCTGGCTCATCAGTGGTGAACCTTCCCTACTGTTTCGACAGTTTATTCTACCATACCGTTATTATATTGCATTTTCGATTTTCCTTTTATAGTGATACTGATGCTAGACTTTTGCAATGGGTATTTTAAATTAACTATGAATATAGGCTTTGAATAGATTAAAATAAATATATTTATAAGCATATGATACTTGAATTATGTTTGTAACAGGTTAAAAAACATAATTCTATGTTTTAATGCATATCTAAAAGCAGAGGTGTCAACTTTAGTATACGGATACAATCTTTCTGCAAATTTGAGCTATATATAGGCATATTTTGGAAAGAAATAGTACGCTGAATAATTTTTTCAAATTCAATATAGAAAATGCGCTAGTAGGGTTCATCTATAAAGGCGCATCCTCTAATTAGGTATTTCCTCTTTGTCAATAGTAGTTGACTTACTATTTATTGCACAGTACTTTTAACATACATATATTGAACATTTATTTAATTTGAAAGTGTCACATTTCGTCGGTTCGGTCAAGAAAAAATTGAGTAAAAAAGACGAATGGTTGAAATCGTGTGCTGACTTTCTAAAAATATACCAAAAAGCCAACAATGGCAAAGAGGTGTCAAGGAGCTAACTGTCCAGTTTCTTACATGATGCTATCGAGAGGTTGGTCTTCGAGGAAGCGGAGCAGCGGTGAGGCGGAAGATAGCCCTCCTGCTTGGCTGTCGTCGTGAAGGAAGCGGAGCAGCGGACGAGGAAGCAGACCAGCAGTCGTCATCGAGGAAGCGAGGCAGCAATTGAGATCGAGGAAGCGAAGCAGCGATCTATGTCGAGGAAGCGGAGGAGCTGTCGAGATCGAAAAAGAGGAGCAACAGTCGAAGAAGAGGAGCAGTGGTCTAGATCAAGAAGGCGGTGCAGAGGTCGATATCGAGGAAGCGGAGCAGCGGTCGAGGTCAAGGAAGCGGAGCAGCGATCCGGATCGAGGAAGCGGTGCAGCGGTCGAGATCTAGAAAGCGGTGCAGCGGTCGAAGTCAAGAAAGCGGAGCAGCGGTCGAGGAAGCAGACCAGCAGTCGTCATCGAGGAAGCGTGGCAGCAATTGAGATCGAGGAAGCGGATTAGCGGTCGAGGAAGCGAAGCAGCGATCTATGTCGAGGAAGCGGAGGAGCTGTCGAGATCGAAAAAGCGGAGCAACAGTCGAGGAAGAGGAGCAGTGGTCTAGATCAAGGAAGCGGAACAGTGGTCAAGATCAAGCAAGCGGTGCTGAGGTCGATATCGAGGAAGCGGAGCAGCGGTCGAGGTCAAGGAAGCGGAGCAGCGATCCGGATCGAGGAAGCGGTGCAGCGGTCGAGATCTAGAAAGCGGTGCAGCAGTCGAGATCGAGGAAGCGGAGCAGCGGTCGAGGTCAAGGAAGCGGAGCAGCGGACAAGGAAGCGGAGCAGCGGTCGAGGAAGCGGTGCAGCGGTCAAGATCGAGGAAGAGGAGCAGCGATCAAGATCGAGGAAGAGGAGCAGCGATCAAGATCGAGGAAACGGTGCAGCGGTCAAGATCGAGAAAGCGGAGTAGCGGTCAAGATCGAGGAAGCGGTGCAGCGGTCGAGGAAGCAGTGCAGTGGTCGAGGAAGCGGTGCAGCGGTCAAGATCGAGCAAGCGGAGCAGCGGTCAAGATCGAGGAAGCGGGGCAGCGGTCGATATCGAGATAGCGGAGCAACGGTCGAGGTTAAGGAAGCGGAGCAGCGGTCGAGATCGAGGAAGCGGAGCAGCGGTCGAGATCGAGGAAGCGGAGCAGCGGTTGAGAAAGCGGTGCAGCGGTCAAGATCGAGGAAGCGGAGCAGCGGTCAAGATCGAGGAAGCGGAGCAGCGGTCAAGATCGAGGAAACGGTGCAACGGTCGAGGTCGAGCAAGCGGAGCAATGGTCGAGATCGAGCAAGCGGAGCAATGGTCGAGGTCAAGCAAGCGGAGCAGCGGTCGAGTTGAAGGATGCGGAACAGCGGTCGATTGTCGCGGAATAAATAATAAAAAAAAATTGTTTACGTATAAATTTCTAAAAACACATGCAAGAATATAAAAAACTATATAATCGTTCCCACAAAAAAAAATAATTAAAAAATAATAATTTTTATTTTAAGTGAGTGAAGCATTATAAAACACGATTGTTTCTTTTTAAACACAAAACAAACTTCTGCTGTCCTTACTGCGATGAAAAATAAATTGGGAGGGTTTGGCGCATCAGTGTTTCACCATTGATGAGCCAAGCCCTTCTAAAATATTCCTCATCGCAGTAAGGTTAGCAGAAGTTTGTTTTATGTTAAAAAAACAAACATTTGTGCTTTACAATACTTCCATTTCTTATAAATAGATGGCACGCTATCGCCTTTTAATTTTATTATAGTCTATTGCACTCTCATCAAGATGACCCGGCACCACCCAGCAGAGTTTCACCCGAGTACACTTCCACCTATGTATATAAGTATAAAATGCTCTTTTTTATCAAATAATATTCCTTACGATCATATATTATGGCAGAGGTTCGCCCCGGATTTTCAACGAGTGTATGTTTGCACAACGAATAATGTTTAACAGATATTATATATTTTATCATTCTGAAGTGATATATCACGAAAATAAAGTTCTGAGAGAGAGAGAGAGAGAGAGAAACAATAGTAATAATAACATATTAATTCTATATTCTCAATGACTTCTAATTATAAAGATAATGTAGTAATCTTTATAAAAAATATATACTAGTGAGAAAAATTCGTCTTGAAAACCTCCACTCTTGAAAAATACAGACGAAGCTGCTTAATACAGTCAGAATATAATAATAATGATTAATTATAACTACAAAATAGGCCAAATATAGTTTGTTTTCAGTCTAATTTGATTATTTAAATGTTTTTTTTCTTTTAAATCTGAATATTCAAGTTCTCTCTTCATGAAGAATTTCTCAATGGTTCAGTAGATTTGATGGAGAAAAGAGTAAGAGACATCAATTTATCTTTTTAAGAAAATAGATTCTTCAGTTTTGGAATTCATAACGAGAAAAAAATACTATTTTTTTCATATAAAATAATAATGATTGTAGATTAATATTACAATATACGTCAACCTCCTTAGTGACACTTGTCAATTTAAAATATTTATTGGCCCCCAGAGTCAACGGCTAAAATAAATTTATAATGATAATATATTTTTTATTATCATTCTAGTATATGTAGTATAGACTATGATAATCATGGTGGGTAGAAGTTTGCAAATGATTTTACTGCTAGTGCACCACATATCTACACATGTAAAATGCGCAGTTCGACTTTTGCATTTACAACGCTTACATAGCCCCGTTTGGTTACTTGTATTTGCTGGTGGGATTGTACTTTTTCAAGAATAGAGGGCCATTAGAGATTTTTTTGAAATAAAAAAGTGCCCAATGTGCGGAATTCGATCCCGGGTCATAGAAGACAACCTGGCGGTTTGCTCTGGCCTTTAGACGAAACAGGCTAAATGGGCCTCCATCTTGTAGATGGTATAGTCTGTGGGCAGGTAGTCATGAATGTGATGTACCAAAGATGCTAGCACTAGGAAGATGTCTGCAAAGCCCCCACCAGCGAGAGATAGGCCGCGGGTTTGAGTAGCCCGCCTTGCTTTGTCAGTCTTCACTAGCGCCAGGAGATGTTACCCTTGGGGTGGAAATTGGACTTCCTGGGGTCACAGTGCAGCCCAGAACCTTCGAGTATCCAAACGACCAGGAGATGCCCAGTGGAGCGTCGTTGCGAGCACGCCAGGCGCCGCACAACAGGCCTTTAATATCTTTGTAAAGTTACCTTTATCACTGAGACACGCTGGAATTCCTTGGAGATGGATGTGACTACGTCAATATGCCCCTCGCGAAGAATGAACAGAGGACCATGTCGTCGGCATAGACGAGAAAATCCCTGGGGCCGTGAGCGTGCTCTAGACATCGGGTAGTGAGGCTGAAAAATGCAACCCTGACGCGCTCATATCATTCAAAAGATAGAAGGGTCTGGTGTGGAAGCCTTCGGTTCGGATCGCTGTGTCCGCCCGGCATAGAAGAGTAGGAACCACTCAATAAAGGCCGGTGGTAGCCGCGGAGAGACTATCAGCGATACCAAAGAAACCGCGGTCAAAAATGTCAAAAGCGGACTCGAGGTCGGTTGAAACGATGGCCGGCGCCGAGCCGCTCCTCTCAGCCGCGTGAACTCGTCGGACACACGTGCTTTGTTTCAAGAAGGGGACTTTCCGAGAACGGCGTATGTATGGAACTCGGGTATCAGGGTGGTAAGATGGAACCGCAGGCGCAGCAGAAGTATGTTGCCAAGAACTCAATAGGACAAGAAACCCCATAGGACCTATAGAAATTTTTTGGACTCTCCAACCAATGCAGATTCCCATGTCTAAATAATATATGAACTATGATATTATTAAAAAAGAACTCCCTAAATTACTGCGAACGAAAAAAGAACAGCATATACAGCAAGACTTAGCGAGAATGGCCTCACTCTGGCTATAAATCATTTTGCAATAGATTTATTACAGAACAATATTTATCTTGGAAAGAATAGTCCACTAACATAATAGAGGATACATTACTCAATTCAGAATTACATCAACACTATTTAAAGACGATCATCTTCAAACCACCTAAAATGGAAACATTTATAATAAGCTTTGCAGAATAAAATCTACAAACCAGATGTCCCAATATATAATATTTTTGTGTGGCTAATCATTACAAGCCGAGGGCCTTGATGAGGCTTTTGTTGTTGCTTATTTTGGTTATCTAGCTATGTAGACTATTGTAGCCTATGTCCAAATCACGACCCTAACTATATGGAAGGCGGTTCAAAATAGTAAACCGATCACCAAGCCTTATGCGGCTCAAAAATTTAAAAGGTTCGACTGGCCAACTAGCACGATGATGAGTGAAAATTCAGGAATATGATTTCAAATAATACACAAATCTGGTAAAAAAAAGCATATGGATTCCGATGGCTTGCCTAGAGAACCCTTACCGGAAATATATTATGACAATATTATGATAAGCTATTTATAAATCAAATTAAAAAAGTATAAGATGACTTTTTTGTAAATGATAAGAATATCCTTAATAGAAACAAGCGTCTAAAAATTTATGCCTACACAATAAAAATCCACCCTGAAGATAGGACGTGGTTAATAGTAGTTTTGAATGAGATAAGGGAAGAAATTACGAAAGAATATCACAAACACATGATGGATGGCCATCTGGGGTCGTCATAACCACGCATCGATTAGAGAATGAATACTATTGGTCTACCTTGTTAAAAAAAGGTTTTCAGAATTTGTGAAGATGTGTAATCTTTGTCAAAGTAGAAACGGTTCGAACCAGTTACCGTCTTGACTTCTACAGTCTATACCCCCATTTAAGTGCCCTTTGAGAGAATAGTAATTGACTTTGTTGGTCCCTTGCCATCTACGAAAATTAGGAAGAAAGAGATAATTGTGCCGACAGACTATCACAATAGGTATGCTGAAATCAAGACAGTCTCAGAAGCAACAGATTTCTAATTGAAGATATTTTCCTACACCATGGGGCCCCACAGTTTTTTATTAACCACCGAGGTTCACACTATATAGCACACAATGAATGAGAAGATCAAAATGTGAAGTTATTAAACATTGTTTTATATATACAACAAGCTAACATCCCTAGAATATTGGATTAACAGAGCGACTAAATAGAACACTGATATATTGTTAGCATGTACGTTAACACATATCAGAATAACTGTTAAGAAGTCTTCCATTTAGTACCCATTCGTACAATACTGCTTTCCAAGAAAACACGGGCTATTCTCTAATTTTCTTATTGTTTGGAGGAGAAGCCTTGTCCTTCTCGGATTATGGGAATGTCTCGATGGACCTTAGGATGATGCTTATGATGAATACATAAACTATTACTTTGATAGAAAAAGCATGACAAGAAAAGTAGTCGTCCACAACACAGAGAGACCCAAGAAAGAATGAAAATAACTATGAAAATAAACACAAGAAGAGAAGCTATGAGCCAAGACAATTAGCAGCAATTTGGACACCGATTAGGAAAATAGGAAAGTTTTAATTGCTATTGAGAAAATAAGTTTGGCCATATAAATATTAAATATGTCTGACGTCAATTACTTAATAGATCCGAAAGAGATAAAATCCTAACCGAGACCCGCTGATCCTTCATGTTTCAAGACTCGATTTATATTATGAGAGAATCGATGGGGTCATCCGAGTGACGTGTCAACCTCTTGAGGGGAGGGAGTGCTGCATCATGATTTATGTGTTTATCCTTTCACTTAAATTGTAACACGTTGCTTTTCAAATTATTTTTTAAATAATAATATATTTTTTATATTTAATTTCATTGATTATATATATTATAATAATATAGAGAGTAATATTGTTTTATATATTTTTATTATAGGT
This sequence comes from Cordylochernes scorpioides, assembly GCA_030710605.1. NCBI lineage: Eukaryota > Metazoa > Arthropoda > Arachnida > Pseudoscorpiones > Chernetidae > Cordylochernes > Cordylochernes scorpioides. The sequence continues at coordinate 20,433,125 of CP092872.1, read as the reverse complement.
TTTTAACTTCAAATTAAAGTTTATTAATGTAATATTGAATATTTACAATAATATAGAGTAATAATGTTTTATATATTTTTATTATAGGTTTTTAACTTCAAATTAAAGTTTATTAATGTAATATTGAATATTTACAATAAAAAAAATGAATACTAACAAGAATAAGAATCAAAAAAGTTGAATAAAGCAATTTGGACAAAGCATTTAATGCAACGGTTGTTCTGCTACAGCCAGCGGTAGTTTCCTAGACATGTCAACGTAATAATTGTTGCAGTCAGTAGAAGTAACAGTGGTCACTGATTCTTAAATAATCTGTACCAAATTTTGATTATTTTGTAGATAGGCCGGCAAATTTAGTGCAGACAATTTTATTTTTGAAAATACCTTTTCAATAGGATTTAACATGGGGGAATATGGTAATAGAAAAATTAACGTATGATTAGTCTCACTAATCTTTTCGCGCACTTCCCGAATTTTATGGATTCTGGCATTGTCCAGAACCAACCATGCTTTTACGATGTTTCTTTCAGCAAGTTTATTAAATAATCCGTGAAGAAATGTGATAAAGACATTTGAATTTACTGTTGAGTTAGAAATTACTTGAGAAGGTATAATACCATTTAAATTCATGGCTAAAATTAATAAAACATTTCTTCCTCTTGTTGTTGGAACTACAGTATTATATTGTGAAATATGAATGCATCGCCATTTGGAAAGGATGCGCGGGGGGAGGCCCGGGAGGTGCGCGCGCAGTGGAACAGTGGGAGCATGCGCGGATTAGGTTGTGGTTGGCTGCCATTTGGTAAACATACTGCGCTAGCTCCCGTTATTCTCTTCTTTGTAACCTTACTTTAAATAAACTATATTTAATCTCAACATCGAATTCTATTTAATTTATTCTACTCTACAAAGTGGCGGAGATCAGCTGGGTACCTAAAGAAGAAGAACGCTCTATTAGAAGAAGCAGAAGATTACAAGGACTTACCCCCGACAACACAGCGACGATGAACAACAGAAGCGAGGCGACCACTCAGGTGAGTCCACTCTTTTGTCAGAATGTGGTGCGGAACCCTTCCATGTTCTCTGGTGAGATCAGCGAAGACCCCCAAGCTTGGCTGAAAGGTTATGAGAGAGTGGCAAGACATAACCATTGGGACGATTCGCTCAGTCTGGCTAACGTGTACTTTTATCTACACGGTACCGCTCAACGGTGGTACGAAAATAACGAGGAAAATATCCCATCGTGGGAGATATTTAAAGACCAACTAGGATCCGTATTTGGGAAGAAAGATAACCTGCGGCGTCAAGCCGAGCAAAAGCTAAAGGTGCGAGCTCAAACGAGGGGCGAAACCACTGAATTTTATATCCAAGATGTTTTGCGACTCTGCAGGGAAGTAGATGCACAGATGCCAGAAGAAGAGAGACTATCTCATCTGATGAAGGGAGTAGCAGAGGAAGTCTACCGGTATCTTCTGCCGAGAGACATAGCGACGACGGATCAGTTTATCGCAGAGTGTCGTCGCGTTGTGGCGCTCCAAGGACGACGAGTGACAGCCTCAAAATTCGAGCGCTTGCCCAATGTTACCTCGCTCGGTGACCTGGGGGACGTGACGGATCTACAGTCTCTGATAAGACAGATCGTTAGAGAAGAAGTGCAGCGGGCCCTAGCACCGCCACGGGAAGAACCAAGAATCTCCTCCCTTGAGGAAATAGTGAAGGAGGAAGTCGACAAAGTCCTCGCTCCCATGTCGGGGATAAATACCTTCCCAATGGAATCGGCGGCGAGGTCAGCACCACGGAACTATAGAAAGAACACCTGGTATGCACCTAAGGTCGAAGCAAGTGGCTCAAGAGTCGAAGTACGGGACACTAATGAGTGGAGGACCCCAGACGGCACGCCCGTATGCTTCCACTGTGGACGGCCCGGCCACGTTGTCCGCTATTGCCGCGACAGGAGGAGGTTACTTGATGAGAGAAGAGACGAAATGTACCAAGATCGGGCCAGGACAATGACGAACTCCGGACGCAACAATAACTCAAACGACGCTGATCAAAGGGTCAACACCAGACGTTATCGCAGCCCCTCCCCTTCTCCTAGACGCGGAAGTTCCCCTGGTCGCAGTGCTACAAGACGAGCCAGCCAGTCTCCTCGGCGTTTACAATCGGAAAACTAAGAGCCGCGCCCTCAAATGGAGGTGAGGCCGCTGCACAACCTATAATTCCTCCCCTGTCGACAGTCGTGAAAATGACGAACAACTACATTGACATTAAAGTTGAAGGCGACACAATACGGGCTCTGGTGGATTCCGGAGCCTCCTATTCTGTTATATCCGAGCGGTTCAGAGTAGAACTGAAAAAGACGATGTTTGCCGAAACCGACGTTGTATTGAAAGTTGCTGACGATAAGGTGGTCAAATCCAAAGGACGCTGCACTTTGAAGTTGGAAGTAAATGGACATCCGGAAAACTTTGAATTCGTCGTTTTGGAAAATTGCAGTCACGATGTGATTCTAGGCTGGGATTTCTTCAAGGCGACCAACGCGGTTATCGACTGCGGTCTGGGCGAACTACAACTGGACGACCTACCAGACCTAGACGCCGAGGGTAGAGATGACGGAGTGTACGCTATCCAAGACTTCGTTATCCCCGGGAGATCGTCGCAGAGGATAAGCGTCGTCAATAGATCTCTCGTAGGAATTGTTAACATGGAGGTTACCTGTTCTAAAGAACTATTCATTCGAAAAGACGTGATATTTCCTTCTTCATTGATTGAATTTGAAGAAGGAATTGGAAAAATTTGGATAACTAACGGCGGACTTCAACCTCAAATGATTCCGAAAGGAATGAACTTGGGTAGGATGTGCGATATTGAGACGGAACACGTGTGCCTCTTGAGTGTGGAGCCGGAAAGTTTTTCAAGGGAGAGAAGAGAAGATGACCACAGCGACTACCTGTTATCCCTAATCAACCCCGATCTGCCCAAGAAAAAAAAAGAAGATTTAATGGGGCTGCTGTTGTCTTTTAAAGGAGTTTTCCTTCCCACGATGAAAAACGCAAACAAGGTACAGAACAGAGTGAAGCACAGAATTCACACCGGCGACCATCCCCCTATAAAGCAGCGCCCATATCGGGTATCTAAAAGAGAGCGAGAAATAATGCAGAAGGAAGTAGATACCATGCTTGAAAGAAAAGTAATTCAGCCATCTGAGAGTCCCTGGTCAGCCCCTGTGGTGCTGGTCAAGAAGAAAGACGGCACATGGAGATTCTGCGTGGACTTCCGGCGGCTAAATCACATCACCAAGAAAGACGTTTATCCATTGCCCCGCATTGATGACGTTCTGGATCATCTGTCATCCGCCAGGTATTACTCGACCATGGACCTGAAGACCGGGTACTGGCAGGTGGAGGTGGACGAGCGAGACCGCGAGAAGACTGCCTTTGTTACTCCGGATGGGTTGTACGAGTTCATGGTAATGCCGTTTGGATTGTGCAACGCGCCTGCCACATTCGAAAGGATGATGGATAATGTGCTCATGGGCCTCAAGTGGAACATTTGTTTGTGCTATTTGGACGACATCGTGGTCTACTCTGATACCTTTGAGGAACATTTAGAACGTCTGTCTAAGGTTCTGAGCTGTCTTCAACAAGCGGGGCTTACAATCAATCAGGATAAATGTCTGTTTGGATCAACAAGAATAAAAATCCTGGGTCATGTGGTAGATAAGGATGGCATACAACCCGACTCCGAAAAGGTCGAAGCCATAAAGAAGTTCCCTGTACCCAAGTCCGTCTGTGATATTCAAAGCTATTTAGGATTGTGCTCCTACTACAGAAGGTTTATCAAGAATTTCTCCAAAATCGCTGCTCCTCTACAAATTCTTCTGAAAAAAGATCAAAAGTTTATTTGGACACAAGAGCAAAAAGATTCATTCGAGTCCCTGAAGAAAGCTCTGATGCAGAAGCCGGTACTAGGACATTTTAAAGAAAGTGCCATCACCAAACTTCATACCGACGCCAGTAGCTACGGCTTGGGTGCTGTTCTGGTACAGATCCAGGAGAATCAAGAAAATCCTATTGCTTATGCCTCCAGAACACTTTCCAAGGCGGAAAAGAACTACTCCACCACTGAACGAGAATGCCTAGCAGTCATTTGGGCAATTGGAAAATTTCGTCCATATTTATATGGAAGGCCCTTTGAGGTTGTTTCGGACCATCATTCTTTGTGCTGGTTGGCTGGTCTGAAGGACCCTTCTGGAAGACTAGCAAGATGGGCCCTCAAACTGCAAGATTTCGACGCAACCATCACCTATAAAAGCGGGGTCAAGCACAAAGACGCGGATTGCCTATCGAGATACCCGCTGCCAGAGTCGCCTGCTCTGACGTCGCTTACATTAGTAAGAGAACAACAGAATCTAGATCCTGATATAACAAAAATTTCAAATGCCTTAAACCAGGGTGAAGGGGCCGAGAGATTCGAAATGAAGAACGGTCTACTCTATAAGCGTAATTTTGATCCATTGGGTAGACGTTTGCTGTTGGTTATACCGAAGTGTATGAGACCAGATATCCTGAAGGAGTTCCACGATGTTCCGACCGCGGGCCACCTAGGTTTTGCAAGGACCTACGACAGAATAAGAAAGAGATACTTCTGGCCGGGACTTTACAACAGCGTTCGACGTTATGTCGCCCATTGCAAGGAGTGCCAGCGAAGAAAGGGAGAAAACAAACTGCCTGCTGGAAAACTAATTCCCATTCAACCCCCGTCATTTCCGTTCCAGAAAATAGGCATGGACCTGCTTGGGAGGTTTCCCCTTTCGGACAAAGGAAATCGATGGATAATTGTATGTACAGATTATTTGACCAAATATGCAATCGCCAAAGCCCTGCCATCTGGTACGGCTGCAGAAATCGCGACTTTCATACTGGAAGAAGTAATTTTGAAGCATGGCGCTCCACGCGAAATAATAACTGACAGAGGTCGGGCCTTCATGTCTCAGATGGTCAAAGAAGTCACTTCCCGTTGCAAGATAAGCCACCTGTTCACCACGGCTTATCACCCTCAAACAAACGGATTGACAGAGAGGCTGAATAAGACCCTGGGTGACATGCTCTCCATGTATGTGGACGCCGAGCAGAGGGATTGGGACAGCGTTCTGCCGTATGTCATCTTTGCATACAACACGGCCCAACAAGGAAGTACCAGATTTTCTCCTTTCTTTTTGGTTCATGGTCGCGAGGCCGAGACCCTCCTTGATGTCCTGCTGCCTTACGAAGACGAAACATCGGATCATGACTTTGGAGATCAGATGGTAACCAAGGCAGAAGAAGCACGGCAGCTCGCTCGGATACACATTTTGAGAGCCCAGGAGAATAACAAGTACCATTACGACCAGGTGCATCGATCTGTTGAGTACCGTGTTGGGGACCTCGTCTGGGTGTTCACCCCTGTTCGAAAGACAGGGTTGTCCGAGAAATTACTAAAGAAATACTTCGGGCCGTATAAGATAACGAGGAAGGTGTCGGAAGTGAATTATGAAGTGGAAGCTCTGGAACAAAGTTCAAGACGGAGAAGACGCAGCCAGAAGGACGTCGTCCATGTGCTCCGGATGAAGCCCTACAGAGATCCTGGCCAACAGCTGGTGACCGGAGACTACAATAGCTGGGACAGCGAGGACGCTGTCGACATCCTGGAGGGAGGGCTGTGAAATATGAATGCATCGCCATTTGGAAAGGATGCGCGGGGGGAGGCCCGGGAGGTGCGCGCGCAGTGGAACAGTGGGAGCATGCGCGGATTAGGTTGTGGTTGGCTGCCATTTGGTAAACATACTGCGCTAGCTCCCGTTATTCTCTTCTTTGTAACCTTACTTTAAATAAACTATATTTAATCTCAACATCGAATTCTATTTAATTTATTCTACTCTACAATATGGGCTGAAGTATTTATCCTCGATCGAGCTTTATTTCTGCGAAAATGATAATTGAAACCGGATTCATCAATAAAAATTATTTTCTCATGTGTTTGTGGAGCATTTTGTGAAATATTTAGTGCATACATTTTGCGTTGTTCAATTGTTGATTTGGAGTTTAAACGGTCCAGGTTAATTGTTGTGGTTTTTAATGTTATTTTTTAAAGATTTTAATGCGTTAAATACCGTTGTTGTGTTCATGTGGACGTTTTTATTTTCAAAACAATATTTTAAAATATGTTTTAAAGTAATTGATTGATTTTCTTCAATTAATTTCTCCACATAGTTTAAAATCTCATCACTTAGTTTAACCATTCTTTTTCCACCACGATGTCGTCTAATAATTTCACATCCATCCTTCTTATACCTTCTAATTATAGAAGTTGCTGTGTTTTTATTAATTCCAGCTAATTCTGCTGACTCTGCAATAGCTTTACCTTCTTCAAAATATTTTATCAAAATCTCTTTTTTGTCAATACTCGTTTTAACATAATTCCCCCTGTGGTTTCTGCAACGAGGAATAGGTAAGTTCTCTTCCTTTTCTAAATTGCTATCATCAGAATGTTCTGTGACCTGCTTTATTCGCCGATAATGACGTTTATTCACCGGACTTCCTGTATTATCTTCAACAGTTACTTCTTCAGGTGATGTATTGGTGTTCATTATCATAAACCTATTTAAGGATTTATTTAAGGGTCTTAAGGATTTTGAATTTCGTATATTTATTTTAAAATAAATAATATTTGCAAAACAAGAAAATAAAGGTTTTATTCTGCGTTTACTGCGATTGCAAAAAATATTCAATAAACTTTAACTTGAAATTAAAAATCTTTAATTTGAATTTAAAACCTATATATCTATTATAATTGGGACACACGACGGCGAGGACATACGACTTTGAACATTGGCGGAGAATCAACCAATTTTTCTGAGAAGCTGAAGACGCGAAGACTTGGATTCACCAACTACGAGAAAGAAAACGAATAAAGATAATAATCTTAAAAGATAATTTGAGTATTATTCACTTTTATCCACTTTGAGGATAGAAATTCGTTCTGGAAACGTATACAGTTCGATGACCCTACAAGACTAGAGTCCTGTGTAACAATATGAAAACTATCAGTACTGATAATCACTGTACAAACGCCATCTCTTCATTAGCCATGGAAATAATTAGACACAATAATCTACAAACATAGGACATATTTGTGAACTTTTTATATTCACCTTCATTTTCGCCAATGCCATTGACATTGCCATTTATTACATACTTGTTTAGATATTGTCATTGCCATTGCATACATTTTATCTAGATCTTAAATATATAGAACATATAAAAATATTAATTAATAATTTATATACAAATTTATACCTTAAATGCCTTGACAAAAGCTAGCGTTCAGGTAAACGCAATATTGACAAATAAATATATTTTTTTCAATCCGATATATGACATTAAAATTTCTCAGAAGCATAACAATAGCACCAACCTAGAGTTTAACTGGTGTGGATGCATTCCTCTGGAAGTAGGGCTATTGAGAAATTTAGTTATAGGTAGGTATTTTGTTCCTCAAAATTCTAACACTCCAACTGTTAACACTGAGAAAACACTGACTCATGGTTGGTAAGCAATTACAGGGAAGAAACAAGATATTCGTTAAAAACATAAAAATATATATATATATTTAGAGTGAAAAAAAAAGAGAAAAATATATCAAATCAGAAAATAAAATTGCAAACAACAAAACTATATTGCAGATAAGACAACGTATAAAAGGAATAAATTCATTCAAAGAATCTCATTAAAAACTACACTTATAGTTTTATATATACAGTTTTACCTCGTTAATCGGACACACGGTAATTCGACTATGTTTTGATGTCCCAAACTATGGCCTATCATATAACAAACTGTAATTCGACACTATCGATATTTCGACCATTTTAAAATTCAAATTTAGACAGTTTATTGTTTTTTGAATACAACTTTACTGCTAAAAAGGTGTTACAGAGGCGACGGTTGAAACTGAAAATGTACAAAATTTATGTATAGAGCAGTGGAAAAAAAAAGTTAATAAAGAGAAGACCAAAATAGAAATAATTGAGAATAAATAGTTTATTAGCAAACAAATAATACAAAATAAATCCTTTCAGGTGAGAAACTGAAGGGATTGGTTGAATTTATATAAATATTTTCAAAATAAAAAAAAAGTTTTTTTTGATCCTCCAAATTTTCATGTCTGGTAAGCAATTTCTGGTGAGGAAATATAGCTATTGGTGAATATATAAAGTATATAAAAATATAAAACAATTCACAAAAAAAATTGCAATTCTAGTTTCATATATATGTAGTTTTAACTTTACATGTATGCTATCCAAAATTCGCACTTGATAAAAAGCCACATAGAGCTGTCCATGTGTAAACACAGGCTCTTGTAGCAAGAGACCTACTCTTGCAAAGGTTTGGCCTGAGCCTTTATTTATATTCATAGAAAAAAGCCAACCTTAGTGGAAACAGATACCTCTTCAGAATGAAGGGGAGTTTGTTATCTGAAGGAGCCAAAGAAATAATAATGCGGAAATATCTTTATTTACGGGGCTGTTAACCAAAATGGATGATTTTTGAGCACCATTTTTAGTAATAATACAAAAAGAACGTGTTTAAAACAAACGAATAAATTAAAAATAAATAAATCTATTAATATTTGGAAAATAAAAATAAAACGGTCATGTGAAGCAAAAAATAACGAAAATTTGCTATGTATAGTTAAGTATTTTTGGTAGAGATAGCTTCAAACTTTATAACTGTAAATTCTGTTAGCCTATTATCTATATAGATAAGATATATATTTTTAAATAATCATACGGGTCATAAATAGTTCAAATTTCAAATACCAGATGGCGCGCTAATTGCATTATGTAATCCGCGCTAATGTGTATATCATATATAATAGTATGTATATCCTTATATATATATTTATATAAATCAAAATTTGCCTTTCGAAATTTCATCGAAAACTTCTAAATCTACTTTACCAGACATAATCGATGACATAAAATATCTTCTTTATAATAAATTTAAACACGTTCTAGGTTTGCTTTTTTGTATTCTAATTTCTAGACATTTTCTTTGAGATAGAAACAAAAATTTTACATTTTTATCAATATATTTAAGAAAAACAATTAAATGCTAATTTTTCTTATCGATTCAAATTGTGAATATATATATAATATTTTATATAATTTGACCGTGGATAATATCCACGTATTTTGCTTTGGGTATCTGATGAATTATTGCCTCAGGGGATGGGATTTGAAATTGTTCAGAATTTACTCTCAATTTGCATTTTTCTGTGATTGCTGCTGTTCCTTGAAACACGCTCTGATTTTTATTCAAAATAGCCTGGGCACTACTATGGTAGCTTATTGCATTGAATCATTCAATTATTCCGAGTACTTCCAAAGTATTATCCGAGATAAGGGTGTTAGCGTTTACCTAATCCACAATAGATTCAAAGGTTCCTTCTATTTCGTCGTGCTTACATTTCACTCCGCATTGTCCCACTAGTGGCAATTCTGTGCCGTCATATACAAACGCTCTTTTATTTGTTCCTACAATCCGAGGTTTCACCCGCCATGACTTAAAACGTCTCCAGGGAGTACAATCACCCGTGTGTCAGTGTTCAGATGTACTGGTGGTATATTGCCATTGATTGATATAACAGCTTACCTTTCATCAGTTTTATTATTATTTAACATTATTTTAGTTATGTCAATATCATGCTCATTTTAAAAAGCTTTTATTTAACTTGCCTATCTGTCTGTCTGTCTGGATGTCTGTCGCCAAATCTTGTAATCAATTTTTATTAATATACTTATAGGGCACCTAGAAATATGAAATTTGGTACACATGTTCAAACCTGATGACAATGCTAGATGACCAATTTTCAGTTTTCTGGGTTGTCAGGTTGGGCAAGAACGGACAAATTTCCTTTCAAGTGTTGTATATTTAATATTAATATGCTTCCAGACCATATAGAATAATGAAACTCACAATACTCGCTCAGTCCAATTAATAATTGATAGATAGACAGACATACATTCATTTTTATATATAGAGATTAGCAGTAATTAAACGTACCAGTAAGAAAATGTTGATTTTAATATATGTAAATAGAGTCTCTTAAGAAAGACCACCTAAATACATTACTCAACTTGTTTCTCCTGTAGGTGGTCTCTCATTGGAGATTCTAATTGATATTAAAGAATCTCTAATAGACCTTTAATAAGAGACTGCCTCTTGGAGAGACGGATTAAGCTACGATTTTAGGCATCCTCTCAATGGAAGCTCTACTGTATCTACTTTTCTCACTGTTTGGCTTAATAAATGCTATTTTAACCATTTTGAATGTGTATCAATCCAGTTTATTTTTTGATATTTTATAGGCAAAATCACTTCATTTCAATTAATAGGGAATTTTTAACATTTTTTTTGTCTTCATTCAGCTTACTTTCTATTATATTTTGAGCCATTGTTCCATTATACATATTTAATACCGTATACACTGTTTTATTTTCAAAAATGCCATCAATAATTTTAATATAGACACATTGAAAACCTACTTAATAATGATGATAATTTTTAATAAAAATTTTAATTGAATTTGGGAAATAAAACGAAACGAAAAAAGGAAATCTGACAAAAAATTGCTTTATAACTTTCCCCAAAGTTCTAAATGGTCAAATTGCAAGTGGCTATATAAATAAAGTTATACACAAAGATAAAATATAGATTTAAATTTTTTTTTTTACTTAATTTTAATGCATTGTAAATTTTTCATCTACAGGGTCATTGGTAGTTATGTGGAAAATTTGGTGACATTTGGTTAAGTAGTTTCTGAGTTTATCGATAAACAGACAGACAAATTTTGATTTATATATATATAAAGATAATACAGAGATAATAAATCAGAGTGCTGAAAATATAACAGATAAATAAATTAATCCTTATTTTTTCCAAAAAAAAAAGGTTTTTCAAACTAATAATTTGATAGAAACCTTTCTGGTAGTATATTAAACAATTTCTCAATCTTCTGTCAATCAATAATAGATTTCTAGGAAAAACCGCCAAAGAAGACAACGGCCGTATTCCTGGATATGACCTCAGCTTTTGATCGAGTGTAGAAATTATTTGAAAGGCTGCACAACATCGGAGTAAGAGGAACAACCTTAATCTGGATTGCAGACTTATTAAGGGAAAGAAGGATAAAGGTTCGGGTCAATGGAACATTTTCCAAGGACCGAAGAACATGGGCTGGTGTACCTCAGGGATCTGTGCTCAGTCCTCTACTCTTCTCGCTATATATTAACTGTTGTTTATGTAAATAGAAAAACTCTTGGATTCACCCGACCTCGAAATTAACCCAATCCTACACTCTCCCCCAAAACATAGACTAAAATCAAGGAAGCCGATATGGTCCAGAGGAAACCAACTCCTCTCCCAAAATTTTAATATCTCAGAAGCATGGACAAATTCCTGGATCAGCTCCGATATCCCAAACAAGAACCTCATCACAAGCCCAAGTGTCAAGATCCCAGGTTTTTCCCTCCCTCGACGAGAATGGGTGCTTCTAAACCGCTTTAGGACAGGTCAGGGAAGGTGTGCAGAGCTGATGAAGTTATGGGGCTACACCAAAGATCCAAATTGTGCCTGCAACGTCCCACAATCAATGTTCCATATACTAGATGACTGCCCGCTGTACAAATTCAATGGAGGAATCTCCAATCTCCACTCTGTCACCCCGGAAGCCCTGAACTGGCTGAAGGCCTTGCCTCTCAGACTTTAATGACCGATATGTCCTCACTTCTTTTTTCTAGATTTGATTCATTTTGTCTCCTCTCTAATTGTAAATACGTTGCTGTATCACCTCATAAGCGTAAAATAAATGTAAATAGATGAAGATTATTTGTTTTATTTGAAGCCTCATTATGTGAAAATATATGTATATATAAATTGGACATTTGTTGTTGGCCATGGTCAAGTTTGAGCTCTTGTACGTCTAATTACGACACAACAAAAGTGGCGACGAGGATGTCCGATCTACAGAGCCAGTAAAAAACTAAGGAAAACGGCGTCTATGCAAGTATAACAACTACATATTTTAAACTATCTGGATCAGGAAAACAAAGGAGTAGAAAAGATCAGCATGACAAGTTCAAAGTTAATAGTACCTTTTAGAGAGAGATGCTATAGCCCAGTGGAGGACACTTCGATCTTTTTGTACAAAAATTTGAGGCTTTCTTTTTGGCATCTAAAGGAGGATATTAAAGTGCTGATTTTTACCTTGCTACCAGATTCTGAAACTTTGAAGCAGGGAAGCGACATTTTCTTCTTGGTCTAATTAAAGATCAACCCTATGATATTATCATTCAAATAATTAAGCTGCATTTGGATCCAAAGAATAAAGTGATACCACTGCGATGCAGATTTTTAAAGAGAGTTCAACTGGAAGATGAATCGATTTCGGAATATCTTAGAGAATTGAAACATTTATCAATAAATTGTAATTTCGGCGATATGCTGGGAACCATGTTGCGAGACCGTTTTGTGTCTGGAATCAAGTTGGAAAGCCTACAAAAGAAGCTACTACAAGAAAACGACGATGTCAACCTGGATAAAGTTTTGCAGTGGCGATCTCGTTCGAACTGGCGGAGATAAATACAAGAGAATTACAAGATAAATTAGTGGCCAAGATATCCCCTGTCAATGGAAAAGATAAAAAGGGTGAGTACAATAATAGTATGGTGCAGCATAGGCCTTTCAGGCAAAGGGGAGAAATAACACATGTGGGGATGTAAATTTGTACAAGAGGACTCTATATATTCTGTACAGGGCGAAACTGATGCCACAATAAATTTAACAGTAGATGATTATTATTTGTGCTTTACAATAGATACAGGCAGTCCAGTTATGTTAATACCTAAAAATATTTATAAGATTTATTGGCAAGGTAAAAAAATTATTTCCAACAAATTTAAGATTAAAATCCTTTCGTGGTAAATCAATAGAGATTATAGGGCAAAGAAATATTTTTGTAAAGGAAGCCAACGAATATTTACGATTAATAGTTGTAAAGGAAAAATCCAGGTGATTTTGTTAGAAAGAGAATGGCTTAAACAGTTGAAACTTGATTATTCTAGATTGTTCAGCATTAAAAATTTAAATAATTAATCTAATAGAAATAGTTTGATTGATAGATATGCAGGTTTGTTTAACAAAGATTTGGGCTGTCTAAAGGATGTTAAAATAAATTTTAATTTAAAAAAGGATGTGACTCCTGTGTTTTGTAAGGCCAGAAGTTTACCTTTCTCTCTAAAAAACAAAGTAGAGAAGGAAATTGATCGTTTAGTGAATTCTTGCATTTTATAACCTATAGTTCATGCATATTGGACCGCTCCAATAGTACCAGTATTAAAAAAGGATGGTAGTGTAAGTATATGTGTTGATTTTATATGTACAGCTAATAAAGCAATAGACTAAGATTGGTATCCCATTCCATCGATCGATGAGATATTTTCAAAATTATCTACAAGCACCGTACTTTCGACTCTAGACCTATCACAGGCTTACTTACAAGTTCGAAAAATGTTTAAATTTAAATTTTGCCTCTAGAACATTAACTGAAGTGGAAAAACGTTTCTCTCAACTAGAAAATAAAGCGTTGAGAATAGCTTTTGGCGCTGAGAAATTCAGACAATACTTACTGGGACGAAAATTTTTATTGGTCACAGACAACCGACCCTTAATTCATATATTTTCACCTCATAAACCAATTCCAATATGTGCATCATCCATAATTAAAAGATGGTCCTTAAAATTAGCTGCATTTAATTATACTGTGGAATTTCGAAAAACTAATGATAATTCTAATGTTGACGCATTGTCACGTCTTCCTTTAGAATCGAGTGTCAGTGAGTCTCTTGATGAAGACCAGGTACTTCTTCTCAGGAAGTTGAATGAGGTACCGTTCTCTTTTATGGAGGTGGCACATGAGACACCCCAAGATAAAATACTGTCTATAGTATTGAGGAATGTTAGAGAAGGCAACTGTGTGTGTGTGTGGAAATTCACAAGGGTACCGAGAGAAAACCCACTAGCTCCTCATTATAAGATCAATGAGGAATTAAGTTTGGAGTTTGGTTGTCTTCAATGGCGTGAAAGAGTGGTAATTTCCCAAAAATTAAGATCTTTAATTTTAAATGACTTGCATGAAATACACATGGGGATTGTCAAAATGAAGATGATTGCCAGACGGTATTTTCTGGTGGCCAGGCATAGACAGTATGCCAAGAATCGGCAAGCATGCCCCCGGCTACCATCTCGGAATGGACTTGGCCCGAAAAAACGGTGGCATCGACTTCATCTTGATCTAGCGGGTCCGTTCATGAGAATAATGTTTTTGGTTCTCGTGGACGCATACTCAAAGTGGATAGAAATTTTTATCATCAAAGATATTTCCAGCAAAACGATTATAGTATAGAAATTTCAGAAAAGTACTGAACACATCTATGAGAGGACTGGAGAAGTGGACAATGAAACTCAAAATGATAATAAACCCAATAAACACAAACCAATAGGTCTCCTTAGAGATTTTTTTGCCAGATTTGGATTGCCCTAATTTTTGGTTACATATAACGGAAGACAGTTTGTCTCCGGTGAATTCGAACAATTTACCAAAATGAATGGTATATGGCACACTAAGACCAGTCCATATAATCCTAGTACAAATGGTTTAGCTGAGAGATATGTATGAGTGGACATTTATATTTTTCAATTTATCAAACAATTTGGCCGCTGAATCTCTGATTCTGGTAGAGCGCCATCTAGAGAATAAAGTTGCAACTAAAATCAATTTCAATTTTTTCATTATTTGCCATAAAAATTCCCATTGCACCCTGAACACAATGGTGTTTACCGCATTGCTCTAGCTCAAATATTCGCGGAGTTTTCAATTTTTAAAATTGTGCGGGACTTTTGGATCACCCTGTATATACAGTTTTACCTCGTTAATTGGACACACGATAATTCGACAATGTTTTGATGTCCTAAACTATGGCCTATCATATAACAAACTGTAATTCGACACTATCGATATTTCGACCATTTTAAAATTCAAATTTAGACAGTTTATTGTTTTTTGAATACAACGTTACCGCTAAAAAGGTATTACAGAGGCGACGGTTGAAACTGAAAATGTACAAAATTTATGTATAGGGCAGTGGAAAAAAATTAGTCAATAAATAGAAGACGAAAATAGAAATAATTGAGAATAAATAGTTTATTAGCAAACAAATAATACAAAATAAATCCTTTCAGGTGAGAAACTGAAGGGATTGGTTGAATTTATATAAATATTTTCAAAATAAAAAAAAAGTTTTTTTTGATCCTCCAAATATTCATCTCTGGTAAGCAATTTCTGGTGAGGAAATATAGCTATTGGTGAATATATAAAATATATAAAAATATAAAACAATTCACAAAAAAAGTGCAATTCTAGTTTCATATATATGTAGTTTCAACTTTACATGTATGCTATCCAGAATTCGCACTTGATAAAAAGCCATATAGAGCTGTCCATGTGTAAACACAGGCTCTTGTAGCAAGAGACCTACTCTTGCAAAGGTTTGGCCTGAGCCTTTATTTATATTCATAGAAAAAACCAACCTTAGTGGAAACAGATGCCTCTTCAGAATGAAGGGGATTTTGTTATCTGAAGGAGCCAAAGAAGTAAAATTACGGAAATATCTTTATTTACGGGGCTGCTAACCAAAATGGATGATTTTTGAGCACCATTTTTAGTAATAATACAAAATTTGTAGTAATAAAATAAATCTATTAATATTTGTAAAATATATATATATTGTTACGACGCTTCTCAGCCGTCGATGTTTGCGTCCAAGGTTTACTGAGAAGACAATGTGAGTTCGTTTTGGATACAGCTTAGTACTATGGATTTATTACCAGATCTTTGAAAGGGATATAAGTAACTATACAGTAGAAGATTAACTTGCCTTCAATGTCCGCCACTAGAGGGATCCTTCTCCGCTACCGTCTTCCCGGTCAGTCCATATCCCGTTGTCACCAGACAGACTTCTTCCCCCAGACTGCTATCTCTGCCAGACAGTCTTCTCGGCACACACCAATCCCCGGCAGCCGGCCGGCTTCCTTCCACTCCGGCACCAGCTGGGCTCGGCTGATCCCTTCCCCACGGCGACGCCAGCTGGACTGCCCCGACTGTCTGCCACCCCCTCCTGGAATTTGTCAATCCACACTTCCCTGGGGGAGCCCCGGCATACCTTCTCTCTTGGCTTCTCTACGTCTTCTCTTCTATTTCTCTGCTGCATCGCTTCACTGCCCCCTTCTCAATCCTTTTCGTCCCGAAAAGGCTGATTTCACCAGAGGCGCTGATCGGCGGCCCTTTGATCTCCCTGACGTCTCTGGCCACATGAGGGTCGTCAGCCTCCCGGAAGCGTAACGGCAGGGTTAACACCAACCCTTGTTTGCAGAACCACATCTCAACTCGGGCTTTCTTTCCACTCTCAACCAGTGCCGACGCCATTGATTGGTCTCGCTGTCTAGCACAGGGCGGTGGTTCTCCACAAGATGGCGGCCATATTTCACTGCCTACGATGCTTTCATCTGATATTTTGAATTCTCCTTGTGAACACACTGTAGCCGCAATGTACAAAGGGTTGTGATCGTTTGTGTTGCGTTTTCGCCGCTTCCTTCCACGACGGGGCTTAAGATCGCCGATCTTTACAGTGGATTCGTCCACCTGATCCACGCTGTCCATATCGTGGCCTTCCTTTTCTTCTTTAGGTTTCACATTCTCTTGCTCTAGAGGCTCTCTTTTTCCAAACCCTTCAAACCTGGGCTTCTTAGTGCCGACCACGCACAGGGCTGTGAATTTCTTAAACCTTCTGGAGGTGTCGGATCCCGTGACAGTCTCAAGATCGGGAGAACTTTTCCTAGGCGGTGGCTGCTTGATCTGCACCTTGTCGGGCGAAGGAACGAAGAGGAATGGTACACATTCTTGGCACATCTCTTCAGCTTGCATTGCAGACGACGGCGCTGACACATTGCGCGCGACTTCCGCGTCACAGACATTGTCGTCGGACTTCCACAGAGCGTCCAATGCTCTATCCCGTTCAGTCGGGTTGCCGGCTCCAACATCAGGGTGCTTCGACCATCTAGCCTTGTCGCACTTCCACGGAGCATCCAGCTCCGTCCCGTCCAGTTGGATCGCCGCTGTAGTCCCTGACAGTCTGACACTGTCGCTGAAGTCAGCCACGCTGTCGCACTGCAGCTCGCCAAGATCGTTGCTGTTCTCATGGAGTATTTCAGAAAGAATCCCAGGGGTTGAATTTTCGCTCTGTATATCACCTTGAGGGCATTCTCCTTCCGTCCGCTTGATTTTATACAAAACACTCGTGCCACAGCCGTTGTCGGAGACGATTAGCTCACCCTCCTCCGCTACACAACCAGTCTGGATCATTTCCTGCTGTCGACACTCTTCAGACTTCTGGATCACGGGAGAATCTTCTAGCGCAGATTCTGGCAGTTCACTTCAACGTCTCCTGACGTGATGATCTTTGTTGTGATGGTCTTGTCGGGATCTTCATCACCTGGGATCGTCTTTTGTCCCCTCAGACATTGAATACGTGGGCTATTGGTTGCTGTGATTGGTTTTGAAAAGCCATCAGGATTTTCTGGCGGTAGTACATTGAACTTAACTTCGCAAGACATGGGTGTGGCAGAACGTTTGACATTCCGAATATGCTCCAGTCGGCTCAATCGAGTATCCAAGTTTTCTCCGAGCTCATCTACTTTCTGGCTTAATAGTCTGAGCAATTTTGTGAATTTTTCAATTTCGAGGTCGTTTAGTTTTTCCATTTTTCTTTTTAAATTAGCGCAAAATAAGATCTTCAATTAAAATTAACTAAGCTGTATCCCACTTCTGACACCAAATGTTACGACGCTTCTCAGCCGTCGATGTTTGCGTCCAAGGTTTACTAAGAAGACAATGTGAGTTCGTTTTGGATACAGCTTAGTACTATGGATTTATTACCAGATCTTTGAAAGGGATATAAGTAACTATACAGTAGAAGATTAACTTGCCTTCAATGTCCGCCACTAGAGGGATCCTTCTCCGCTACCGTCTTCCCGGTCAGTCCATATCCCGTTGTCACCAGACAGACTTCTTCCCCCAGACTGCTATCTCTGCCAGACAGTCTTCTCGGCACACACCAATCCCCGGCAGCCGGCCGGCTTCCTTCCACTCCGGCACCAGCTGGGCTCGGCTGATCCCTTCCCCACGGCGACGCCAGCTGGACTGCCCCGACTGTCTGCCACCCCCTCCTGGAATTTGTCAATCCACACTTCCCTGGGGGAGCCCCGGCATACCTTCTCTCTTGGCTTCTCCACGTCTTCTCTTCTATTTCTCTGCTGCATCGCTTCAATATATTAAAAATAAAGAAGGCATCTCCTGACCACGAGCACATGTGCTTTTTAGATGGCATATATATAATTAAAACGGTCATGTGAAGCAAAAAATAACGAAAATTTGGTATATAGATGGCTATGTATAGTTAAATATCTTTGGTGGAGATAGCTTCAAACTTTATAACTGCAAACTCTGTTAGCCTATTATCTATATAGAAGTAGCTAAGGAGTTTAAATAAGTTATTTTGCCAATAACATTCCAAACAAGTAGACATTAATGAAAAACATCTACAATTCTAAATAAAATCTTATATCACCCAATATATTATATATCATATCATCATATATATTGTTCAGTATGAGCGTCAATATATTTATGTATATATATTTTAAAGAATCATATGGGTCATAAATAGTTCAAATTTTCAATACCAGATGGCGAGTTAATGCACCTTGTATCACGTGCTAATGTAAATATCATAAATATTAATATCTTTATCTTTATATATAAATTTATATACAACAAAATTTATCTTTCGAAATTTTATCGAAAACTCCTAAATCTACTTTACCAGGCATTATCAATAACATAAAATATATTCTTTATGATAAATCTAAACACATTCTAAGGTTTAAATTTTGTATTCTTATTTCTAGACATTTTCTTCGAGATAGAAATAAAATTTTAAATTTTTTATCAATATATTTAAGAAAAAAAATTAAATGCTGATTTTTCTTATCAATTCAAATTGTGAATATAGATTTATTTTATATAATTTGACCGTGGATTATATCCACGTATTTTGCTTTTGGTATCTGATGAATTATTTCCTCAAGGTTGGGATTTGAAATTGTTCATCAACCGAACTTTATTTAATTTACGAGGATCCAAGCAATTCCATATGCTGCCAGCTTTCTTCCTTACAATTACCATAGGACAACCCGATCAGTATCATGGTTGATTTTGGTTATGATATCTTGATGAACCATATTGTCCAATTCACATTTCACTTCTTTACTTAAGTGTGAGGGAATCATTCTCGATTGCACGCGTACTCGACGGAATTCAGAATTTACTCTCAATTTGCATTATTCTTGAAAAACGCTCAGATAATCATTCAATATAGGCTGGACACTACTATAGTTACTTATTGCATTGAATCATTCAATCAATCCGAGTGCTTCCCAAGTAATACCCGAGATAAAGGTGTTAGCGTTTATCTTCAAAGGTTCCTTCTTTTCCGTCGTGCTTACATTCACGTTGCATTGTCCCACTAGAGGCAATTCTGTGCCGTCATATACAAACGGTCTTATATTTGTTCTTACAATCTAAGGTTTCACCCGCCCTGACTCAAAACGTCTCCAGGGAGTACAATCACCCGTGTGTCAGTATCCAGATGTACTGGTGCTATACACATGTGTATTGCCATTGATTGATATAGTAGCTTACATTTAATCAGTTTCAATATTATTTAACATTATTTTATTTATGTCCATATCTCTCTCATGCTCATTTTTATCCTCATTTTAAATTACTGATTCAAAATATTTTATTCGCTTTTAACGACATACTCCATCATATTGATTTATTTGTTGGCAGTTTGAACAATCCTTTCCAAAAGTGGGACATTTCCCATAAACTTTATCTTGTCTACACCATTCGCATTGCCCTCATTTTTCATTTGTTGCTTAACCGACAAACGATTGTGCTGTAGTGAATTATTTCACATATGTCTAGTCCCCTTTTCGCTATTTCATAATCAATCCCTTGCTCGGAAAAGGCTACAATTTGTACATTAGAAAACTCTGCAGCAGTAGCAACGCCAATCGCTTTAGCTAGTGTTCATTCGGGAAATTTTTCTTTTCTACATTTTTATTAGCGATACCAATTATTAATCTATTCCTTATAAGTGATTCAGCCATATTTTCAATTTCACAATCCTGGGCCTAAGATTTTGAATGAGTAACAAATTCACTAATAGTTTGATCTTGAACCTATTCCGACATGAAAATTGTATGTCGTTTTTTATGGTATTTTTTAAGGGTTCTAAGTGATTCAACAAAAGATCAAGAATTTCGTTCAATATTGGAGTTTAGTGATTTTCTACAACCTGTGCAGGTTTTTTTATATTTGAATCGTAGGTTTACCCTCAATATGCTTGAACGACGCTCATTGTCTAAAAATAGGCTTCAAATATATTTACTCCAAATATATATTTACATAAAAACAAAGTTTTTTCTCCAAACTTCCCAGCTATTTCCTTTAACATATCAAACAAATGGCGGTGGAAGATAGAAATTTTGCATTATTGTGCAACTTGGATTTTCATTGACAAAATTGTTATTAATGAAATTTCTTTGTAAAAATACTTTATTCTAGGATATCATATAACTCTTTTACACAATTAAAATAGGGTTTACATACCAGTTTGTCGATTGCGCCATGTTACAAATTAAAATGCTTGTTAATGATCCATATATCTTGAACATAGGATACAAAAAATAAACTCACGAAAAATCTTGATATTATATTTGGCCATCCCATTTTCTTTAGAATTTTTCTCGAATATATAATGTAAAATATAATTAATATTTGATATCTATTGGCATTTCAGCATATCATTTCCCGGGCATTTTTAATATGAAAATAGGTAACTATTATATGAATACAACAATATTAGATATAAGACGTGGGGATCTCTCTCTCTCTCCCTGGATGACCAGAACGTTGAACATTTCTTCATCATCAAACAACGACCTTTTCTGTTTCATCTATTTTGAAGAATTAACCCATGTTAATTTCTTTGGTTTATATATATATATTCTAGATTTACTTGTTCGGGTGTGAAGGACCAATGTTCTACGGCATATATATTTATTTTGGAAGTCAGAGATAAATCCAACATTTTATTATTTTTTTATTCAAAAAAATATATACATATATTGTAAATTTTGAGCATGAAGGGGGCGGGGGCCCGTACACGGCTGGGCCGCTGTGACCAGCCGGTGGGGGGAGGCCGGAGCTACAATTCCAGGAGTCCACGGACAGCGGGGCAGGAGACGGATGGCGGACTGCGGCGGAGGTCTGGCGGCGAGGGGAGGTCCGAGGACAGAGTTGGACGGGGCGACGGGCGGGGTGACTGTCGAGGAGCGCCGCACCGTGGACTGAGGGGCGGGTCCACGGTGTCCGGCAGGTGGTCGCCGGGGGCAGCTCCTGGAGACATCAAGATACCACGTTAGTTCACATGAGAACAAGAAGATGAAGTTGACTCACCTCGCTGCCACCCGGGGCTCACGTCGCCCTCGAGCTGGCGGAACTCGAGGACGGACGAGGCTACTTGGCCCGTCGCTGCATTTCGTCCTGGCTTTCTCCGTCCTCTTCTGGGCCTCCTGCTGCAGCTGTTGATGGTGGATGTGCTGCAGCTTCCTCGCCGCCGTCTTGAAGAGTTTATGTGGTGGCTTCCTCCACCGCAGCGTCTCAGTGTCCTGGGGAGTTGAGGCTGGCATGGTGGTGGTTTGCGTTTCTCCCCAGGACTGAAGAAAGAATTTTCTGCCATCCGCCTCCACGGCCGGGATGTCAAATGGTTTGGCTCCTCCGCTGCCGAGAACTCCCGGAACTGCAGCTCACGGCCGAACTTGATCATGGTGGTTCGATGGTAAACTTCCCCCCACCGGGCTGGAGTAGGTTGGTGTTTCCTGGCCACAACGGCCCATAGCTCTAGAGGAATTGGCACTCTTCGCCGTGCACGAGCCTGATGTTATACAGCCCCCTTCATGCAAGTTCCAATCAATGGGGAAAATATGATTTTTTACTTTCACCATTGTTGTACCAGCTTTCTCTTATAGAACCTTTCTCTTGGAACATTATTTGTCTAAATTTGCTTAGATGTTTATTAATTAATCATTCAAACTTTCATCTCTATTTTTGTTTTAACATTTCGAAAATAAATTTAAAAAATTCAAGGAAGTTCTCAACTAACGCCTTTAACCACTGGAATCAATCTGTTTAATTATATTTCAGAGCTAAGCAGTTTTTCAAAGCATCAATATAAATTTAAGGACTGTAGCACCACCTACAAGAACCTGATATTTCGTCATCTAAATCACTTTGGAATATCAAAAAGTCAAATCATTTTGATACTCTTAGTTAGTATCTTGAGCACTACAATATCAGAACAGATCGTGAAATTATGGTAATCATCAGTTATGATTTTGATTGGACAGTAGCAAAAATCTTGATCTATTATAATAGATAATA
Source organism: Cordylochernes scorpioides (assembly GCA_030710605.1). Taxonomy (NCBI): domain Eukaryota; kingdom Metazoa; phylum Arthropoda; class Arachnida; order Pseudoscorpiones; family Chernetidae; genus Cordylochernes; species Cordylochernes scorpioides. The sequence goes on along the minus strand of CP092872.1, from coordinate 20,410,400 downwards.
ACTGATAATTATCAGTTATGATCTTCAATAGTGCCTAATTAAATTTTTCTAATAGCGCAAATTTTTTGTTCTAATATTGGTTATGATTTTGAATGCTGTAACTTACACAATAACAATAATATTTTTCCATCACATATATTGGTGATGATCTTTAATATTATAATGACCTACAAAGGGGCAAACATTTTTTAAATCTCTTTTTATAATCTTGAATCATCAACAAGGGTAGACATATATATATATATATATATATATATATATATATAGTTTTTATCATATCATTATCTTGAGAACTACAGCCATCTAAAATTGATAATTTTGCTAATCACAGTTAGGAATTTAATAAATATAAGGATCTATTTTCTCAAAAAGAGTTTATATTCATTAAAAAACGTTAGCTTTCAAGCGATAATCGCTCTTCAACGGGCTTAATAAAATATCGACTTTATCCTACCAGAAATGACCTTGACCGAGGAATGCTTTCATTTTAAGGTTTTTTTTTTATTTCCTAGCGAGTGTGACAGAGATATATATTATTCTTATCTTCATTCAATCCTTTAAGTTTGTCATGTGTGGATCTAGAACTTTACAATGGGATATTTGTTGGAGATTCGTTCATCGCACACAACACAATTATTGATGCATCCCAATCTTTTTTAATGACAAAAAATCCAAGGTATTGTAAGTTATGGTGGTTGTAAAAACTTTGATACATTGACGTTTGGCAGTACCGTGTCTATAGAAATTAGATAGAGAATTCATTTGGGAAATCCTTTACAGTCCCCCAATGTCAAAGTTACTATCATTACTTTTTGATGTCGTTAGCTCTTTAATGAAGATTAAACAGTTCTAGTCTTCCTGCTATGAATAATGCTACAGCAAAGTCTTACTCTGATGTAATTTAATCTGGTGAAACCTCCTCGGGGGAAGGGATGGGTTGGATTTACAATCTCATTATTATTCTTATTATAATAAGTACGCACAATACATAAAGTAGGTTTTAAATTATTTTGTGAAAAATAAATTTGTATAATGGGCGATCTCCCCACTCACGAACTGTTTCTGAAAACTTGCTCTTTATACCGAGGAAATAATTAGTAACTAAGAAAAAAAAAGAGTAATTTTCTCTAATCCGAACTGATTCCTTCTAGAAATAAGCGTCCTTCATGTATATTTATTTTACTTTCTTATGATATAGGTATCTTTCATTGTGAATTTCAAACCACGCCACGATTACAAAACTTCGTCCGGATTTTTTAATCTATATAACGTCCGCTACTAAAAAGACGATCTACTTATATATTTGCCTTATTCTGTCTGTTTGTTTGTCTGTTTATCTGAAGCTCACGGATGGGATTTTTCATAACCATCGGTGGTTCAGTGGTAGAATGCTCGCCTGCCACGCGGGCGGCCCGGGTTCGATTCCCGGCCGATGCATTTTTTTTTTTTACAATTTTCAAAACTCATTTATATATTATACAAGAATGACATCCACGGCGCCAATTTATAATTGTAACGAATAGTATTTGAACAAAAGCATTTAATCGGGTAAAACCCGGGCGTTGCCCGGGTCATTCGTATATAATAATTGTATAAACGAATGCAAGACAAAATCACCGCGAATGTTTCTTTTTTTTTAAGGCAATTTCTTTTTAAGGCATTTATAGTTATTTATCGTTAATGTTTGTTTCGATTTTATTGAAAAAAAAACGATATGGTGCCTTTAAAAAATGATCTTTATTACTATGCAGTTTTCTATTTAGTCAATATACCTAAGTTCATGTTGCAAATGTAATTATCTCTATCGATTTAGTAGGTGAAATGCAAAAAAAAAAAAAAATCGACATTATATAATCTTTATGAAAATTCACATTTTTATTTTTATATTTTCAAGACACACACAGTTTGGGGCGGGACGTTTCACAAGAGAGACATCCACGGCGCCAATTTATAATTGTAACGAATAGTATTTTAATTAAAACGTTTAAAAAACACACAGTTTGGAACGCGACGTTTCACAAGAGTGACATCCATGGCGCCAATTTATAATTGTAACGAATAGTATTTGAATTAAAACGTTTTTAAAATATATACGCACTCAGGTAAAACCCGGGCGTTGCCCGGGCCATTCGTCTAGTTAATATATAATGAAACATTTTCTATTTATTTTGATATATATATAGTATATTTTAAACTGTATGATACTTTTAGTATATGTCACATATCTTCCAATTAGTTAGAGCCGATACCTTAAAATATTCTACCCTTCTTTTAAAATGTACACCGTTTTTATTTGCTACCACCCCCATATTTTGTATATATGCTATATCTTTATTAATAATACCTGTAAACCCCTATTTGTATGTAAAACTAAAAATGTTGACGTCAAAATAAAGATCCAAAGAGAGAGCGGTCAGCTGGTGGCAGAGACAGAGGGGAGGAAAAAGGCAACGCCCAGCCCATGTGGGACCCCCAGGGACTCTTTATAGACGACCCCTGTAAACAGGACAGGTTTTGGAGGGGGTCAGCAGCAGATGGTTCTAGGGTATGTTTCTTGGCAGGCCGCTCCAGTCTGGCTCTCCATGTCTCGGTGATAAGCATCCAAGTTTGTGTCATGGCCTCTACCTCTCTCCCGTGGGCTGTCCCCGATCCCTCTCTGTGCTAACATATAGCCCTGCCTCTGCTTCTTGTTGTCCGCGTGTGGGAAGAACATCAACACTAGCCTCACGTACACGACTGTCAGCTTATCCATACGTCGGCAGGATCACATTTGCATAAATATTACATATATATAATTAGTTAGTGAAAATATATTTTGAATATCACATATCTATGGGTTATAGGTTGAAAGATTATAGGTTGGACAAGCATTCCTTTGGCAAAATCCGGGTTATTTATGAAATGATATATAATGTAAAATTTGTTAAAAAATTTCAAGTTTTTATTTTTTATTCCGCCAGTATATTTCTATCTACTTATATATTTGCCTTATTCTGTCTGTCTGAAGCTCACGGATGGGATTTTTCATAACCATCGGTGGTTCAGTGGTAGAATGCTCGCCTGCCACGCGGGCGGCCCGGGTTCGATTCCCGGCCGATGCATTTTTTTTTTACAATTTTTAAAACTCATTTATATATTATACAAGAATGACATCCACGGCGCCAATTTATAATTGTAACGAATAGTATTTGAATAAAAGCATTTAATCGGGTAAAACCCGGGCGTTGCCCGGGTCATTCGTATCTACTTATATATTTGCCTTATTCTGTCTGTTTGTTTGTCTGTTTGTCTGAAGCTCACGGATGGGATTTTTCATAACCATCGGTGGTTCAGTGGTAGAATGCTCGCCTGCCACGCGGGCGGCCCGGGTTCGATTCCCGGCCGATGCATTTTTTTTTTTTTACAATTTTTAAAACTCATTTATATATTATACAAGAATGACATCCACGGCGCCAATTTATAATTGTAACGAATAGTATTTGAATAAAAGCATTTAATCGGGTAAAACCCGGGCGTTGGCCCGGGTCATTCGTATATAATAATTGTATAAACGAATGCAAGACAAAATCACCGCGAATGTTTCTTTTTTTTTTAAGGCAATTTCTTTTTAAGGCAATTATCGTTATTTATCGTTAATTTTTGTTTCGATTTTATTGAAAAAAAAAACGATATGGTGCCTTTAAAAAATGATCTTTGTTACTATGCAGTTTTCTATTTAGTCAATATACCTAAGTTCATGTTGCAAATGTAATTATCTCTATCGATTTAGTAGGTGAAATGTAAAAAAAAAAAAATCGACATGATGAAATCTTTATGAAAATTCACATTTTTATTTTTATATTTTCAAGACACACACAGTTTGGGGCGGGACGTTTCACAAGAGAGACATCCACGGCGCCAATTTATAATTGTAACGAATAGTATTTTAATTAAAACATTTTAAAAACACACAGTTTGGAACGGGACGTTTCACAAGAGTGACATCCATGGCGCCAATTTATAATAGTAATGTAGTAAAAGTATGAATAGTATTTGAATTAAAACGTTTTTAAAATATATACGCACTCGGGTAAAACCCGGGCGTTGCCCGGGCCATTCGTCTAGTAATAATATATTTGTGAGAAAAAATAATTAAAAATTGGGCGTTTATATTAAAAATAAAAAATGCTTTTTTCTGACCCCTCACATAAGCATTTTTAGATGGCAGAGCGAAATCTTGTGGAACAAAAATCAACTAAACGTTTACTTAGGTTTATTCCATAATATTTGACCAACTCATTTTTTAATTTATCATATTATAGAACAAACCTAAATACATGTTAAGTTTTATTTTTCTACTAGATGGCGCTTTGGCATCTAAAATGCTCATGTGAGAGTCAGGAAATGCTCTTTTTATTTTTAATAAATATTTTGGCTAAATATTTGACCTAGCCACTTTGCCAGCTAAATACCTCTTTGGAAGATTGTGAAGATCCAATTATATCCCGTGTGGATCTCATGGAATAAAGTCCGCCCTAGGATGACGATGGCCATTAGCCCGAAACCATTGACTCTAGGTGGACGTTTCTCAGTTTGCCAAAGCTGGTGTTGTGGCTTTGTCACCGACAAAGGCCGCTAGTTTGAGGCGAACTCAATAGATCGCGTCTAGTGTCGACGTTTATTTTGACGGGAGAGGCGCCCAATGCTTTTTTAGAATAATTTCCTCCCGGAAAAAAATGCCATAGATATATTTACAATATATAGAGGCATATATTACAATTTATGTATTGATATACAATATTATCATTGATCCATGACATATATATATGGTAATTTAAAACAACAACCTCATATTGTGTAGATAACTTATAACAAGATAGCCATGTTGTATATAGAAACACATCTATAAATAATTATGCGCATGATTAATCTGTGTCTTTACATCACCCTATGTAATGTAATTTGTACAAAGTGAATAAATAAATAAAATCTGTAATAGATTTAAGAGTTGAGCTAAAGCAGAGATCGAGCATAGTATTACCAAAACAACAGTCTAAAGATGGAACTCATAAATCAGGTAGATTCACAATTCCCACGACAGGCCACCCACACTGTCACATGTGGTGGAATGCAGAGACCCCTCTCACACCTGGACAGGTAAAGGCGCCCTTTCTCAAACGCCCCTGTCACATAAGGTCACCCCGTCTTTAACCTATAAATCATCACCTTACAGGGACTTGACAGTTCAGACAGTTCAGTCAGTTGAGTTTAGTTCACCCTTAGCGTCAGCTCACGTCGGTCGTACCTTATGTCGATCTCAACTATCATGTAGACGAGTAAGAAACTTCTATGTCTCCATCTTTCGCTCCTGGCTCAACTTTTATCTGTTTACGGAACTTTCTTAGTGCAACTGTGTCTTCGTTTTTTGTGTGGATATCCCCAGCTTTCCACTCTGCCTCGACCACGACTGCCTGTATTTTGTGAGAACTTTTAAAGGTCTTCCAAGGTGCAGAGAGGTACTGGAAAACTCTACATCCTGACTGTTCCTCTTGGTCAACACAGTACAACAAGAGCTACCAGGACTTCAACATTATTTCATATATATATATTTTAAATCCTAGTCATATATATTTTTTTCATATATCCTTCAAAAAATATAGCAATCCATAAAACTAAACTTTTTTTTTAAATAGCACAACTTCTTTCGGAAAATTTTGAAAAATACGAAAGTTCTGATCGTCGAAATATCATGTAATAAGAAAATAGTTTTTTTTAAATTCAAGATGTGACATTTTTATTTGAATAGTTATCATAGTAAATTGGAATAGTTATTCTTAAAAAAACATCTATACGTATACTTTTTTTCTATTTCTTAAAAGCTATAATTTTATTTTTAATAAAAAAATTGCAGCGCGTAACCTACTTCTTTCTGTAATAGTCAAAGAGGTCTTTGCTAATTTACTCTTTTTTATTTCTGAAATACGTGAATTATATTCGGTGAATGTATTTGAAGCACGCCATTTCTTCATATATAGAGAGTGAAAAAAAATGTTCTCCCGTCAAAATAGACGCAAAAAATCTGCAAATTCTGTTGACCTTTTTTTTTTCTGCTCCTGCAATCTAGAAGACTTCGTTTAGGCAATAAAGCCACAACATCAGATTTGGTGATTACCAAAATCCCATTTGGTCACCATATATTGTATCTGTAGTCCTCCTCAGTCCAAAGGGAACTTCATATAATTCAAAATTACATAAAAACTTCCGAGATGGTCAAAATGATGGTTAGATGATAAAATGGCTGAGCCAAATCCATCGCATGAAAATATAAATAAAACATATTTATATAAAGGAATATTATGATGAAGAAATAAAGAGGCATCTCTTACACACACAATTAAAATGATATAAAACTTTTAAAATGTCTTTTGTCAACTTCGTCATTAATTTGGTAGAATCGGCTCAGTGACAAAGTCAAGCCATCCTGGACTGATGCGGCCATAGGTCAAAATCTCTAGGTGAGCCTTACGAATTTGTAACTAACAAGAGTCTTCCAAATTGTAATCACCCAAAGAATACGCATATGTTTTTAGAAGAAGAAATAAATCAGTAAAAACGAATTTTCACTAATAAATAAATTACAACTGTTCTTATCAATTTCTGTGAAAAATAGCCACTTCGGACAAATAGAGTTTTTTTTTATTCTCAACGTTTAGACAAAAATCCTTTGGAAAAAAAACCTCTAACTGGCTGGAGTGTCTATTTTTCACAGGAATATGAATGCCGGGCAGGCATTAATCCACCAGACCACTCTCCGAACCTCTATTATTGTATTTGGGTATTCTGATTATAATTGCAAGCTATGGTGCGTTATGTTTAATAGGTTTTCACGTTTGTTTGAAAGAAAGAGATATATCTTTGTTTCAAGATCTTGGTTGTTTCCTACTATCAATACACATATGGACAAAACGTAAGGAAATTTTACCTTTTGTATATTGGCATTTATACAATAACTTTGAAAGATATTTGATATGCAGTAGCCTTTATTGAAGACCCGATACAATCAAGTGGTAAAGAAATTGTCTCTATTTTCTTAAAAATATAATAATAATAACAGACGACCGTCGAAATAAAAAAATAATAACTTTCATTTTCTCAAGTTTCGTCCATTAGTGTACTGAGTTCATCTCCAACGGCATCACTGCATTATATTCAAAAGCAATTAATTTGCCTTTCCTTTAAACTGATTCATTTTTCTCGAAGATTCAGCATCCTATATCATAAGCCCTAATCATATATACTTATGGGCAAATTTTAAGGAAGTGAGAAGTCTAGATCGTCTGTTTTTTTTTTGTTTTTTTTTTTTTTTAAAGAAGAGATAGGCAATTTTGTTCGCACTTAGTTATCTTGTGTGTCTTCAATAAAGGTCACCGTGTATTAAATATCTTTCAGTTATTGTCTGAATCCCGATAAACATGCTAAAAGGTAAAACTTCCCCAAGTTTTGTCCATGAGTGTATATTATTTAGTTAAGTACGTTCATAATAGTAATAAGTTATGCTACAACATAGCATGTAGTGTCCGTATATATGAACAATTCATTACGCTACTGATTCTTTTTTAAAATAATTATTTTTCAAAAAAGAAAAATATCACCTTTTAAATGGTTCATATTTTCAAATACAGATGGCGCGATATGTTGTAATATGTTTAAATTTATCTAAAAGATATTTATGAATTATTTTCGGAATTTTTTTTCGAAACAAGAATATATATTTATATTGAAAACAAAGTAGGTATAACCTGACCAGGAGCACATGTGCTTTTCAGAAGCCAGAGCGCCATCTGGTGGAACAGAAATCAAATTGTTAAAATAATTGTTTTTAATATCAACACCTGATCTTTAGATTTTTTTTGTCTTTTCATATATTTATATATATCTCAAGTATCTTATGTCCATAGATCGCTCTAAATACTTTTACAAAAAGTTCCTCTTAAGTCCCGATATAAAATCAGAACTAGCTGATAATGATAGCAAGTGATTTCTTGTTCCTACCCTGTCATTACGTCACTCAAGGTCACCGTCGCGCCACGTAGTGGCGCAGCAAACGATGACACGTGATCGTAGCCGACCAATAGGAGGGCGCCGGCAAACCGTGACAGAGTCGGCCGATGACTGATTGATTAGGAAAGACGCTCGTAACTGTATAAAGAATAATTAAATTCAATATTAGAGCGGTATGGTAGATTAAACTGGCCAAACCGCTGGAAGGTATCACCGCTGATGAGTCAAACCCAACCAATAATTTCCCAATGCAGTAAGAGAGAAGAAAATTGTTATATATATCTTTGAAAACCTGCCGCGTTATAATTTGTTTATATTTTTCAAATCACAAGATAAAAATTTCAAAAAGGCATCTCCTGATTGTGCAACTAAAGGTTTCCGATACCTTGCGCCATCTGTAGGATTAAATATCAACTATTTGTTGATATTAAATTATATAAATAAATATCAGCGAATAGTTAATATCAATTCCGACAGATGGCGAAAGCCATCAGCAAATTTTATCTACACGATCAGGAGATGCCTTTTTCCTTATTTATCCACTTGTTCCCAGAACAATTTCACTTTTGAACTATTTTTTTCACAAGTTAAAAATGTCTACTTTTCAAAATTTTAAAATCATCCTACCCTGTATAACTAAAGATGGTGTTAATTGATATAATTTATACAGATTAATCCTTTGACATATGCATTGATAATTACACATAGAGTCATCGAAACACCAAGAATAACCAACACTAATAAGAGAAGAATGGAAGTTGTATCGATAAAACTTATTTACTGCTAGAGGCCACAGCACTACACCAGATATAGTTTTTAATACATTTTTATTACCAAAACAAACAATATAATAATCATAAACAACTTACATCATGGAAATTAACCAAATGTTTCTCAATAATAATAATTATTTTTTTCTAATAAATGAACAACAAATCATGTGCGTTCCATCATTTAATAGTTTAGAACACTGGGTTCATTAGCACACGCACAAAATAACTATTTGTGAATATAGAAATATCTAATATCATTCTACATATCTGCTATAATATATGACAATATAACGTGTGGTTTTCTTTTTGAAACTAGAAAAATAGGAGATACTTTATGGGCCAAAAAAGATAAAAATCTTTTACGGCCGAAGTGCCTCTTTTTTTTTTAATTAAAGTTTTTAATACTCTAACACTAATTTAATATAATAACTAAACATTTTCAATAATATTTGAACTACTGTTTTAGTTTGAGAAACATTCACCTTTTCAATAAATTTATGAAATTTCTTTTTAAAATAGGTACTCATAAATACTGAGAATTTAAAGAATAGGTTTTATAACTTTATTAGTATTTGAAACTTATAGAATTATTTAAGTCAAAATGCGAACCATCAATTAAGTTTATATAAAAGGGTGTACCTGGATCTGTAAAGAAAAAAATGTTTTTTTTTTCTTTCTTTACAGATCCAGATACACCATTTTATATAAACTTATAGTATTATAGAAAATATATTTATATTTTAGAAATTTGAACTATTTTAGCGTGAGTATATTTTGAAATTATTCTATTTTCTCTTAATACAATGAAAGCATGTTGGAAGGACCTGTTTTATCAGTGTTGAACCATCTCTGAGGTGTTTTCATTTAATATTCCATACAGTTCTGATATCAAATTAGACTGCTATGATTATATAACTAATATTATGAAAGAATTATCAGTGTTTTACTGGATAAGCACTGGTAGAGATTATCACTGATGAGTCAGTCCCAATATTTTACCTTAGCAAAGACAGTAGAAAATTGTTCTATTTGAAAAAGAAACCTACACCATGAATAAGTTCCTATTTATAAATACAGATGGCGCGTTAATTCATCGAATTTGATAAAATGATTGAATTAGGAAGCTAACATAAATAACTAACATCCAAATAACCAATATGATTACAACTAGTTAGTACTAGTCAGGTTTAAATTGCGCCAAATTAGCTAGAAATATGAGAGACTTAAATTATAAAGATGGGCTCTATCAGCGTCAATATATAAAACATTTTATATACATAATAATACTTATAGAACGATATTTAGCAAGTTTAACCTCAAATGTTTATTTTAACAGAACCAAAAATCTTAAGGATAGGAATAGTCGTTATTTCTTCTTTAATAATTAAAATTACGATTTTTTCGTTCTGTAAAAAGAAACATTTGCTTTAAAACTTGTTGAATGTCGTTCTATAATTATAGCCGCATCATATTGTATTATAATAATACTTACTCTAAAATTACTGATATGGATTCTTATAATTTGGTTTTGCGCATTTTAGAACAATAATACTTATAATAATACTTATTTTATCTTACTGATCCCAATTTTCTCAAATTTACAGGTATGGTGGGTATTATGAGTCTGAAGGGGCACCTTTTTTGTGAATATATTTATTGTTAAAATGCATTTTAAAAGGAAAAATTCACTATTTTGGTGCACACTTTTCCCGCAAAGTTGCGAAAGGATGGCATTTATTTGACAAATGCATCTCTCCCATTTAAATACATTGAAACAATATATTTTAAGAGAAGGTATATATATAACAAGCGTATGTCGTGTAAAAGCCGATTTTAAGCTTTGTTCCATTGCTAAATCTTGCCTTTAAACCTACCTATAGCGCCCCCTCTTGGGACTCACCAAAATAGGGTGCTATTGAGATGGGGTGCAATAGACAGGTCACTTTTAATTAAAATGTTTACATATTAATGTTTAAAATCGGGCGTTATAGAGAGGAAGGCGCTATTTAGAAGGGGGCGTTATAGACAGATTTAACTGTATATTGATACATTAAGAATATTCTCCTCAAAAATAATAATATAAACTTCCTTATTTCTACTCATTTTTTTCTTACTCATCATTATCTTCTATTCATATTAATATATAAAAATAAATATTATTCCCCGTTGAAACATGCGGCGGATAAATATAGTAATATCTAAACTGAAACACAGCAAACTCTCTTATACACGTTTCTTTAATACAAAAATATATTGGAGAATAGTTGGAAAGAGTCAATAAGTTAGAGAATAAAACAGATCCTATCTATTAATTATAAAGGAATATATTGGGTCAAAATATCATTTAATTTACCAAAATTTCACTTGGCTGAACGCCAACATTTATCAAGGTATTATAACATTAAAATGTTATAATACCTTGATAAAGATTGGCGTTCAGCCAAATGAAATATTGGTAAAATAAATGATATATTAATCCAATATATGCCTTTTTAATTGAAGATTTATTTATGGATTGCTCTATTTACAAAAGGTTCCTATCTTTATGAACAAAACATAGCTCGATATTTCATTATTATAAATGGAATATCCTGACCAGGAGCACATGTGCTTTACAGAAGGTAGAGCGCCATCTGGTAGAACAGAAATCAACTAAACATCTGCCTTCTGTAAAGCACATGTGCTCCTGGTCAGAATATGCTATTTTTATTTTTATTTTTGATTTCAACACCTGATTTTTTATCTTTTATTTTTTTCTTTCGTTTTTTTCATATTTCATTATATATAACTATTTAATATAATATATTGACATAGAAATATCATAGTTGAGAATATACTCTAGTAAGTCCCACTCTAAGTATTATTTCTGATCATTTCGATATCAATTTTTGCTATTTCAAATTCTTCGTTAAAAACTTTATCTGCGAAAGTTTTCCGAAGATATCAAACAACCCTATTTCCTTCGTATTAAGTACGTGGTTCTTTTTTCAGGACATCTTATAATGATCTCATAGATATATTAACACTCATTTTAAATTTAAAAAAAAGTGAATCACAGAGACCTTTTACATTTTATTCCGGCGTTATGACAATCCACTTTCTCTTATGTTAAGGTAAAAGGTATTTTAATGTCTTTATAGGTAACCTAATTCAATAAATCTGAAACACACAAAAACCCGGATAACGTAAATAGAGTTATTTTTCTATAGAATATAATCGGTTTTTTTCAGAAAGTGTTATATCGTAGAATTTGATATATTAAACTGGTAATGAGATATTTTTATCGTTTTTCAAATCGATATGTCGCTGAGGTATTAATGGTTGAAGAGGATTATCTACAAATAGTATAAAAGATATAACTATTTTATTAACAAAAAAAAGGCATATCCTGCTGACCAGGCTCACATGAGAATTTCTAGATGGCAGAGCGCCATTTAGTAGAACAAAAATAAACTAAACGTTTATTTAACTTGTTCCGTGATATTTGGCCAACTCAATTTCTTTATAAATCAAGAAAGGTCAACCACGAAAGCATTTAGGGCTGTTGGCCTTCGTCAGAGTGGTGCAGACTGTACTATTTTAGTTTAAATTTCATACTGACTCACTTACTTCCATGATGCGTGCATGTCTAATATGACATTAATTGTATTAATTCAGTTTTCCTGTTTATAATCTGCTTCTGTAAATAACTTCTGCTTATTTTCTCTTGAAGACCCCGAAGCGATTGCAATTATAAGAACATAAGATTTAATAGAAGGTGTGTGTGATATTTTTTAAGAATTATTGAAGGGAGCATTAAAGGCACGAAATCAAGAGGATGTACTACATTTGTGGATCAAATGAAGAGAAACAAAGACAACCAAGTCTTACCACTATACTATGGCTATGAATCCATCATCTTAGAGGAACCTTACTGAAGAAGTAAACCAGTCTTAAGACTTATTCATCTCAAATAAATTAATCTCAAATAAAAATACAATTTGATTTTGAATCGAGAATAATATTGCACCATTCATCTTTAAAATATTTCAAGTAGATTTTTTAATATTGGTTAGCTTTAGACAAAATCCTTAATTTTCTATAGTTATATAGTAGAAATATTAGTATAGAGGTACTTTTTTTAACATTCAAGTGTATAATATTTGTGAAATGTATACACCAATACCTCGCTTTGCGTCGTTTCGTTTTGCGTTTTTTTCGAAGTTGCGTCGCTGCTTAATTTTTACTGATCTTCACTGTGCGTCGTTAGATTTTCGAAGTTGCGTTGTTTTGGATTCGAGTCTTTAAATTTTTTTCCTAAAATATGGCAACACCTTTGTTTTTGATTGCGCTTTCACATATTTTTACTTTGCGTCGTTTCAATTTGCGTCGTGTTTTTTTTGGAACGTAACCCCGACGCAAAGCGAGGTATGGGTGTACTTTATATAACTCATAGGCATAGTGCTTTGAAGAGGAACAAAGGTACATCAAGATGATGTTGTGGACATGAAAAACAAACCTTAATGCATCTTTTACTAGATGCCCTGTTTTTCAAAACTATAGACTCGACAATAATTTAATAGTAATAGATCCAAGTATTTTTATTTACAGTAAAGAAATGCATATTAAGTTCAATACCTTTTGTAGATATATTTTAAATTATATAGTAACAAATAATTTTTAAGAAACTGATCATTTTTATTATGCTGATTTTACATATTGCCAAATACTTCTTTATTTTGTACACATTTATTTTTTCTCGTTTTCCCCCCCCCTCTCTTCTATTCACGGCCTAAACTTATTTTATATATGTGTATAGACAAATGTAAATACATATATGTATGACAGCGCAAGAGTTCCTAGGGAGACATAGCGCTTTAAATTTAAATAAAATAAAATGTGAAAAAGGTAATCAAGAAAAAAACATCTTTGGAAGGGAAAATTAAAGTTGTTTATAACTCGCATCATCAATCGGAATATATATATACTAATCACTTAATGTTTAATTATTCCAAAATAATGAACAAATACTCTTTCACCCCAAATACCAATATTCTGTAATAATTTTTTTAAGCGTTTAGTTGATATATTTTCCGATATATGGCTATAGCCATCAGCAACCTTAAGTTAATTTGCACGATGAGAATAAGTTATTTTCTTAATTGTATGCTTACATTGTATACATTTAAATACTCTTTTAAAATCCTTAGTTCAACTGACCTGGTTGATAGACCTCAGTAATGGTCCCACTCCAGGAATACGGAGGAGCTGCGTCTGTACTCATGTTAGAGTCGGCAGCATAGGCTTCCATGTTAGGAACGGCCTCAAACTACAGGAAAAGTCAAACTTTCACCAAAGTGTGCCTGGATTATTGTGCCATTATCAATGGAAGCTGTACCCCTATATCCCATTCCGTGAGATCATGAACTCATTGAATTAGTGTAATCTTCACACAAGGGGATAAGAAACAACAACAACATTGTATACATTGTCTCAGTATGAAATTTCTTTTGTATAATCTGTATATATTACATAAAACAATTTTTTCGATGTAATTTAAAGATTTATTTGCCTTTTTTGAATTTATTAGAGAAATATGTAAAGATATACCATTTCGAATATTAGAAAAATGTCAGTGAAGGAGCGATATAAACCGACAATTTCCGACAGCCATGAACCGGGATCGAATCCCGCCTTGGACACTTTTTTATGCGAAGAACTTTTACATATTATTCATCGTAAATAACATAAAAAAAAGATTGCTCTTTTCGAGCAGTACCTAATAAATATATTTTAGAACAGGAGTCCGTGTATTGGGTATGTATATTAGAATGTCATATTTATTTACATATTTACAGATATTTTAGTAAACATATTTTGATAACTAATTAATAATGTGAATATATTTGTGTAGGTATTATAAAATATATCTAAAATAAATTTAGAGGAAAAAAAAATCTTTGTTCAAATTTCCACTTATTGATATAGGGGCAAACATTTTAATAAATATCAAAACAATTCAAAATATATCAAAACGAAAGGAATACATGGGAATATAAAAACAAATGAGTTCGACGCTCAAAACCAAATGGCAAAATCATACAAATGATTAGAGAAGAAAGAATGTCAGAGACTGTCGAGGTTGTGTGTTTAGCTGACAAATAAACAGTCCTACAGCCTCTCTTTCTTTCTCTCTCGAAGAAGGAGAATTTGCTGAACTCGAAGCTTCCTATTCAGAGATGACAGACAGCCACGTCGGGAGGTTGGTTGGTTGAAACTTTCTCTTGAATGGGTTTGGTGGGAGCTACGATCACCAGCTCGCCGTTGGATAGGTACAACTTGGCCTCATCTTCTTTCGTGGCTTTGGACGGCCTCTCTTCATCTTGAGAGGCTGGGGACGGGGGCCAGGACAACAGCCGCCTCCTGAGTGCCAGGAACGGCCGCTCCACCAACAGAGATAGCACGAAGCTTAGTCCGAGACTGCAAGCAAGTTGCCCCAGGAAGAAGAAGATCTAAAAACACCACACGTTTCCAAACATCGAAGAATCGATAAAAGTTAAGGGCAACAATAAAATGCATCTATTTCTTCTATTAGAATTCAAAAAAAAAAATAATACAGTCGACTCTGGATAATTTGAAACTCGTTAATTTGAATCTCTTGATAATTTGAAATTTTCTTCCGGTCCCTTGAATAATACTTGATAATCGTAAAAATAGAGGCTGCCCGGCCGGCATTCATATTTCTATGAAAAATAGACACTTCGGCCAGTTAGAGTTTTTTTTTATTTTCTCGCCTTGCCAAATGCTTTATTTTTATTTACTTCTCCTGACGAAGACAAAATATTTTTGTCAAAACGTTGAGAAAAAAAAAAAAAAACTCTAACTTGCCGAAGTGTCCATTTTAATAAAAAATACTTGATAAGTTGAATAAAATCAATATTAATTGGTCCACTCGGCAAATTGAAGTTGAAGGAATAGTATCTTACCACAGATGAAGATTTGTGAATAACTGTACAAAGTTTTAAAATAATAAATCACGAATTTTGAAATCAAACTCTTGTTTACTTGATTTTTATCTCCCTCCCTCTTGGTTGTTTAAACACCCCAGTTATTTTGAACTCTTGATAAATTGAAAATTTTCCCTGGTTCTTTGAGTTTCAAATTATCGAGAATCGACTGTATATTTAAAATTCAATAATATTCTGCGTCCCTATTAAGGTGAAAACACCATAAACATATATACATATATTGTATTCTAACAAATGAAGACATTAAGACGTGAATGTTTCTTTTTCACATATAAATCAAACTTCTACAGTCCTTACTGCGAGGGAAAATATAATTTTGAATTTTGATTTATTTGTGAAAAGAAACATTCGCGTCTTAATGTTTTCATTTGTTATATATAGATGGCGCGTTATTGCTTTGTATTATTGTATTGTGTTTCTCTTGTAGGAATTTCATGCCCGAAAGAGAAAGATAGAGATTTGAATTAAATTTCAAAAATAAACTAATAACTGGAACCCTGATGTTTTCACCTTAATAAACCATATCATTAAATTAATAAAATACATTTTCAATCTCAATAAAATCGACATGTTTACCGAAAAGGTATGGTGGCTCAGTATTTTTCGAGAATCTGTCGTTAGATGATTGTAGAACAATTACAATTTTTTTAGCATTAGAAATCTCTACAGCCTGTTGATGAGCGTAATGCTCGGAAGTTGCAATTTTCACAACAATAAAATATCGCAATGGCTGATTGCCTTTATTTTGAAAATCAATACAGTAGAACCTCCCTTTAGTAGACACCCCGCTAGCGGACACCTCCACAAAGGACAGTTTTCGTTTTCAAATTTACCATTTTTACAATTTAGCAACTCTCCGGTAAGAAGACATCTCTCCCTAAAGGACACTTTGGCTCTTAAATTAGGTGTTGTCCTTTACAGGAAGGTTCTACTGTATTTCTTTATTACGTTTACTGATAAACATTATTGACATCTTTCTATACATATATATCGATATTGGTTAAATATAAGGAACCTCTCTTGAACGACCACGTTTATAAAATCTTGAACAAATAAAGGTAAACACTGACGGAAGTTCACCTCTAAGAAAGACCAAGAGTATAACTAATTTGTATATATTATATTATATTAAAGGTTTCTAATAGGTCGGTGGAAGGATGGTCTAAACATTGGTATTCGACTTCTACGACCCGGGTTCAATTCCCGCATTGGACATTTTTTTTCTGATAAAAAGCTCCAATAGCCCCTGATTCTAAGAAAAAGTCCAACCCCACCAGCGAATGCAAGTAAACAAATGGAGCTCTGGCACATTTTAAGTGCAAAGTCGAACTGCTTTTCACAAGTGTAGACATGTCGTGCACTTACAGTAAAAGCAGTCGCCTACATCTACTCACCATGATTATCACGGCCTGTACCACGTGTACTAGGAATAAGAAAAAAAAAGGTTTCTAATTAACTAATTAAAAAATTATCTGGAGAGAAATTAAGGCGATGTGTGAAGTAAGGTACAATACGAGCAGATCATCTGTCGAGCAACCCTTAGTTACCGCACCTTTGTAAAATTTTAATTGATTTAACCCGAAAGAGTCCGACCTCTCTCTGTAATAAAGTATAACTTTTAAGAGAGACTGAGATGGTTCATAGTGGTCTCAAATTGTAGGTATTTCTGCGTATGCCATGAAGAACGTGGGAATGGCAACCATCAGAGACTTATGTTCTTGGTATCTAGGGGATGTGAGAGGAGGAATAGGAGGAGGCAGTTATATATGTGATATATGATAATATAAAAAAATTCCCCTTTAAAATAGTTATAGGGGGAAAAATGATTTTTTTTCAACTGAGGCTACATATGAAATCTGAAAATGTATTTTTATGTGGCGACGGCGATGTAGAAATAGCGGTGGTAAGGTTGATTGAAGAAAGAGTAAAAATAATTATAATAGGCTACATTTTTTAAAAGGGAAACTCAAAAAGGATTATGGCACCATCCACGTTTTTCTTTGCTTATTTGAGCATTAAGTGATCGAAATCTATTTAAAATTCTAACACACTACTCTGTTTTAATACGAAATGTTTATTTGATTTCGATTGACTAACTTCTGGGCCAAGAAGTCTTTGAACAAGCCTTGAAACAAGGTATACTCTATAAAAGACTGATATATTGTTTCTTATATAGAGAGATGCGCGCGGCGAGCGCACACATATACATATTATCTGTATATTAAAGTTTGACTATGTACACAATTCATCTCTGCATATATAACTGTATTTACATATTTTAAATTCCTCGCCCGAAGACAAACAGAATCACATACAGAAAAGGTCAAATTAAAACGGAGTATTGAATTTCAGTTTTAAAATATATTTTTGATATCTTCAAAAATATCAATTCTTTGAGGTTTCAATAATAAACCTGGGAGTCAATACTAACGACAATGCATCACCAAATACTATCTATACTATCTAACAATCTTGTACATTAGAATTCGGTGAGCTTAAAGGAAAAGAAACGGTTTCTTCAGGTCTCATCAAAATAATATATATTCTGTTAGATTTGAATAATTGACCTGTGAGAGACAATACTAACCACAGTTTTATCACCAAAAACTATCTGACAATGATTTTGTTCACTAGAACTTGACGAGCATAAAGGAAAGTAACCACTTTTTTCAAGTCTCATTAATATAATATACACACTTGTATATTCTGTGAGATTTGAATAATTGGCCTGTGGGAGACACTACTAACCACAGTGCCATCACCAAATACTATCTAAAAATGATTTTTTTCATTAGAACTAGGCATGCTCAGAGGAAAAGAAGCGCTTTCTTCAGGTGTCTAATTAAAATATTATATATCCTAGAAGCAAATGGCCTCCCATACCTTCCGGTCGATTAGCCGGAAAATAAAATATTATACACCATTAGATAGTGGGAGACTTAGACCGAAGTCTGTACACCCGAGTATACAGGGATTTTTAATAAGTATCGGTGACATAAGAAACGCGCGTTGTGCAAGTGCGGGTTATATTGTAGATATTCCAAGGAAGAGCAATTACCGCCATGGTGTGGGTGGTGTAAATCCGCTCCTGTAGATACCCCACGATGGAGAGTTGCAACATAGGATGGAGCAGTAGCACCAGGAGAGTAAGTCTGCTCAGAGGCACCAGAGGACTCCAGGATAGCATCTTCTCCACGTAACCTGTAGCATCACACCTCTTTCATCCAGCAGCCATACACAAGTACATGCGACAAGATGGAACTCTGCTGTATGGTTAATTCTCACCAAAGCCCACCGAAGTCTCTTCGGGGCGAAATTTCTTGCGGAGACCCCATCCCACCATACTTCCTATCCCCATATATATTTTTTACCATAACTTAAAACTAATCTTTCAATGCATAAATATAAACTAAATTCATAAATTCAATTGCCATCTATCGATAAAATGTGTAACAGATTTATTTACTAGTAATGTGTTTCTTTTCCAATAATATCATCAAATATTATCTCGATACACTTTACTGCAATGGTATGAGATTTTGAATGAGAGGGCTTGTCTCAAGCCAATCTCTCATTCAATAACTCTTATCATTGCAGTAAGTTCTATAGAGATTATATTTGATGATATATTTGGAAAAGAAATACATTGCCAGTAAATATATTTGTTACAAATTTGAAATATAAACTAGATTTTATCACGAATGTTTCTATTATTAAACAAACAACTTCTTACGGTCCTCGCTTCAATTAGAAAAATATTTGGAAGATTTACCACTAACCTCCCAATGTTTTTATTTTGCAGTAAGAATAGTAGAAAATTGTTTGTGAGTTTATGGAAAAACTTTCGAGCTATAATAGTTTATATTTAAGAAAACAGATCTAAAATAGAGGACATTGCAACTGCTTTAATAGAGATGCATGGAAAAATCTGAGGCTCTTCATTTGGCATGACAACAACAACAACAACAGCATGAAAACCGATGGCGCGCTTATGCCCTAAAAATAATATATTTCAATATATTATATATCGACTCAACATATATAATGATTAATAGGGAATTTTATTTTGTTATTTTTATATTATTGTGATCATTTCCCATCTTGATTGAGATCTTCTTGCAAAGCCTCCTCTGATAGGGTACACGGGGAAACTGCTCTGTTCGCCTAACCTCCATGACAGCCCTGTTTCTGACAAGAGAACAAGTAAAACCTTTTTAACTGGACTTAGTGGACTAAAGTCAAATGGCTAAATAGTGCTGGTTACATCCAAAGACACTATTAATTGTTATGATGAAAACCTTTTTTAAGCTATCAATTTTTCTAAATGAACAATACATGACTTGATATATGAATATTTAAAAAGTGTTGATACCTAATTATACGAGAGTAGAAACTTCAGAATTTTAAGACTCTTTTTTTACCTATTTATTTGAATAAATATCATTATAGTTCTGCCATTGCTCATTTTCTACTTTAAATATCTTCACCTCTTTTTTTTTTCTCTCTGTTTCGAAATGGGGCGTAACTGCCGGAGCTTTTGCGTGAACCTTGTTATAGCCCTCTATTGTCATTTGAAAATTTAAAATATTTTTAAATTAATTTTATTTATGATTCATATCTTTATTTCCCTTTTTTTCTACCATACCACTTTTAAATGTTGATTTAGATAAATTAGGAACTTAATTGATACTAATGATTAAAAAAATATATAGTATATAAAGCGGTTTTTTTTTCGCTCTAAAACTCACTCATTTTTATCTCGTATAAATATCAGAATTGCTATTCTTTATTGTAATATTGATCCTGTTCAATTATTAATTAAAAAGGTTCCTGGAGATGAGTTTCTTTTTATTTTATTAAAGCACTTTCAAGCTTCAAGGCATATCTGCCCTCCTACAGGAGAACATAAATCTCCAGAAACCTTTTTGATTATTTAATTAATGTCCAGGAGATTTAAATCAATTTGTTGATTTTTTAATCTTGTTTAAAGGATCAATAAGCACATCACTAAAATATTATCTTTCACTTAAAATAGAATTGTCTATATATAAGAGTTATCATCCCACCAAGTACGGGGAACCTACCCCCAATGCCGTAGGCGCACACCACCGTAACCCAAGCGAGAGAGAGGGCCCACACGGCACGGTGGGTGGAGGCGTAGAGCACGGTGACGAAGACCGAGGGTAGGACCTCGTTGTTCCACTGGTAGACGCCGTAGATGACAGCGATGGCCAGCGAGCCCGCCATGGCCCAGCCTCCTACCAGATAGTACCAGCGGAGGGAGAGCTTCTCCCGGCGGTAGAGCATCCACCCCACGGCCATGCCCACCCCGTGAGAGGCCAGGTGGGCCAGCGGCTGGTTCAGTAGGTGGAACTCCCAGTCACTTCTCTGTCTGCATCATCACGACAATACTCATTGCCTACAAACACTGACTCATCCAGGATGCTTGGTGGTTTCACCTTAAGTTGATTAAAAGCAAATAATCTATTGAAATGTGAGTGTGAAAGGGTAAAATGTGCTCAGTAATACCTTATAGGTTCGAAAGACGGAAATTGATTCAGCCAAATCGAAGGAAATAGGATCACAATTTATTTTCGAACAGATTCAGTTTATTTAACACAAATATAGCGATTAACCTTCGAAAAGCATTTTGGTGGTTTGTAATTTTATAAATAAAATATGGAGACGCATCAATCTTATTTAAAGGTAAAAGTGATAAATTGATATTAAAATAGATCTTTTGCCGGTAAAAAGTGATTTTAGAAAAATATAGTCATCTCTTCCGCAATGTCTCTTGCCGATCTATTAATTATTTTTGCAATCTAACACGTTTGTGTTGGTGAAACAGCCAACAACATCATCTTTGGCAAATGCATAATCCCACCTAAAGATAATGGTCTTGATATTAAAAGTACAACATCGTGAGGCAAAGAGTTTCTTGTAAGGTTTACATATGGCTGAATTTTCGGGTATTTCTGCCCTTCTACAGGAGTAAAAATGAGAAATGTTCGAAAACTTGGTCAAATAAAAACCTTAAAAGAAGCTCTTCGTCTCACAATCCTTTACTTTTGATAATTTACTGAACCGGGCGATTATTCAACTTCTCGTATGATAATGGTTTAGGTTATGGCTCTCATCGTCCCAGGTCAGGGTTTGTTCCCATGAGTCCACAATGTAACCAAGTGGTTATTGACGCTTAAAATAGCTTCTACCGGAGCCTATCAACGGAATACAGACAATTATGTCGTGTTTGAATATGAGAGTGAGGCTTACGCAGGATCGGGGTGGGCCATGAGCAGAGTGGGCGGGTAGCCCCGGCTGTAGGTGATGTAGCCGCTGGTAACCAGGGAGGCTAGTACCAGCACGGCATCCACGGTCAGACCCACCGCAGGCTTCCACCGCAGCAAGGGAAGGATGACCAGGAGGGCAATCAGGTACAGCTGCATGTCGCATGAGATGTACCACGTCGTCTTCAGACACTGCACAGCCATCGCCCGGTCAGACCAATATCTTCTAATATGACACCGCTTAAAATATATGGTTCCTTATTGGAGAAGCCGGTTTGGTTCAGTTAGTATCTGTTGATAAAAGTGTGATATCTCAAAGAAGTTTTTACTGAATAATAAATGAAAAAATACACACACATACAGCTTTATTAAGACCTCCGATCCAATTAAGATTCACCGCAGGAAGGAAGCATAAATGGACACTATCTACTAAGTGAAATTATCAGCCTGCAACCCCAAAATACATTATTGACCGTATTGATGAGCTCTACTCATCCATCAACAATCTCTACAAGCTTGATACCCTAATATGATTGAGTGGAAAAAAGAAAGAAGAAGAAACATAAATGGAGCTCCTATACTACATGCAGCACAGAACCCAAAAGCAGCCTCCAGGTCCGACGCATATCCAGTGTCTACAGATTCCACCATGCACGTTAAAAATTACACACAATTTATATAGCGCAAAACTACAAGAGGATTGTATTCATGAATTATAAAATGACTGTACTCTCTCCCTTTAAAGGTATTTTGAAAATATTCACTTTGTTTTATTGAACCTTTAAAGGGATAATTGTCTAGTTATTGTTCTGGGAGAGACACACATATTAAACAAATTAGAGTAATGATGAAATCTCTTATTTGAGTGAATTGATATATAAACTTGAAAGAGATTATAATATCTAATTTGTGATAAAAATAAAAAATAAAATTTGATTGCAATAAGAGTTTCAAATGATTCAGTATACATGTCGGGAAGGTGAATATAATACAACAAAAAGAGCAAGAGAGACAATAAAAATCATCTATAGACAGTAGGGTAAAGAAATAGATAAAATAACAGATCTATAGATAACCCCCGTGTAGATAAGGTCGTAGATATTAGAAGACAGTAGAGATTCAGACCACACGGTAAACAAAGTATAGAGAGTGTCTCACCCTCTCCTCCGGGGCAAGGTAGAGGTTGTTGATGAAGAGCAGGTTGGTCCACCAGTTCTGGGAGCAGCGTCCCACCACGGGGTTGACACTCTGGTGCCAGGAGGGACCATCCCCAACCGCCCCCAAAACAAGGAACACCCCGATCATCAGGGCATAGGGCGGCAGGATCCTGTATTCACACCACATTAATATCGTACATTACTGCATTAGACATCCTCTAAATACAGAATTTATCTTGACGCACCATAAGCGAAAATGAATATATATAGATATAATTAAAAGGTCATATATTGAATCAAGAAATAATTCATTTACCGATATTTCAGTTGGCTGAATGTCAACTATTTCAAGGTATAACAACATATTATGGTCAGCAACAAACTCAGCGTCATATAACGTCAATAGAATCAAGTCAAAATTTAATATATAACTTCGCATATACTCGATTAGAGAAGGAAATATATATATACAGTTAAACCTGTCTATAGCGCCCCCTCTTGGGACTCACCAAAATAGGGTGCTAATGAGAGGGGGTGCTATAGACAAGTCACTTTTAATGTAAAATATTTACATTTTAATGTTTAAAATCGGGCGCTATAGAGAGGAAGGCGCTATTTAGAGGGTCGCTATAGACAGGTTTAACTGTATATTACAGACAAAATAAATTACAACAAAAATATTCTTACTACAAAACTTACCGATTTATCTCCTGTTAGTTTTGTCTTTTCTATCGTTCCATACAAATAAAATTAGCCGTTTTCAATTCTGTCTATATGGTAACCATATCATACCATATTGTAGAACGACATTTGAAAATTATCACGAATGTGTTTCTTTTGAACGAAAATTCGAAATTTAATTTAAGGAGAAATAACTATTATTTCTAACCTTAAGGATGAAATATGAAATAATGAATTGTGAAGAGTAATGATAAACGGAAAAATAAAAGAGTTCAGGGATGGGAATCGAACCCACAGTGTTCCGCTTACCAGGCAGATGCCATGTCTACTAGATTTTTCGTTCAAAAGAAACACATGCAGGATAATTTTCAAATGTCGTTCTAAAATCATAAGCCGCATTATATTGTGTTTTATCATACCATATACGCGACAATTATTTTAAAATAATAAATGACTTGTCCTGAGATGTAAATCAATCTCTAAATTATTATCTCTTGGAGAGGCCGAGAGTATCCATAAATGGTTCTGAAGGTCTCTCACAGGAGGTCAAAATGTATTAAGAACAGTACCATGGACACTGCTTGATAAAAACAATTTCAATTGAACAAATGCTACAGGTTTCTGTAGATGAGTTTCTTTATCTTTAATAAACGTGGTTTGATCTTTCGGGTGTCTCTGTCCTTTTACAGGAGTACATAGAAACATATAAACGCCATTATATATTAATGGCCTTTATATGTTTCTATGTACTCCTGTAGAAGAGCAGAGATGCCCGAAAGATCGAAACCACGTTTATTAAAGATAAAATAACCCATATTCAGGAACCTGTAGCATTTGTTTAATTGATATCCAGGAGATTTTAACCAATTGAAAACAATGTCACCAACCTCCACAGCCGGCGTAGGAGATAGTGCCAGATCTGGAAGCGGCCTGTATCCCGCACCCATACCAGGGTTGTGTAAACAGTCAGAACACCGCTGCACATATACATGTGTGAGAGAGGATATTTTCACATTGATGACAGACTCACCTGATGAAGAAGTAAGTATCAGCGCTCAAGGTAGAGTTGATGATGACTTGGAAGGCAAAGCTCCGAGGGTACTGGGTCATCTCGAACAGATTGCCTGAAACCCCGCCATGTCAGAACTAATCTAGTGTGATTGAGATAATGAGATATTCTTTCATACACATCATGTTCTCGCAAATTTCAAGACACAAAGTAAGAAGAGGAATGAGTTTTAAGGCATTTTAAAAGAGAAAGTTGTGTCTTTATAGACGTACACCAAGCAAAAGGTGGAGACCATCTTCAATATTCCTATAGATTTCGGTTGTAACGACTAAGGATAATCTCACGCTACAAGAAGCAAAATAATATTGAAGAATAGACATGTTTGGCATTTAAGAAAGAAACATAAAGTATATAACGGCCAAAGAGTATATTCAGTTGAAAGCATTCATTATTACAGGATTGCGGATTCCTACAAATTACAGAATATTAAAAGACGCGTCGCAACTATCTTTATTTATATTGATATAAAGGAAGCTTTCAGGAAGGCACTTCTTCAGCTAACTAAAACGTATAAGGTTGTCACAAAAGTTCGTAAACATATTATGATTTATATTTTGCAAGTGTTTGCGAACTTTTGAAACAACCTTGGTAATATTGGTAACTTTGATAAAATTATAACAGAATTCTTATAGAAGAATGATTTAATCTCTGATGATCTATATTAAGGGTGACCAATCAGCAGGTGGGCCAAGTTTCAGAATTACAAGGTTTTCCCAAGACCATATTATGATTTATATTTTGCAAGTGTATACGAACTCTTGGAATAACCTTGGTAATATTGATAACGTTGGTAAAATTATAACAAAATTCTTATAGAATAATGATTAATCTGATGTTCTATATCAAGGGTGGTCATTCAGCAATAGGCCAAGTTTCAGAATTACAAGGCATTTCCAAGAGTTCGTAAACTTTTGGAAACACTTGCAAAATATAAATCATACTGTGTTTACGAACTTTTGGTATAACCTTACCTTACCTATTGGTATAAACTAACCTTACCTTGTATATAAACAAGACAATGAAAGAGATTATTTAGCATGTATTAAAGAAGAAAGGAGTGCTCACTGAAGATCTGTAGGTTCATGTCGAAGTAGGAGTTGGCCAGCACGATCCAGGTCGTGGTCAGGAAGGTCATGCCGTACAGAGCCGCCGTGCGGGGGAAGGCCAACGACGTGGTCTCCAGTACACGCTCCGTGTTGGAGATGAGGGAGAAGTAATCAAGCAGACGACATAAGGAATCTGTCGCACACGAACCAATTGTACTCAACACTTCTGTTTAGATAAAGGCTGCCTGGCCAGCATTCATAGTTCTTCAAATTAAAGATACTTCGGCCAGTAAACCTTTTGTTATAATATATAATATTATATAAAGGATCTACTGACCCTTCCCAAAATATCTTTAATTTGAAAGACTTCTTGTTTAGCTTATTCTAAATACACGTATTTAATTATAAAGCAATAAAGTATCATCTATACATAGCAATATATATTTGTAAATATTTATTGTAAGATATAGTCCATGTTTTTTTTATTAAGCCCATTGAAGAGCGATTATTTCTGAAAGCGAATATTTTAAAATAATAAGAAACTCATTGTGAGAAAATGTTTTTGTATTTTTAAACGTTTTTCACAATTTTATCATGAATAGGGACATAATAAATGATAGCATTAAAGCACGGATGTTTATTTTTCACATAAAACAAACTTCTACTATCCTTACTGCGATGAAAAAAATATTGGGAAGTTCTAATACTGTATTGTATCATTGTTTAAATATGTCCTTATTGTTTTCGGAATAGCATTTCTCGATGAAAACATTTGTATGCAATTCTAATTTCCTAAAGTTTTATCTCCATAATTTACTTTAATACCATTTCTATGATTCAATCCTTCAGTGTAGCATATATAAGCAGAATGATACAATACAGTATTAGAGCTCTAAGAAGCGGTCTGGTAGATTAAATTGACGAATCCGCTGGGAGAGTTCTCCTTTGATAAGCCAAGCAACCCTAATATTTTTCATCGCAGTAAAAACAGTCTAAGTTTATTTTATGTGTAAGAGAAACATTAGTGCTTTAATTCTTTCATTTCTCAAGAACGTGGTGCAGGCCATGATAATGATGGTGGATAAATAGCGACAGAATTTACTATAATTGTGATCATATGTCTACAAACCTTAGAAGCAGTTCGACATTGAATTCGCAAATGTGCCAATTTGGTTACTTGTACACTCTAGTGGGGTTGAACTTTTGTAAGTTTCAGAGAGACCATTGAAGAAATTATTTCTATTTTCAAAAAAAAAAAAGTGTTCAATGCGAGATTCGATCTCGTGGCACTACACTTTATTGCATAAAAGGAAACTACCCAACGCAGGTTTTTATTTTCAAAAATATAACAACCTATATAATACATAATTTAGCGGTTTCATAGATTAAACTGAAGAAACCACTGGGATGGTTTACCAATAATAAACCACGCACTGCCAATATATTTCTTCTTCGCAGTCAGGACGTTGGGAAGTTATCGAAAAATAAATTGAAATGTGATCGCTTCAAATAGTATCCTTTAAACATACCCACATAGGAGTTCCATGCCTTATAGTTAACACTTTATACCATTGTTGTTTGAATCCTATTGCTCAAGTATAGACAGGAATTTCTTTTATTTTGGCTTTCAAGATGATATTCCCGAAAACAATCAACAGCACAATTCACATGAAGCACAAAGGCATTGATGATATCTGAGAATAACTCTTATTAACTCACCTAATAACAAATATCATAGACAATAAAACTATATTTGGTTTAGGCATTCAGCCAAAATGGAAAGAAATATCCGATAGAATTTTATTCGAAGTGTTATATAATATAATGGTCGAGATTGGGAAACGAGGAAGACCTAGAACCATCTAGAAACAATCCATCAAAACAGCAGCTAACGTTGGTTCAGACTCATAAAACCAAATTGATATGTACGACAAACTGATGTTCCTGTATGCATCTCTTTAACTCTTTCAAAAG
>CP092872.1:20331691-20382266 GCA_030710605.1 Cordylochernes scorpioides | reverse complement strand
TGATGCAGACAGAGAAGTGACTGGGAGTTCCACCTACTGAACCAGCCGCTGGCTCACCTGGCATCCCATGGGGTAGGGCATGGCCTGTTGGATGGATGCTTTACCGCCGGGAGAAACTCTCCCTCCGCTGGTACTATCTGGTGGGAGGCTGGGCCATGGCGGGCTCGCTGGCCATCGCTGTCATCTACGGCGTCTACCAGTGGAACAACGAGGTCCTACCCTCGGTCTTCGTCACCGTGCTCTACGCCTCCACCCACCGTGCCGTGTGGGCCCTCTCTCTCGCCTGGGTCACGGTGGTGTGCGCCTACGGCATTGGGGGTAGGTTCCATGTACTTGGTGGGATGATAACTCTTATATATAGATATAATCACATTGTAACGTAGAGAATTAGGGAAGACAAACTTCAGAATGACGCAGCAATTTTTTAAAACCAAAACTAATAATATAGCAGAGAAGCATTGAGAAAATTTTACAAGGTATCAACATACAAATATCGATATTAAAAATTTTGTATTTTTTCGTATAATTAGGTATCTAATTTTTTTTTAATATTCATATATCAAGTAATATATTGTTCATTCAGAAAAATTGAAAGCTTAAAAAGGTTTTCATCATAACAATGAATAGTGTCTTTGGATGTAACCAGCGCTATTTAGCCATTTTACTTTAGTCCACTAAGAGACCTCTTAAAAAGGTTTTACTTCAGTTCTCCAGGTCCTTTGTAATAATCTTGTCAGAAACAGGGCTGGCAGGCAAGAAGATCTCAATCAAGATGAGAAATGATCACAATAAAATCAAAATAACAAAATAAAATTCCCTATTATATCATTATATATGTCGAGTCGATATATAATATATTGAGAGATTATTTTAGGGGATAAGCGCGCCATCTGTTTTCTTGTTGCTGTTGTTGTTGTCATGCCAAATGAAGGGCCTCAGATTTTTCCATGCATCTATATCATAGTAGTTGCAATGTCCTCTATTTTTTATCTGTTTTCTTAAATATAAACTATTATATCGCGAACGTTTTTCCATAAAATCACAAACAATTTTCTACATTTCTTACTTCAAAAATAGAAATATTGGGAGGTTCCGACTCATTAGTGGTGAATCCTCCAAATATTTTTCTAATTGAAGCGAGGACTAAGAAATTGTTTGTTTGATAATAGAAACGTTCGTGCTGAAAACTAGTTTGCATTTCAAATATGTAACAAATACATTTACTGGCAATGTATTTCTTTTCCAAATATATCATCAAATATAATATCTATAGAACTTACTGCAACGATAAGAGTTATTGAATGAGAGAGATTGGCTTGAGACAAGCTCTCTCATTCAAAATCTCATACCATTGCAGTAAAGTCTATCGAGATAATATTTGATGATATTATTGGAAAAGAAACACATTGATATTAAATATATTTGTTACAAATTTATCGATAGATGGCAATTGAATTTATAAATTTAGTTTATATTTATGCGTTGAAAGATTATATAAAAAAACTCATCGCCGTTAACTTTTATCCCTTCTTCAAAGATTAGTTTTAAATTATGGTAAATAAGATAAATGGGGATAGGAAGTATGGGTGGAATAGGGTTATAATACAAAAGGTTTATGGCATTTCCATTTTAATAGGGATGCAGGAGAATTTTGAATTTTAAAGAAATATCGCCCCGAAGAGACTTTGGAACGGTCTTGGTGAGAATTAACCATACAGCAGAGTTCCATCTTGTCGTATGTACTTATGTATGGCTGCTGGAAGAAAGAGGTGTGATGTTCCAGGATACGTGGAGAAGATGCTATCCTGGAGTCCCCTGGTGCCTCTGAGCAGACTTACCCTACTGGTGCTACTGCTCCATCCTATGTTGCAGCTCTCCATCGTGGGGTATCTACAGGAGCGGATCTACACCACCCACACCATGGCGGTAATTGCTCTTCCTTGGAAAAATCTCTACAATATAGCTTGCATTTGCACAACGTTTATTAAATTACCGATAATTATTAAAATCCCCTGTATACTCGGGCCATAATGTCCCACAAACTCATTTGGGTAGTTTCGGGACATGGGCCCTTCCCTAGGAGTCTCCACAGATTTCAAATTAAGAGCAATCCCGATTGCGTCTGTGGAGAAAGGGATGTGGGTGCACGCCACTACGTCTTGGATTGTCCAAGGGTAGTGAGTGTGCAGGAAGAGAGAAGGAGGGCGAGGGGCGCGATCGAGAGTAAGCTGCTGAGAAATCACAGCAAGCTTCTTGAGAAAGCCCACGACGTGGCAGCTGAACTTTTCCTCACTGTGAGTGAACAGGGTCGACCGGTGGCCGCCTCCCCGCGGTCCCTGCTGGACACAGATAGTTTTCTATTTTGCTGTGACTAAAGGCCACCGGCATAGAAATCCTTCCAGACACATTGTCTGGGAGGTGGTTTTTCCAGATACAATGTCCAAGAACTAGCTTGGATACCTTTACTTGGCTTATGAGTTGAACAAGATAGCAGCAAAGGGCATGCCGGCTTATGGACCGAAAGGTCTGGTAGGCCATCTGCTTCTAGGATATATAATATTTTAATAAGACACCTGAAGAAAGCGCTTATTTTCTTTAAAGCTCGCCGAGTTCTAATGAAAAACATCATTTTTAGATAGTATTTGATGATGGCACCGTGGTTAGTATTGTCTCCCACAGGTTAATTATTCAAACCTCACAGAATATATATTATTTTGATGAGACCTGAATAAACCGTTTCTTCTTCTCCAAGCTCGTCAAGTTCTATTGAACAAAATTATTGTTCGATAGCATTTGGTAATAGCACTGTGGTTTTTATCCCACAGGTCCCTTATTTAAATCTCAATGAATAGATACTCTGAAAGATATCAAAAGTATATTTAAAAACTGAAATTCAATACTCCGTTTTAATTTGACCTGTTTCTGTATGTGATTCTGTTTGTCTTCGGGCAAGGAATTTGAAATATATAAATACAGTTATAAATGCAGGGATGAAATGTGTACATAGTCAAACTTTAATATACAGATAACGTGTATATGTGTGCGCTCGCAGCGCGCATCTCTCTATATAAGAAACAATATATCAGTCTTTTATAGAGTATACCTGGTTTCAAGGCTTGTTGAAAGACTTCTTGGCCCAGAAGTTAGTCAAATCAAAATCAAATAAACATGCCGTATTAAAACAGAGTGGCGCGTTGGAGCTTTGAATAATTAACGATCACTTAATGGTGAAATAAGCAAAGAAAAACATGTACGGCGCCATATTATATTTTGAGTTTCCTTTCAAAAAATGTAACCTATTATAATTATTTTTACTCTTTCTTCAATCAACCTTACCACCGCTATTTCTACATCGCCGTCGCCACATATATAAAAATACATTTTCAGATTTCATATGTAGCCTTAGTTGAAAAAAAATCATTTTCCCCCTAATAACTGTTTTAAAGGGAATATTTTTATATTATCATATATCACATATATAACTGCCTCCTTCTATTCCTCCTCTCACATCCCCTAGATACCAAGAACATAAGTCTCTGATGGTTGCCATTCCCACGTTCTTCATGGCATACGCAGAAATACCTACAATTTGAGACCACTATGAACCTTTCAGTCTCTCTTAAAAGTTATACTTTATTACAGAGAGAGGTCGGACTCTTTCGGTTTAAATTAATTAAAATTTTACAA
Source organism: Cordylochernes scorpioides (assembly GCA_030710605.1). NCBI lineage: Eukaryota > Metazoa > Arthropoda > Arachnida > Pseudoscorpiones > Chernetidae > Cordylochernes > Cordylochernes scorpioides. The sequence continues at coordinate 20,378,579 of CP092872.1, read as the reverse complement.
AGGTGCGGTAACTGAGGGTTGCTCGGCAGATGATCTGCTCGTGTTGTACCTTACTTCACACATCGCCTTAATTTCTCTCCAGATAATTTTTTAATTAGTTAATTAGAAACCTTTTTTTCTTATTCCTAGTACACGTGGTGCAGGCCATGATAATCATTGTGGGTAGATGTAAGTGACTGCTTTTACTGTAAGTGCACCAAATGTCTACACATGTGAAAATCCGTTCGACTTTGAACTTACAAATGTGCCAGAGCTCCATTTGTTTACTTGCATTCGCTGGTGGGGTTGGACATTTTCTTAGAATCAGGGGCTATTGGAGCTTTTTATCAGAAAAAAATGTCCAATGCGGGAATTGAACCCGGGTCGTAGAAGTCGAATACCAATGTTTAGACCATCCTTCCACCGACCTATTAGAGACCTTTAATATAATATAATATATACAAATTAGTTATACTCTTGGTCTTTCTTAGAGGTAAACTTCCGTCAGTGTTCACCTTTATTTGTTCAAGATTTTATAAACGTGGTCGTTCAAGAGAGGTTCCTTATATTTAACCAATATCGATATATATGTATAGAAAGATGTCAATAATGTTTATCAGCAAACGTAATAAAGAGATACAGTAGAACCTTCCTGTACAGGACACCTAATTGCAGAGCCAAAGTGTCCTTTAGGGAGATGTCCTCTTACCGGAGAGTTGCTAAATTGTAAAAATGGTAAATTTGAAAACGAAAACTGTCCTTTGTGGAGGTGTCTGCTAGCGGGGTGTCCATTAAAGGGAGGTTCTACTGTATTGAATTTCAAAATAAAGGCAATCAGCCACAGAGTGGCGCGTTGGAGCTTTGAATAATTAACGATCACTTAATGGTGAAATAAGCAAAGAAAAACATGTACGGCGCCATATTATATTTTGAGTTTCCTTTCAAAAAATGTAACCTATTATAATTATTTTTACTCTTTCTTCAATCAACCTTACCACCGCTATTTCTACATCGCCGTCGCCACATATATAAAAATACATTTTCAGATTTCATATGTAGCCTTAGTTGAAAAAAAAATCATTTTCCCCCTAATAACTGTTTTAAAGGGAATATTTTTATATTATCATATATCACATATATAACTGCCTCCTTCTATTCCTCCTCTCACATCCCCTAGATACCAAGAACATAAGTCTCTGATGGTTGCCATTCCCACGTTCTTCATGGCATACGCAGAAATACCTACAATTTGAGACCACTATGAACCTTTCAGTCTCTCTTAAAAGTTATACTTTATTACAGAGAGAGGTCGGACTCTTTCGGTTTAAATTAATTAAAATTTTACAAAGGTGCGGTAACTGAGGGTTGCTCGGCAGATGATCTGCTCGTGTTGTACCTTACTTCACACATCGCCTTAATTTCTCTCCAGATAATTTTTTAATTAGTTAATTAGAAACCTTTTTTTCTTATTCCTAGTACACGTGGTGCAGGCCATGATAATCATTGTGGGTAGATGTAAGTGACTGCTTTTACTGTAAGTGCACCAAATGTCTACACATGTGAAAATCCGTTCGACTTTGAACTTACAAATGTGCCAGAGCTCCATTTGTTTACTTGCATTCGCTGGTGGGGTTGGACATTTTCTTAGAATCAGGGGCTATTGGAGCTTTTTATCAGAAAAAAATGTCCAATGCGGGAATTGAACCCGGGTCGTAGAAGTCGAATACCAATGTTTAGACCATCCTTCCACCGACCTATTAGAGACCTTTAATATAATATAATATATACAAATTAGTTATACTCTTGGTCTTTCTTAGAGGTAAACTTCCGTCAGTGTTCACCTTTATTTGTTCAAGATTTTATAAACGTGGTCGTTCAAGAGAGGTTCCTTATATTTAACCAATATCGATATATATGTATAGAAAGATGTCAATAATGTTTATCAGCAAACGTAATAAAGAGATACAGTAGAACCTTCCTGTACAGGACACCTAATTGCAGAGCCAAAGTGTCCTTTAGGGAGATGTCCTCTTACCGGAGAGTTGCTAAATTGTAAAAATGGTAAATTTGAAAACGAAAACTGTCCTTTGTGGAGGTGTCTGCTAGCGGGGTGTCCATTAAAGGGAGGTTCTACTGTATTGAATTTCAAAATAAAGGCAATCAGCCATTGCGATATTTTATTGTTGTAAAAATTGCAACTCCCGAGCATTACGCTCATCAACAGGCTGTAGAGATTTCTAATGCTAAAAAAATTGTAATTGTTCTACAATCATCTAACGACAGATTCTCGAAAAATACTGAGCCACCATACCTTTTCGGTAAACATATCGATTTTATTGAGATTGAAAATGTATTTTATTACTTTAATGACATGGTTTATTAAGGTGAAAACATCAGGGTTCCAGTTATTAGTTTATTTTTGAAATTTTAAATAAAATCTCTATCTTTCTCTTTCTGGCATGAAATTCCTACAAGAGAAACACAATACAATAATACAAAGCAATAACGCGCCATCTATATATAACAAATGAAAACATTAAGACGCGAATGTTTCTTTTCACAAATAAATCAAAATTCAAAATTATATTTTCCCTCGCAGTAAGGACTGTAGAAATTTGATTTATATGTGAAAAAGAAACATTCACGTCTTAATGTTTTCATTTGCTGCAATACAATAAGATTATGGTGTTTTTTTCTAAATAGGGATGCAGAATATTATTGAATTTTAAATATACAGTCGATTCTCGATAATTTGAAACTCAAAGAACCAGGGAAAATTTTCAATTTATCAAGAGTTCAAAATAACAGGAGTTCAAACAACCAAGAGGGAGGGAAAGAAAAATCAAGTAAACAAGAGTTTGATATCAAAATTCGTGATTTATTATTTTAAACCATTGTACAGTTATTCACAAATCTTCATCTGTGGTAAGATACTATTCCTTCAACTTCAAATTACCGAGTGGACCAATTAATATTGATTTTATTCAACTTATCAAGTATTTTTTATTAAAATGGACACTTCGGCAAGTTAGAGTTTTTTTTTTATTTTCTCAACGTTTCGACAAAAATATTTTGTCTTCTTCAGGAGAATTAAATAAAATAAAGCATTTAGCAAGGCGAGAAAATAAAAACTCTAACTGGCCGAAGTGTCTATTTTTCATTGAAATATGAATGCCGGCCAGGCAGCCTCTATTTTTACGATTATCAAATATTATTCAAGGGACCAGAAGAAAATTTCAAATTATCGAGAGATTTAAATTAACGAGTTTCAAATTATCCAGAGTCGACTGTAAGTTTTTTTTTTAGAATTCTAATAGAAGAAATAGATGGGTTTTATTGTTGCCTTTAGCTTTTATCGATTCTTCGATGTTTGGCAACGTGTGGTGTTTTTAGATCTTCTTCTTCCTGGGGCAGCTTGCTTGCAGTCTCGGACTAAGCTTCGTGCTATCTCTGTTGGTGGAGCGGCCGTTCCTGGCACTCAGGAGGCGGCTGTTGTCCTGGCCCCCATCCCCAGCCTCTCAAGATGAAGAGAGGCCGTCCAAAGCCACGAAAGAAGATGAGGCCAAGTTGTACCTATCCAACGGCGAGCTGGTGATCGTAGCTCCCACCAAACCCATTCAAGAGAAAGTCTCAACCAACCAACCTCCTGACGTGGCTGTCTGTCATCTCTGAATAGGAAGCTTCGAGTTCAGCAAATTCTCCTTCTTAGAGAGAAAGAAAGAGATACTGTAGGACTGTTTATTTGTCAGCTAAACACACAACCTCGACAGTCTCTGACATTCTTTCTTCATTTGTATGATTTTGCCATTTGGTTTTGAGCGTCGAACTCATTTGTTTTTATAATCCCATGTATTCCTTTCGTTTTGATATATTTTGAATTGTTTTGATATTTATTAAAATGTTTACCTCTATATCGACAAGTTGAAATTTGAACAAATATTTTTTTTTTCTCTCAATTTTTTTTTATATATATTTTATAATACCTACACAAATATATTCACATTATAAATTAGTTATCAAAATATGTTTACTAAAATATCTGTAAATATGTAAATAAATATGACATTCTGATATACATACCCAATACACGGACTCCTGTTCTAAAATATATTTATTAGGTACTGCTCGAAAAGAGCAACCTAGGTTATAATATTTACAATGAATAATATGTAAAAGTTCTTCGCATAAAAAGTGTCCAAGGCGGGATTTGATCTCGGTTCATGGCTGTCGGAAATAGACGGTTTATATCGCTTCTTCACTGACTTTTTTCTAATATTCGAAATGGTTTATCTTTACATATTTCTCTAATAAATTCAAAAAAGGCAAATAAATCTTTAAATCACATCGAAAAAATTGTTTTATGTAATATATACAAATTATACAAAAGAAATTTCATACTGAGACAATGTATACAATGTTGTTGTTGCTTCTTATCCCCTTGTGTGAAGATTACACGAATTCCATGAGTTCATGATCTCACGGAATGGGATATAGGGGTACAGCTTTCATTGATAATGGCACAATGATCTAGGCACACTTTGGTGAAAGTCTGACTTTTCCTGTAGCTTGAGGCCGTTCCTAACATGGAAGCCTTTGCTGCCGACTCTAACATGGGAACAGACGCAGCTCCTCTGTATCTCTGGAGAGGGACCTTTGCTGAGGTCCATCAACCGGGTCAGTTGAACTAAGGATTTTTAAAGAGTGTTTAAATGTATACAATGTAAGCATATAATTAAGAAAATAACTTATTCTCATCGTGCAAAATAACTTAAAGTTGCTGATGGCTATAGCCATATATCGGAAAATATATCAACTAAACGCTTAAAAGAATTATTCCAGAATATTGGTATTTGGGGAGAAAGAGTATTTGGTTATTATTTTGGAATAATTAAAAATTAAGCGATTAGTATATATATATATTCCGATTGATGAGACGAGTTATAAACAACTTTAATTTTCCCTACCAGAAGATGCTTTTTTCTTGATTACCTTTTTCAAATTTTATTTTATTTAAATTTAAAGCGCTATGTCCCTCTAGGGAAACTTGCGCTGTCATACATATATGCCTTTACATTTGTCTATACATATATTTACAATAATTTTAGGCCGTGAATAGAATAGTTATATGATGTTAACAATGAGAAAGAACAGAGAAAAAAAAACGAGAAAAAAGAACTGTGTACAAAAGAAAGAAGTGTCTGGAAATATGTACAATAAGCATAACATAAATTATCAGTTTCTTAAAAGATATTTGTTGAAATATAATATAAAATATATCTACAAAAGGTATTGAATTTAATATACATTTTTTACTGGAAATAAAAATACTTGGATCTGTTAATATCAAATTTTTGTCGATTCTATAGTCTTGAAAAACAGGGCAATCTAGTAAAAGTTGTAATGAGGTTTGTTTCTCATGTCCACAAAAACATCTTGATGTACCTTTGTTCCTCTTCAAAGCACTATGCCTATGAGTTATATAAAGTACACCCATACCTCGCTTTGCGTCGGGGTTACGTTCCAAAAAAACACGACGCAAATTGAAACGACGCAAAGTAAAAATATGTGAAGGCGCAATCAAAAACAAAGGTGTTGCCATATTTTAGGAAAAAAAATAAAGATTCGAATCCAAAACAACGCAACTTCGAAAATCTAACGACGCACAGTGAAGATCAGTAAAAATTAAGCAGCGACGCAAATTCGAAAAAAACGCAAAACGAAACGACGCAAAGCGAGGTATTGGTGTATATATTTCACAAGTATTATACACTTGAATGTTAAAAAAAGGTATCTCTATACTAATATTTCTACTATATAACTATAGAAAATTAAGGATTTTGTCTAAAGTTAACCAATATAAAAACATCTATTTGAACTATTTTAAAGATGAATGGTGCAATGTTATTCTCGATTCAAAATCCAACTGAATTTTTATTTGAGATTAATTTATTTGAGATGAATAAGTCTTAAGACTGGTTCGATTCTTTAGTAAGGTTCCTCTAAGATGATGGATTCATAGCCATAGTATGGTGGTAAGACTTGGTTGTCTTTGTTTCTCTTCGTTTGATTCACAAATGTAGTACATCCTCTTGATTTCGTGCCTTTAATGCTCCGTTCAATAATTCTTTAAAAAATATCACACACACCTTCTATTAAATCTTATGTTCTTATAATTGCATTCGCTTCATAATCATCAAGAGAAAATAAGCAGAAGTTATTTACAGAAGCAGATTATAAACAGGAAAACTGAATTAATACAATTAATGTCATATTAGACATGCACGCATCATGGAGGTAAGTGAGTCAGTATGAAGTTTAAACAAAAATAGTACAGTCTGCACCACGCTGACGAGGGCCAACAGCCCTAAATGCTTTCGTGGTTGACTTATCTTGATTTATAAAGAAATTGAGTTGGCCAAATATCACGGAACAAGTTAAATAAACGTTTAGTTTATTTTTGTTCCACTAAATGGCGCTCTGCCATCTAGAAATGCTCATGTGAGCCTGGTCAGGATATGCCTTCTTTTTGTTAATAAAATAGTTATATCTTTTATACTATTTGTAGATAATCCTCTTCAACCATTAATACCTCAGTGACGTATCGATTTGAAAAATGATAAAAAATCTCATCACCAGTTTAATATATCAAATTCTACGATATAACACTTTCTGAAAAAAAAAAACAATTATATTCTATAGAAATAACTCTATTTACGTTATCCGGGTTTTTGTGTGTTTCAGATATATTGAATTAGGTTACCTATAAAGACATTAAACTATCATTTACCTTAACATAAGAGAAAGTGGATTTTCATAACGTCGGAATAAAATGTAAAAGGTCTCTGTGATTAACTCTTTTTTAATTTATAATGAGTGTTAATGTATCTTTGAGATCATTTTATAAGAGGTTCTGAAAAAAGAACCACGTAATTAATACGCAGGAAATAGGGTGGTTTGATATCTTCTGAAAACTTTCGCAGATAAAGTTTTTAACGAAGACTTTGAAATAGCAATAATTGATATCGAAGAGATCAGAAACAATACTTGGAGTGTGACTTACTAGAGTATATTCTCAACAACGATATTTCTATGTCAATATATTATATCAAATAGTTATATATAATGAAATATGAAAAAATGAAAGAAAAAATAAAAGATAAAAAATCAGGTGTTGAAATCAAAAATAAAAATAAAAATAGCATATCCTGACCAGGAGCACATGTGCTTTACAGAAGGCAGATGTTTAGTTGATTTCTGTTCTACCAGATGGCGCTCTGACTTCTGTAAAGCATATGTGCTCCTGGTCAGATTATGCCATTTTTTAAAATGAAATATCTAGCTATGTTTAGTTCATATGGATAGGAACCTTTTGAAAATAGAGCAATCCATAAATAAATCTTCAATTAAAAAGGCATATATTGGATCAAAATATCATTTATTTTACCAATATTTCATTTGGCTGAACGCCAACTTTTATCAAGGTATTATAACATATTAATGTGTGTCAACAACCTCTTATTGGCATACATTAAAATGTTATAATACCTTAATAAAGGTTGACGTTCAGCCAACTGATATATTGGTAAAATAAATTATATTTTGATCCAATATATGCCTTTTTAATTAATAGATAGAATCTGTTTTATTCTCTAACTTATTGACTCTTTCCAACTCTTCTCCAATATATTTTTGTATTAAAGAAACGTGTATAAGAGAGTTTGCTGTGTTTCAGTTTAGATATTACTATATTTCTCCGCCGTATGTTGCAACGATGGATAATATTTATTTTTATATATTAATATAAATAGATGATAATGATGAGTAAGAGAAAAAAATGAGTAGGAATAAGGAAGTTTATATTATTATTTTTGAGGTGAATATTCTTAATGTATCAATATACTGTTAATCCTGTCTATAACGCCCCCCTCTAAATAGCGCCTTTCTCTCTATAACGCCCGATTTTAAACATTAATATTTAAACATTTTAATTAAAAGTGACCTGTGTATAGCACCCCCTCTCTATAGCTCCCTATTTTGGTGAGTTCAAAGAGGGGGGCGCTATATACAGGTTTGAAGGCAAGATTAAGCAATTGAACCAAGCTTCAAAATCGGCTTTCACAAGTCATACGCTTTTTATATATATAAATACCTTCTCTTAAAATATATTTTTTCAATGTATTTAAATGGGAGATGGATTTGTCAAATAAATATCATCCTTCGCAACTTTACGGGGTAGGGGTGCACCAAAATAGTGAACCTTTCCTTTTAAAATGCATTTAAACAATAAATATTTTCACAAAAAAGGTGCCCCTTCAGACTCATAATACCCAACATACCTGTAAATTTGAGAAAATTGGTACCACTAAGATAAAATAAGTATTATTATAAGTATTATTGTTCAAGACTGCTTAAAACCAAATTATAAGAATCCATATCAGTAATTTTAGAGTAAGTATTATTATAATACAATATAAAGCTGTTATGATTATAGAACGACATTTAACAAGTTTTTGCCGCAAATGTTTCTTTTTACAGAACAAAAAAATCGTAATTTCAATTATTAAAGGAGAAATAACGACTATTTCTATCCTTGAGATTTTCGTAAAAAGAAAAATTTGAGGTAAAACTTGCTAAATATCGTTCTATATGTATTATTATGTATATAAAATGTTTTATATATTGACGCTGATAGAGCCCATTTTTATAATTTAAGCCTCACAAATTTCTATCTAAATTGGCGCAATTTAAACCTGACTAGTACTAACTAGTTGTTTTCGAATTGGTTATTTGAATGTTAGTTAACATCTACTCTCAGTATAGTTATGTTAGCTTCCTAAATCAATATTTTTTATCAAATTCGATGAATTAACGCGCCATCTGTATTTATAAATGGGAACTTTCTTATCGCGTAGGTTTCTTTTTCCAATAGAACGATTTCCTACTGTCTTTGCTAAGGTAGAAAACTGACTCATGAGTGATAATCTCTACCAGTTCTTATCCAGTAAAAGCACCGATAATCAGAACAGAATGGAATATTAAACTTGCAAAACCTCAGTGATGGTTCATCACTGAAAAAAAGTTTCTCCCAACATATTTTCATTATATTGAGAAAAATTAGAATAATTTTACAACATATTCCCTCTAAAAAAATCTTACATTTCTAAAATATAATTCTGATTTTATATAATCCTATAAGTTTTTAAAAAAATTAAAGGTATAAAACCTATTCTTTAAATTTTCAGTAGTTATGAGTACTTATTTTAAAAAACACTTTTATAAATTTATTGAAAAGGTGATTGTGTGTTTCCTACACTGAAACAACAGTTTAATTATTATTGTAATTGTTTAGCGATTCTATTATATTAGTGTTATAGTATTAAAAAAACTTTATTTTTATTAAAAGGCACTCCAGACAGAAAAAGAGAAAATCTTTTCTAGCCCAAAGAGTGTCTAATATTCTTATAGTTTCAAAGGAAAATCACGTTAAATTGCCATATAATATATTATAGCAGATATGCACAATGATATTATATAATTCTATATTCACAAATAGTTATTTTGTGTGTGCTAATGAACCCAGTGTTCTGAAATATTAAATGATGGAACGCACATGATTTGTTGATTATTTTAGAAAGAGATTCGTTATTGAGAAACACTTGAATATCTTCCATGATTTAAGTTGTTTATGGTTATTATATTGTTTGTTTTGGTAATAAAATGTATTAAAAACTATATCGTTGTAGTGTTGTGATCTCCAGCAGTGAAAAAATTGAATCTCGATACAACTCTTATATTTTTCCTTTATTATTCTTGGTGTTTCAATGCCTCTATGTGTGTAATTAACAATGCATATATGTCAAAAGTTTAGTCCTCCTCTGTACAAATTATATCAATTAAAACCATCCTTAGTTATACAGTGTAGGATGATTTTTTAATTTTGAAAAGTAGACATTTTTAACTTGTGAAAAAAATAGTTCAAAAGTAAAATTGTTCTGGGATCAGGTGGATAAATTAAGAAAACGGCATCTTCTGATTGTGAATATAAAATTTGCTGATGGCTTGCGCCATCCGCCCCTGGACACTTTTATTTTTTCCGTTCGCCATTACTCTTCATATTTTCACCCTTTCATACTTCATCCAAAAAGGTTAGAAATAGTATATATTTCTCTTTGAAATAATTATTGATTTTTCACAGAAAAGAAACGTATGCGGTGAAACTTTAAGTGTTGTTTTATAATCATACGCCGCAGTCCTTTATAATGTGATATTAACTATTCGCTGATATTTAATTATATAATATAATATCAAAGAATAGTTGATATTTATTCCTACAGATGGCGCAGAGTATCGGAAACTTTTAGTTTCACGATCAGGAGATGCCTTTTTATTAATTTTTATCTTGTGATAAGGAAAATATAAGCTGCTTATAACGCGGCAGGTTTCTTTGTAAAGAAAAACTTTTTCTACACTCTTACTGCATTGGTAAACTATTGGTAGGGTTTGGTTCATTAGCGGTAAACCCTTCCAACCATTTCGACAGTTTAATCTACCCTACCGGTATAATATTTAATTGGGCTGTTCTGCTTTTAAATAAAGAACCGAAGAGGTACTTTTGGTGTAGGTATTCAGAATGATCTATTAACACATTTCGATAGTAGAAATATAGATAATTATCAAATTATAAAACTATTTTAGACGCGTAATATTCTTTTTAAAATAAAACGATTTCAACTGCCCTTAATGTAATGGAAAAATTAAAGGGAGGGCCTGGCTCATCAGTGGTGAACCCTCCCAGCGGTTTCGCCAGTTTATGTTGATAACAGATGGCGCGCTAGTGCGCATCGAAATATAATAGATAATTATATATTCCTGTTTCGAGAAAACTTTCCGAAAATATTCATAAATATCTCTTAAATAAATTTAAGCATATTGCAACATCGTTGCCATCCGTAGTTGAAAGCATGAACCATTTACTATGAAATATGTAAATTACTATGATGAACTTACTTAACTAAAGAATATACACTCATGGTAAAACCTTGTGGAAGTGTTACCTTTTAGCATGTTTATCGGGATTCAGATAATAACTGAAGGATATTTGATATACGGTGATCTTTATTGAAGACACACGAGATAAACAAGTGTGAACAAAATTGCCTCTGTCTCCATCAAAATAAATTTGACAACCAAGATTTTCGACTTCTTAAGTTTTGTCCATTAGTGTATACGATAAGGGCTTATGATATAGGATGCGGAATCAATGAGAAAAATGAAGCAAGTTAAAGGAAAGGCAAATTAATTGCTGTTTGAATATAGAGCAGTGGGTGTCGTTGGAGATTTGAACGTCTTATATTGCAGCGGAAGATGAATTCGGTACACTCATGGACAAAACTTAAGGAAATGAATGTTTTTTTTTTTAAAGAAAACAGAGTCAATTTTGTTCCCACTTGATTATATCGGGTCTTCAATAAAGGCAACTGCGTATCAAATATCTTTCAGAGTTATTGTATAAATGCCAATATCCTTAAGTTTTGTCCATATGTGTATTGCTAGTAGGAAACAACCGATATCATGGAACAAAGATATATCTATTTCTCTCAAACATAACGCATCATAGCTTGCAATTATAATTAGAATCTCCCATAAAAAATAGTAGAGCTATGAAGAGTGGTCTGGTGTATTAAATTGGCCACATCACTGGTAGGGTTCACTACTGATGAGCCAAGCCCTCTAAATATTTTCCATCTTAATAAGAACATCCTGAAGATAGAGTTTACCTGGCCGGCATTCATATTTCTGTGAAAAATAGACACTTCTGCCAGTTAGAGTTTTTTTTTTCGAAAAAGATTTTGCCGAAACGTTGAGAATATAAAAAATATTTGGCCGAAGTGTCTATTTTTCACAGAAATTAATAAGAACAGTTTGTTATCTATTTAGGAATGGAATTTCGTTTTTACTATTTTTTTTCTCTTCTAAAAACATATGCGTGTTCTTTGGGTCAATGCAATTTAGAAGACTCTGGTTAGTTACAAATTCGTAAGGCCCACCTAGAGACTTTGACCTATGGCCGCATCAGTCCAGGATGTCTGTTTACATGCTTGTTCGGCGGTACAAATACTAAAATTGGAACGATACAGGATGGCTATGACTTTGTCACTGAGCCGATTCTACCAACTTAATGACGAAGTTGACAAAAGACATTTAAAAAGTTTTATATCATTTTGAATTGTGTGTAAGAGATGCCTCTTTATTTCTTCATCATAATATTCCTCTATATAAATTTTTTTTTATATATTTTCGTGCGGTGGAATTGGCTCAGCCATTTTATCATCTAAACATCATCTTGACTATCTCGCAAATTTTTATGTAATTTTTAATTAAATGAAGTTCCCTTTGGACTGAGGAGGACTACAGATACAATATATGGTGACCAAATGGGATTTTGGTAATCACCAAATCTGATGTTGTGGCTTTATTGCCGAAACGAAGTCTTCTAGATTGCAGAAGCAGAAAAAAAAGTTCAACAGAATTTACATATTTTTTGCGTCTATTTTGACGGGAGAATATTTTTTACACTCTCTATACGAAGAAACTGTGTGCCTTAAATACATTAAACGAATATAATTCCCTTATTTTATAAATATAAAAGAGTAAATTGGTAAAGACATCTTGACATAGCTTCAAGATCTTGAGGTGTGTACCGAGTTTGACTATTACAGAAAGAAGTAGGTTACGCGCTGCAATTTTTTTATTAAAAATAAAATTATAGCTTTTAAGAAAGAGAAAAAAAAAGTATACATATAGATGTTTTTCTTTAAAGAATTACTATTCTAATTTACTATGAGAACTATTCATATAAAAATTTCACATCTTGAATTAAAAAACTATTTCCTAATACATGATATTTCGACGATCAGAACTTTCATATTTTTCAAAAGTTTTGAAAAAGTTGTGCTATTTAAAAAAATATTTGGTCTTATGGATTGCGATCTTTTTTGAAGGATATATGAAAAATGAATATATTACTAGAATATAAAAAGAAAAAAATATATGGCATGGCTCAATGAGCATATTGTATATTAATACATTACTTGTAATATATGGCTCTATATATTGTAAATATATCTATGGCATTTTTTTCGGGAATAATTTTATCTATAGGAGCATTGGGCGCCTTTCACGTCAAAATAAACGTCGACACTAGACGCGATCTATTGAGTTCGCCGCAAACTAGCGGCCTCAAGGTGACAAAGTCACAACACCAGCTTTGGTAAACTGAGAAACGTCCACCTAGAGTCAATGGTTTCGGGCTAATGGCCCTCGTCAGCCTAGAATGGACTTTATTCCATGATATCCACACAGGATCTAATTGGATCTTCACAATCTTCCAAAGAGGTGTTTGGCTGGCAAAGTGGCTAGGTCAAATTTTTGGCCAAAATATCTATTAAAAAGAAAAATAGGATTTACAGACTCTCACATGAGCATTTTAGATGGCAGAGCGCCATCTAGTGGGAAAATAAACTTAACGTGTATTTAGGTTTGTTCTATAATATGATAAATTAAAAAATGAGTTGGTCAAATATTATGGAATAAACCTAAGTAAACGTTTAGTTGATTTTTGTTATCGCTCTGCCATTTAAAAATGCTTATGAGAGCGGTCAAAAAATGATTCTTTTATTTTTAATATCAACACCCAATTTTTAATTATTTTTTTCTCACAAATATATTACTATAGAAATATACTGGCGGAATGAAAATTAAAAACTGATTAATTTTAAACAAATTTTACGTTATATATCGTTTCATAAATAACCCGGATTTTACCAAAGGAATGCTTGTCCAGCCTATAATGTTTCAACCTATAACCCATTGATATGTGATATTCAAAATATATTTTCACTAACTAATTATATATATGTAATATTTATGCAAATGTGATCCTGCCGACGTATGGATAAGCTGACAGTCGTGTACGTGAGGCGAGTGTTGATGTTCTTCCCTCACGCGGACAACAAGAAGCAGAGGCAGGGCTATATGTTAGCACAGAGAGGGATCGGGGACAGCCCACGGGAGAGAGGTAGAGGCCATGACACAAACTTGGATGCTTATCACCGAGACATGGAGAGCCAGACTGGAGCGGCCTGCCAAGAAACACACCCTAGAACCATCTGCTGCTGACCCCCCGCCAAAACCTGTCCTGTTTACAGGGGTCGTCCCATGGGCTGGCCTTTTTCCTCCCCTCTGTCCCTGCCACAAGCTGACCGCTCTCTCTTTGGATATTTTTTTTTGACGTCAACATTTTTAGTTTTATATACAAATAGGAGTTTACAGGTATTATTAATAAAGATATAGCATATATACAAAATATGGGTGTGGTAGCAACTAGAAACGGTTGTACATTTTAAAAGAAGGGTAGAATCTTTTAAGGTATCGGATCTAACTAATTGGAAGATATGTGACATATACTTAAAGTGTCATACAGTTTAAAATATACTATACTAGACGAATGACCCGGGCAACGCCCGGGTTTACACAATTAAATGTAGTATTCAAACACATTAAACATAGCAAAATAAAACATTGCAAATATAGCAAGAGCAGTTATTTTAAACGGCGAATTAGATCAGTTATAGCAGAAAATGAAAATATATATGTAAATATGTGAAATAGTCATAAATTAGGAAACCTGTAAATATAGTTAAGGACTTGCATTGTAATTAAGAAAAAACTTCTCGTCTAGAACGCTCAGGTGACCTGCCGGCGGCGCGCGCCCGTTGGCAGCCGGCGAGCACGTGACTTCCGTGTGCGCGCGCATGGCTGTCGGCGAGGGCCCACGCGACCGCGGCGTCCTGCCGGCGGCGCGCGCCCGAGTGTTCTAGAGGGCGCTGCTCGTGAGCTAAGTAGAATAATATTTGAATATATAGTTTTAATAATTAATTTATATATTTTTTAAAATAGCCTATCGTCATCTCCGTTATTTTAAACTATGTATGGGAATTTTGGTTTGAATTAGTGAACTACTGCGAATTTGTATACCGGACATACAAACCAACAAACAAACAGACAAACATACAAACATTCATTTATATATATATAGAAGATATATCAAAATAAATAGAAAATGTTTCATTATATATTAATGGTCTTTTTTTCTCATATCAAGATGATATAGTAGCGGACGTTATAGATTAAAAAATCCGGATGAAGTTTTGTAATCGTGGCGTAATTTGAAATACACAATGAAAGATACCTATATCATAAGAAAGTACAATAAATATACATGTGGGACGCTTATTTATAGAAGGAATCAGTTCAGATTAGAGAAACTACGCTTTTTTTCTTAATTACTGATCATTTCCTCGTCAAAAAGAGCTAGCTCTTAGAAACAGTTCGTGAGTGGAGAGATCGCCCATTAACAATTTTATTTTTCACAAAAATAATTTAAAACCTACTTTTATGTATTGTGCGTACTTATTATAATAAGAATAATCATGAGATTATAAACCCAACCCATCCCTTCCCCCGAGGAGGTTTCACCAGTTTAAATTACATCAGAGTAAGACTTTGCTGTAGCATTATTCAAAGCAGGAAGACTAGAACTGTTTAATCTTCATTAAAGAGCTAACGACATCAAAAGGTAATAATAGTAACTTTGACATTGGGGGACTGTAAAGGATTTTCTGAATGAATTCCCTATCTAATTTCTAGACACGGTACTGCCAAACGTCAATGTATCAAAGTTTTTACAACCACCATAACTTACAATACCTTGGATATTTTGTCATTAAAAAAGATTGGGATGCATCAATAATTGTGTGTTGATGAACGAATATCCAACAAATATCCCATTAGTAAATTAAATTTTATTGCCATCTATCGTTAAAATTTTACACAAATAAATTTACTGGCAATGTGTTTCTTTTAAATATCATCAAATATTATCTCTACAGAGATAATATTTGATGATATTTAAAAGAAACACATTGCCAGTAAAAATATCCCATTGTAAAGTTCAAGATCCACACTTGACAAACTTAAAGGATTGAATGAAGATAAGAAAAATATATATATGTAACACTCGCTAGGAAATAAATAAAAAACTTTAAAAGCATTCCTCGGTCAAGGTCATTTCTGGTATGATAAAGTCGTTATTTTATTAAGCCCGTTGAAGAGCGATTATCGCTTGAATGCTAACGTTTTTTAATAAATATAAACTCATTGTGAGAAAATAGATCCTTATATTTATTTAATTCCTAACTGTGATTAGCAAAATGATCACTTTTAGATGGCTGTAGTTTTCAAGATAATGATAATATAAATACTATATATATATATATATATATATATGTCATAATATATGCTCTTCCGGGATTAATAAAACAAACCAACAGCCAACGAGAGAGAGATGAGCAGCTAAAGCGAGACACTTTAGACAACTAACTTACGACCATTTTTGTCCACATTCCAGAGGGGGGGGCCGTCACCACCTGGCGACTATCCTGGTTAGCCCCCCGGTTGTGTACACAGGGAAAACAGTCGTTCAGCTGATAACCGCTCGCTCGCTCTCTCTCGGCCGGCTGCCCTGGATGATTGCTCTAACAACTCGACGTGTGATTATTTCTCTCCTCACCACATTTACCACTATATTGTCACATTGAAAGTCGACAGGATAAGACCTGGCCGGGAGGCGAATCCCTCATATACCGGAGTATGAAGAAACAAGAAGCAAAGCCACGATGATCGACCAAACCCAACTCAACTGTAACCACTCCTCTTCGAGCCCTCAACCCCTTCCTCGCCAACCTTTGAACCGTGATCCCGAAGAAGTATTCACCTACGACGGAGATGGAGCTGCCACGCACTTCTTCCAGCACTAGATCTACTCAAGAACGATCGCCGTGCCAGAGCAGGACACCTCCCGCCATCATGGACAAGACTCCGCCATCTCCCTACCGCTACTGTGATGTACAACACTGGTACGCACAGTGTCACAGACAGAACTCTCCCGAAGCTCAATGAACTTACCTGCGCCCTAAACCAACATAACTCGTGAGTGTAATTGTCTTAACTCCTACCATTCATTCTTTAAATAAGTCATTCCTTGTAGATTGTCCCAATATTTCCATAATTAGCTCAATATGTGTGAATATGTAAAAATATTTAATATTTCCATTTATCTCTCCACCCCTATTAACAGTGATCTTATTATCCATATTATATCTAGCTATGTGAAACCCATTTAATTAGTTACCTTACCAGTAGATGTAACAATCTTCATTTTAATTAAATAATTTCCATTTTAACGTAACTCTTTAAAAAAAAAAATCATAAAAAAAAAATGGAATTCTACCTATTAACGCTTTACGATTTTTTACTATTAACAATAAAATTTTCATGATTATTATTTATAAAAATATGCCTCCAGCACCTAAACTTTTGTATAGACCTCTCCTACTTGTAAGCACGGCTCACGAAAAATAATTTCTTTCCCTAATCGATTCAAAATTCACCCTGTAATTCAGGCGTCGAAGAATTCCAACCACCACGTGAGCCTTGCGCACAACCAACCCTTGGTGACTCTTATCTATCTTCCCCTTAATGCCCCTCTCAATCTTACAACTTTGTTAACTTTATACCAGCTCAGGACCTTTATAGAGAATTATTGATTAATCAATTATCGAACTTCTATATTTTCATTTCAAAATCCTAACCTTCGCCCTTCATTTATGATAATATATTTCGCAGTTCATCTCTAGCATATCCACCGACCCACACCATCTAGCCAATGGTGTGTTCGTCACAGGATGCAGATTGACTAACTGTTAGGTATTTATCAACTCCTTTTTGTTCGCACTTGAACAATCTGCATCGGGCGACACAGTTCGCTTCTTCTTCTCGCGCCACACGTTCGCCACACGGACCCTGTCTTCAAATCTATGTTTGTCCATTGTCCAAACCAGCACGATATAGGCTACCTTCGATATTTCCCACGGAGGTACGTTAAACATCGTCGCTGATTTTGTCCGGTCCGTCATCATTTCGCGCAGACATGGGTCTTACTTTCAACCCCACCGCGAAATCATCGCCTTGCACAAGCTCCCACGATGGTTCAAACACCTCGTGTCCGAGCAGCTTGTCACTTGTAACGGACAACGCAGTCCTCGTCCCAATTTTTGGCACTGTGCGCGCATACTTTCCGCAAATTAAATATAAGTCCATTCGACTTCCTCACCTTCACACGGGACTTTTCCCCCCGGACTCGCTACACAAGTAACTACATAGATAAGTTAGATTGGCCCAGGGCAAGTTTCCCCTCGCTCTGTTCGCCGAGGTTCTAACATTGTATGTAGTTTTATATTTACCTCAGTCCTGAGCTCACACAATTGTCAACCTCAATCTCATTTCTCGTACTCTACACTTATAGCATAGAAAGCCCATGACAAGTTTCCCCTTGCCATGTCCGCCTGAAAAATATCTTAAAGTGTAGAGTTCCCCAGACTTAATGATCTTCAGAATTTCACCATATGTATGTGACTCTTCTTCTCGTTGTTCACACTCCTCCATATCACTTCCCTTATAGTACATTAGATTTTGTTGTATATAGTCTTTTATAACCTTGATATTTTCAAAGATTTCCTTAAATGTCAAACTCCCCGGTGTTGTAAAACTGCTTGTAAATAATATTTACTTGTGTACTATACAATTTTTATTTACATAAAACTATGTCACCATTACCTTAACTAATTTTAACTGTAAAATTATTTTCGCTATTCCTGGCTTCTCCAGCTTTAAATATACTTAAACCATGTTCAGCCTTCTTCAACGGGGGCCATATGTCATAATATATGCTCTTCCGGGATTAATAAAACAAACCAACAGCCAACGAGAGAGAGATGAGCAGCTAAAGCGAGACACTTTAGACAACTAACTTACGACCATTTTTGGCCACATTCCTAAGGAGGGGGGGCCGTCACCACCTGGCGACTATCCTGGTTAGCCCCCCCGGTTGTGTACACAGGGAAAACAGTCGTTCAGCTGATAACCGCTCGCTCGCTCTCTCTCGGCTGGCTGCCTGGATGATTGCTCTAACAACTCGTCGTGTGATTATTTCTCTCCTCACCACATTTACCACTATATTGTCACATATATATGTCTACCCTTGTTGATGATTCAAGATTATAAAAAGAGATTAAAAAAATGTTTGCCCCTTTGTAGGTCATTATAATATTAAAGATCAATACCAATATATTTGATGAAAAATATTATTGTTATTGTGTAAGTTATAGCATTCAAAATCAAACCAATATTAGAACAAAAAATTTGCGCTATTAGAAAAATTTAATTAGGCACTATTGAAGATCATAACTGAGATTAGATCAAGATGTTTTGCTACTGTTCAATCAAAATCGTAGCTGATGATTACCATAATTTCAAGATCTGGTCTAAAATTGTAGTGCTCAAGATACTAACTAAGAGTATCAAAATGATTTTACATTTTGATATTCCAAAGTGATTTTTAGGACGAAATATCAGGTATTTGTAGGTGGTGATACAGTTCTTGAATTTATATTCAAGCTTAGAAAAACTGCTCAGCTCTGAAATATAATTAAACAGATTGATTCCAGTGATTAAAGGCGTTAGTTGAGAACTTCCTTGAATTTTTTGAATTTCTTTTCGAAATGTTAAAACAAAAATAGAGATGAAAGTTTGAATGATTAATTAATAAACACCTAAGCAAATTTAGACACATAATGTTCCAAGAGAAAGGTTCTATAAGAGAAAGCTGGTACAACAATGGTGAAAGTAAAAAATCATATTTTTCCCATTGATTGGAACTTGCATGAAGGGGGCTGTATAACATCGGGTTCGGGCACGGCGAAGAGTGCCAATTCCTCTAGAGCTATGGGCCGTTGTGGCCAGGAAACACCAACCTACTCGGGGCCCGGTGGAGGGAAGTTTACCATCGAACCACCAAGATCAAGTTCGGCCGTGAGCTGCAGTTCCGGGAGTTCTCGGCAGCGGAGGAGCCAAACCATTTGACATCCCGGCCGTGGAGGCGGATGGCAGAAAATTCTTTCTTCAGTCCTGGGGAGAAACGCAAACCACCACCATGCCAGCCTCAACTCCCCAGGACACTGAGACGCTGCGGTGGAGGAAGCCACCACATAAATTCTTCAAGACGGCGGCGAGGAAGCTGCAGCACATCCACCATCAGCAGCTGCAGCAGGAGGCCCAGAAGAGGACGGAGAAAGCCAGGACGAAATGCAGCGACGGGCCAAGTAGCCTCGTCCGCCCTCGAGTTCCGCCAGCTCGAGGGCGACGTGAGCCCCGGGTGGCAGCGAGGTGAGTTAACTTCATCTTCTTGTTCTCATGTAAACTAACCTGGTGTGTTGATGTCTCCAGGAGCTGCCCCCGGCGACCAACTGCCGGTCACCGTGGACCCGCCCCTCAGTCCACGGTGCGGCGCTCCTCGAAAGTCACCCCGCCCGTCGCCCCGTCCAGCTCCGTCCTCGGACCTCCCCTCGCCGCTAGACCTCCGCCGCAGTCCGCCATCCGTCTCCTGCCCCGCTGTCCGTGGACTCCTGGAATTGTAGCTCCGGCCTCCCCCCACCGGCTGGTCACAGCGGCCCAGCCGTGTACAGGCCCCCGCCCCCTTCATGCTCAAAATTTACAATATATGTATATATATTTTTGAATAAAAAAATAATAAAAAGTTGGATTTATCTGACTTCCAAAATAAATATATATGCCCTAGAACATTGGTCCTTCACACCCGAACAAGTAAATCTAGAATATATATATATATATATATATATATATATAAACCAAAGAAATTAACATGGGTTAATTCTTCAAAATAGATGAAACAGAAAAGGTCGTTGTATGATGAGGAAGAAATGTTCAACGTTCTGGTCATCCAGGGAGAGAGAGAGAGATCCCCACGTCTTAAATCTAATATAATGTTGTAATCATATAATATTTACCTATTTTCATATTAAAAATGCCCGGTAAATGATATGCTGAAATGCCAATAGATATCAAATATTAATTATATTTTACATTATATATTCGAGAAAAATTCTCAAGAAAATGGGATGGCCAAATATAATATCAAGATTTCTCGTGAGTTTATTTTTTGTATCCTATGTTCAAGATATATGGATCATTAACAAGCATTTTAATTTGTAACATGGCGCAATCGACAAACTGGTATGTAAACCCTATTTTAATTGTGTAAAAGTGTTATATGATATCCTAGTATAAAGTATTTTTACATAGAAATTTCATTAGTAACAATTTTGTCAATGAAAATCCAAGTTGCACAATAATGCAAAATTTCTATCTACCACCGCCATTTGTTTGATATGTTAAAGGAAATAGCTGGGCCTCAGAAGGCCATCCAGCCTCCTTAAGAACTCCGAGATCTCCGCGGAAGAGATCGTCACCACAATCCGTCGCCTTCCGCTCGGAATAGCCTCCGGGTGGGGCGATCTATCGTGCGAGTTCCTCATGGCACAAGAACACCTCTTCGTCATAGCTCTCCAGCGGGTCTACGGATCCTCTCAACTCTGTGGGGACTTGCCTTTATCGAAGCAACGTAGCACCATCTGTCTGGGGCCCAAAAAATAAAAGACAGCCTTGGACTCTGTGGCAATAGGAGAATATCGCTCCTCTCGGCCTACTATCGAGTCCTTGACAACATCCTTCTCCAGTGCATGCGGTACCATCTCCCCATCCTGATACTTGAGTTCTCGGAAAGCTTTTATTATTATTATTTTTTAATACAGCTCCAGAGTGCGACCAAATCGACGCAGTTGAGAGAAGCAGCTCCTCGCCGGCCATCGTTTCAACCTACCTCGAGTCCGACTTTGACACACTTGACCGCGATTTCTTGGTGTCCCTGATATTTTCTCTGCGCCTACCACAAGCCTTCACTTGGTGCTTTCTTCTCCTATATGCGGAGGCTAACGCAGCGGTTCGAATCAAAAGCTTCCACACCAAACTAGTCCATCTTCTTAATGGTGTGAGCGCCGTCAGCCCTGCACTTTTCAGCATAACTACGGGTCTTCTTCCGCGATGTCTAGAGCAAACTCTCGGCCTCGGGGATGTCCTCGCCTACGCCGACGACATCGTCCTCTTCTCATTCATTGTGAGGAGAATTTTGGCATAATCACATACATTTTCAAAGAATACCTGCGTGCTTCAAGAATAAAAAGTAACTTTGCAAATATCTTAAAGGCCTATTGTGCGGCTCCTAGTGTGCTCGCATCGACGCTACACTGGGCATCTTCAGGCCTTCGGAGCCCTCGAAGAATCTTGACTGTAAACCTCCACCCAAGTGCAACATCCCCTGACGCTAGTGAAGCTGGCCAAAGCAAGGTGGCTCCGTACACCCGCGGCCTCACTCTTGCTGGTCGGGCTGAACAGCCAACTTCTTTGTATTCTCATCTGTGTTTACCACATCCATAGCTACTTGTGTGCCACAGACAATTCTATCTTTAAGATGAAGGACCATCTAGCCTGTTTCGTTTAAAATCCAGAGCAAATCGCTTGGTTGTCATTTCTGACCCGGGATCGAATCCCGCACATTGGGCACTTTTTATAATTAAAAACATTCTCCAATGGCACTCAATTCTTGCAAAAGTCCAACCCCACCAGCAAATGCGAGTAACCAAACAGGGATATGTCACACTTGTAAATGCAAAAGTCGAACTAAGCATTCACATGTGTAGATATATGGTGCACTAGCAGTAGAATCATTTGCAAACTTCTACCCACCATGATTATCATAGTTTATACTACATTTACTAGAATGATAATAAAAAATCTATTATTATTTAAAATTTATTTTAAACCGTTGACCCTGGGGGTCAATAAATATATTAAATTGACAAGTGTCACTAAGTAGGTTGACGTATATAGTGATAATATATAAATATTCTACAATTATTTTTAATTATTTTATACATATGAAAATAGTATTTTTTCTTATAATGAATTCCATAACTAAGGAATCTCTTTTTTTGAAGAAAAATTGACGTCTCTTATTCTTCTCCACCAAAACTACTAAACCACTGAGGAATATTTCATTGAGAGAGGGAGAAAAATCATCAAATTAGACTACAAACAAACTATTCGGCCTAATTTGTAGTTATAAAGTAATCATTATTATTATATTATGACTGAATGAAACAGCTTCGTCTGGATTTTTCAAGAGTTAATGTTTTCAAGACGAAATTTTCTCACTAGCATATTTTATTTATAAAGATTACTACATTATCTTTATAATTAGAAGTCATAGAGAATGAATAATTAATATTTTTATTTATATAAAAAATAGACACTTCGGCCAGATGAAATTTTTATTTTCTCAACGTTTCGACAAAAATATTTTAAAATAAAAAACCTCCAACTGGCCTAAGTGTCTATTTTTTATATAAATATGAATACCGGCCAGGCAGCCTCTATCTTTGCGATAATATGTTATTATTACTATTGTTTCTCTCTCTCTCAAAACTTTATTTCCGTAATATTTCACTTCAGAATGATACAATAAGATATAATCATAATATATGATATCTGTTAAACATTATTCGTTGTGAAAACATTCACTCGTTGAAAATCCGGGGCGAACAGGGCCATACTATTTGATTGTAAGGAATATTATATGATAAAAAAGAGCATTTTATACTTGTAGGTTTGTGAGCGTAGGGTCACTTCCCTTTAAGCCTCGAAAGCTAAAATTAAAAACAACCGAAGACCGCTGTTTAACGCTCGTTTATTTTCAAACTGCCGGCGAGTACACTAGCACGCGACATTCCTGTGCGCGCGCATTACTACCGGCGAGGGCAGTTTCAGGCGACCGCCCGTCAGCGAGAAAAGCTTTTTCTTAATTACAATGCAAATCCTTAACTATATTTACAGGTTTCTATTTTATAACTATTTCACATATTTGCAATAAATATATACATAGGTGAGGAGTGTACTCGGGTAAAACTCTGCTGGGTGGTGCCGGTAATCTTGATGAGATTGCAATATACTATAATAAAATTATAACGCGATAGCGTGCCATCTATTTATAAGAAATGGGAGTAGTATAAGCACGAATGTTTATCATTTTTTAACACAAAACAAACTTCTGCTGCCCTTACTGCTATGAGGAATATGTTAGAAGGGCTTGGCTCATCAATGGTGGAACACCAATGAGCCAAGCCCTCCCAATTTTTTTCATCGCAGTAAGGAAAGAAGAAGTTTGTTTTGTGTTTAAAAAGAAACAATCGTGCTTTATAATGCTTCAATCACTTATAATAAAAATTATTATTTTTTAATTCTTTTTTTTTGTATGAACGATTATATAGTATTTTATATTCTTGCATGTTTTTTTTTAGAAATTTATACGTAAACAACTTTTTTAAAAATATTTATTCCGCGATAATCGACCGCTGTTCCGCTTCCTCGATCTCAACCGCTGCACTTTTCCTCGATCTCGACCGCTGCACCGCTTCCTCGATCTCGACCGCTGCTCCGCTTCCTCGATCTCGACCGCTGCACCGTTTCCTCGATCTTGACCGCTGCACCGCTTTCTCGATCTTGACCGCTGCACCGCTTTCTCGATCTCGACCGCTGCTCCGCTTCCTTGATCTCGACCGCTGCACCGCTTCCTCTATCTTGACCGCTGCTCCGATTCCCCAATCTTGACCGCTGCGCCGCTTTCTCGACCGCTGTTCCGCTTCATCGATCTCAACCGCTGCACTTTTCCTCGATCTCGACCGCTGCACCGCTTCCTCGATCTCGACCGCTGCTCCGCTTCCTCGATATCGACCGCTGCACCGTTTCCTCGATCTTGACCGCTGCACCCGCTTTCTCGATCTTGACCGCTGCACCGCTTTCTCGATCTCGACCGCTGCTCCGCTTCCTTGATCTCGACCGCTGCACCGCTTCCTCTATCTTGACCGCTGCTCCGATTCCCCAATCTTGACCGCTGCGCCGCTTTCTCGACCGCTGCTCCGCTTCCTCGATCTCGACCGCTGCTCCGCTTCCTCGATCTCGACCGCTGCACCACTTCTTCGATTTCGACCGCTCTACCGTTTCCTCGATCTCGACCGCTGTTCCGCTTCTTCGATCTTGACCGCTGCTCCGCTTGCTCGATCTTGACCCCTGCACCGCTTTCTTGAACTTGACTGCTGCATCTTTTCCTCGAACGCTGCACCGCTTCCTCGATCTTGACCGCTGCACCGCTTTCTCGATCTCGACCGCTGCTCCGCTTCCTTGATCTCGACCGCTGCACCGCTTCCTCTATCTTGACCGCTGCTCCGATTCCCCAATCTTGACCGCTGCACCGCTTTCTCGACCGCTGCCCCGCTTCTTCGATTTCGACCGCTCTACCGCTTTCTCGATCTCGACCGCTGCTCTGCTTCCTCGATCTTGAACGCTGCTCCGCTTGCTCGATCTTGACCGCTGCACCGCTTTCTCGATCTTGACCGCTGCACCGCTTCCTCGATCTTGACCGCTGCACCACTTCCTCGACCGCTGCACCGCTTCCTCGACCGCTGCTCCGCTTCCTTGACCGCTGCTCCGCTTCCTTGACCTGACCGCTGCTCCGCTTCCTCGATCTCGACCGCTGCACCGCTTCCTCGATCCGGACCGCTGCTCCGCTTCCTTGACCTCGACCGCTGCTCCGCTTCCTCGATATCGACCGCTGCACCCGCTTCCTCGATCTTGACCGCTGCACCGCTTCCTCGACCGCTGCACCGCTTCCTCGACCGCTGCTCCGCTTCCTTGACCGCTGCTCCGCTTCCTTGACCTGACCGCTGCTCCGCTTCCTCGATCTCGACCGCTGCACCGCTTCCTCGATCCGGACCGCTGCTCCGCTTCCTTGACCTCGACCGCTGCTCCGCTTCCTCGATATCGACCGCTGCACCGCTTCCTCGATCTTGACCACTGCTCTGCTTCCTTGATCTAGACCACTGCTCCTCTTCCTCGACTATTGCTCCGCTTTTTCGATCTCGACAGCTCCACCGCTTCCTCGACATAGATCGCTTCTTCGCTTCCTCAACCGCTAATCCGCTTCCTCGATCTCAACTGCCGCCCCGCTCCTCGACGATGGCTGCTGGTCTGCTTCCTCGACCGCTGCTTCGCTTCCTCCACGACGACAGCCATGCAGGAGGGCTATCTTTCGCCTCACCGCTGCTCCGCTTCCCCAAAGACCAACCTCTCGGAAGCATCATGTAAGAAACTGGACAGTTAACTCCTTGACACCTCTTTGCCATTGTTGGCTTTTTAAAATCTTTTTTGAAAGTCAGTACACGATTTCAACAATTGGTCTTTTTTACTCAATTTTTTCTTGACCGAACCGACCTAAATGTGACACTTCAAATTAAATAAATGTTCAATATAGGTATGTTAAAAGTACTGTGCAATAAATAGTAAGTCAACTACTATTGACAAAGAGGAAATACCTAATTAGAGGATGCGCCTTTATAGATGAACCCTACTAGCGCATTTTCTATATTGAATTTGAAAAAATTATTCAGCGTACAATTTCTTTCCAAAATATGCCTATATATAGCTCAAATTTGCAGAAAGATTGTATCCGTATACTAAAGTTGACACCTCTGCTTTTAGATATGCATTAAAACATTGAATTCTGTTTTTTAACCTGTTACAAACATAATTCAAGTATCATATGCTTATAAATATATTTATTCTACTTTATTCAAAGCCTATATCCATAGTTCATTTAAAATACCCATTGCAAGAGCCTAGCATCAGTGTTACTATAAAAGGAAAATCGAAAATGCTATATAATAACGGTATGGTAGATTAAACTGTCGAAACAGTAGGGAAGGTTCACCACTGATGAGCCAGGCCCTCCTATTAATTTTTCATTGCAGTAAGGGCAGTAGAAAATGTTTTAATTTTTAAAAGAATAATACACGTGTATTATAGTTTCGAATTCTCCTAACAGATGGCGCGCTAATGTATCATATTTTATTACAAGTAAATTGTTTTAATAAATGTTTATAAGTGATTGGTACCATACTTGGTACACAGGGGTACGTATTTACCACATGCATTAGGATATATTATTAGTTTCATATTATGTATATAGTAAAGTTAAATTATAAGAAGTTTGTTTTTGTATGATAATGATAAATAATTAATTGTATAATAGCAAACCTTGGGCAGTTAGGCGTCATATTCGGGATAAAAGGAAATGATTGAATAATTCATAGAAAATGAGCAAAAATAGAGAGTCATGATAATTTCCAAAACTCGCATTGGATGAAATTTCGACAATTACAGTTAACTGATGATAAACAAAAAGTCTACCTAAATATTCTTTAAATAATTACAATAGTTGAAACAAAATTTATATCAATATGGATAATTAATTACTATACAAATTGAGTTTTTACTCTTGTGTCCAATAAAGAGACTCAAATGTCTCAATGAGTCTCTATCACAGCAGTAGCAATGTCCACCTCCTTAGGTGTGTAAAGCTGCTGTTCTGGGTCCATGTCAATTTTCTATATCCATTTCTGGTATGAGATTATGTGGGTGTGTGTGCTTACCATATCAGGACAATTGTTGCATGTCCTGTAGGTTATTGAGTACAAACTGGTTAAGCAATACAATAGCGTTCTGGTGTATTAAATTGGCGAAATCGATAGAAAGGTTCACCACTGAGGCGCCAAGCCTTCCTAAATCATTTACATCTTCCTTTATATAGCTGTAGAAGCAATGAATTTTATGATTATAAATAGATCGAAGATGCATCCAAGGAATAAGTTCCTTCATCAGTTTTATTTAGCTAGATGAACTCAAGCTTTCGGGAGTTTCAGCCCTCCAACAGAAATAACACAATAACTGAATAATATATTTGATTACTTTTTGAGTATATGATTGAAAAGAAATAACGCTGTAATACATCAATCCTGAATAATTACAGGTACAGTAGGACCTCCATGAGAGGACACCCGCGCTAGAGGAACCTCTCTACAAAGGACAGTTTTAAATTTTTAAATAACCATTTTACTATTTAGCAAAATCTCTGAAGGAGGAGGGTGGGTACTACTGTAATACATAATTACATACTCTATTCTGGCAGTATAAGTATTTTCTAATGTGATGAAAATGTTGATGTATATTTTTATTACGAATGAAGACATTAATACGGAATTGTTTCCTTTACAAATAAATCAAATTTAAACTGTCCTTACTGCGATGAAAAAAAATATATATTGGGTGGGCTTGGCTCATCAGTTGTGAACTCTCCCAGCGGTTTCGCCAATTTTATCTACCAGACCACCTCTTTAGAGATTTTATACTGTATTCGATCATTCTGCTTTTATATGCAACACTGAATGGTGTAATCTTAGAAATGGTATTTAGCAAACTATGGACATAAGCTTTTACGACAGTAGAATTACATTTAAATATTCGCATCAAGCAAAGCTCTTCCGTAAACAATAAGGACTAGTTAGACATAAATTAATACAAAGAAATAACGCACCATCATATATACAACAAATGAATACATTAATACGCGATTGTTTGTTTTACTGTATTTTCAAATACAGAACTGAAGAGGAACTTTTGATAAAGATATTTAGAGCGATCTATGAACATAGGATTTGTATAGACAGTAGAAATAAATATATATTTCTGTTCCGAGAAAACCTTTCGAAAAATATTCATAAATATCTCTTGAATAAACTTAAGCCTATTACAATATCGCGCCATCTGTATTTGAAAATATGAACCACTTATAAGGTGATATTTTTCTTTAGGGAATTATTCTTTTAATAAATAAGCAGAAGCCTTATCAACAGTTCATATATACGGAATGCGTGCTCTATTGTAGCATATAACTCATCACACTGTGATAAACATACTGTGATAAAGCATAACGCGTAATAGCTTACAATGTTTATATGAATCTCCCTAAACGGAATTTGAGCTTTAAAAGGTAGTTTGGTGGATTGAATAGGCCACATCAAAACTTGTATTTTATTTCAAAGAATCTGACTGGATTGGATAAGCTACCGCCTTTGACATTGAAGGACTGTTAGGTATTTTCCCTAAAGATCCACTGTCTAATTCCTTGAAACAGTTCTGCGCAACGGTCATTTCATCAAAGTTTTGACAGCCAACATGATTCACAGTACTGTGGGGGCCGAGAATCTTCTTTCCAGACTGCTGAGATGACAGACCGTTGGCAAACATACAAGCGGGGCCTGGAAATAGGAATGACCACCCCTGCGTGACGTGGTAGATCAGCGGAAGTCAATGAGAACCCAAAGGACATTATAGGGTGTTGTCCTTTTGTCTTCCTTTATCGACTTTTTATAAAAATGTAGCTAATAAGTAATACCAATAAAACACAAACTTTGTAATACTTTTCTGGGCCATCGGTGGACTAATAAATCGACACACCACATTACCTTGGATTTTGCCGTTATGATTGGAAGCACCCCTTAGTAAAAAAACAAAAAACAAATAACCGTTTGTATTTGAATGTAACCAGGTGTAACTTCAAACCTTAAACCCTGAAAAAATCATTGACTGCATCAATAATTGCCGAACGAATCTCCAGCAAATACCCCATTACAAATCACAAGATTCACACTGGACAACTTTAAAGATATACATGAAGATGGTAAGGATATCTCAAGGAAATAAAATACTTAAATGGAAAGCATTCCTGGGTCAGCTCGAACAACCAAACGTTCAGTTAACTGCTAGTTGTGAAAAGCCATAGCTGATAGCACAACGGTGACAAATATTTAATCACATTGACTATTCCAAGTCTAACTAAAAGTACTCTAATATGTTAGGAAAGAAAATATTATAACTTTCTTCATGTATATGGGTGTACTTATAATTTAAACAAGCCAACATTTAGTCTACAGTGGCTTCCCTTAATGGCTTGGATATCATAAACCTCACGGTTCTTAGTAAATTTGAGAGGTAACAAGTAGCTAGATCAGCCAGTAGATAAACATTTCATTAGAAAAGTGAAATAAAAAAAAAAAGATTTTAGAGAGAATAAAACATACATGGCCTTAAATCAAACAACTAGTGCAGGCAGGTGTGACCGTAAACTTATATATTGTCTTATAAACTACCCTGTTTATCTCCCGTGATCGTCTAGTGGTTAGGACATTGCGTTATGGCCGCAATAACCCAGGTTCGAATCCTGGTCACGGCACCTTTTTTTAAGTGTTTCATTATTTTACTTCATTTTATTCATTATAATTTAGCATCAACATTGTTGAATAGATTTTTAATCAATATAATTTTTAACACTATTTTGAATAATTTAAAACATTTTTTTTCTACAGTGATCGAATATACTGCAAAGTTAAAAAGATCGATCTACTATTTTATTAAAACGCGAATTTCCCATATGAGATGTTTATTAAAAAATTCAGTATAAATATGCTCAAGGAAACTATGGACATAAACTTATAAGACTGTATGAATATAAGATTAAATATCATATATAAATAAATATGGTTTATGATATATTTTAATGCGCGCATATATATCTAAGGATTTTCTTATCTTTTCAGTAATAAGTTTATAGATTACACTAATAGGCAAAATTTAAGAGATTCATATTTTGATGTCGCTGTTTTTTTTTTTTAGAGGACAGATATAATTTTGTACATACCTATTTATCTCGTGTGTCTTCAATAAAGCCCACAATGTATCAAAATGTTTCAGAGTTATTATCTGAATCCTGATATAAATGCTGAAAAGTATAACTTCCTTAAGTTTTGTCCATGAGTGTAGTTTTTATTCATAAAAAAATGTAGTGTTAAAATATAGTAAATCTTGACAATGAAAGATAGCGCAAAGTTGATGAGACGATATTTGGCGTAGAAATTTCGATGGTATCATTGTTACCGTTTAGTTGATAGTTTCGCCTATAGATGGCAGCAGCGACCTGTGTTCAGTTCCGAAACTTTGCTATCTTGTTGATGTAAAACACCCTGAATCCTCTTCCTTTAATTTTACTCTACCGCCTTAAATTTTTTTACTTGTGACAGTTTATATTATAAATCATTAGCTCTAGTAAGGAAAATAATAATTTGAATATATCTTTAGATTATTAGCGTGTGTAAGAAAATCACCCACCGCTCACAGAATATGTCAGTAGCTGTTTTCATTATATATGTGATAACAGCACTCGCAAGATCAAAGCTGAAATAAGAGATTTATTTGTCCGTTCATATAATCATGATAAGTTCAGGATACTGACCAAGATTATAGTTAATTGATCCTTGCTATTTTACCGATCTTTATTCATGTTAAAATTGTGAAAAAAAGTTTTAAAATTACAAAATATATTCTCTCAATGAGTTTCTCTTTATTAAAAAACGTTAGCTTTCAATCGATAATCGCTCTTCAACGGGTCTAATAAAATTTCAAATTTACCCTACCAGAAATATCTATAAAAACAAGCGTGCGGAGCGTGGATATTTATAACTGAAATTTTTTAATTGGTTTGTAATTATAAATGTAAAATAAAAAAATAAAAAAGACATAAATTTAAAATTGTTGAATTACAAACCAATTTGAAAATTTCATTTATAAATACCCACTCTGCGCGCGTTTGTTTTTGTAAATATTTCTGGTAGGATAAAGTCGATATTTTATTAAGCCCGTTGAAGAGCGATTATCGCTTGAAAGCTAGCGTTTTTAATAAATATTAACTCATTGTGAGAAAGTAGACCCTTATATTTATTAAATTCCTGTGATTAACAAAATTCTCACTTTTAGATGGCTGCAATTTTCTAGATCATACCATGATAAAAAAATAATCTACCCTTGTAGATGATTCAATATTATAAAAAGAGAATAAAAATGTTTTCACCCTTGAAGGTAATTATAATATTGAAGATCATTACCAATATATGTGATAAAAATGATTATTGTTATTGTGTAAGTAGCAGCATTCAAAATCATAACCAATATTAGAACAAAAAATTTTCGATTTTAGAAAAATATAATTATGGACTATTGAAGATCATAACTGAGATTAGATCAAGATGTTTTGCTACTATTCAATCAAAATTATTACAAAAATTTCTCGTTCTTGTATATATCATTCGAATGCTTCAAGATTCTAACTAAGAGTATCAATATGATTTGACATTTTGATATTCCAAAGTGATTTTGATGACGAAATATCAGGTTCTTGTAGGTGGTGCTACAGTTCATTAATTCCTATTCAAGCTTTAAAAAAAACTGATTCTCTCTTGAAATATAATTAAACAGATTTATTCTCCAGTGGTTGAAAGCGTTGTTTGAAAACTTCCTTGAATTTTTTAAATTTATTTTCGAAACTTTAAAACAAACAGAGAGAAGAAAGTTTGAATGATTAATTAATAAACATATGAGCAAATTTAGACCAAAAATTGTTCAAGAGAAAGGTTCTATAAGAGAAAACTGGAACAACAATGAGGAAAGAAAGAAACCATATTTTGACCATTGCATGAAGGGGGCTGTATACCATCGGGCTCGTGCACGGCGAAGAGTGCCAATGCCTCTAGAGCTATGGCCGTTGTGGCCAGGAAACATCAACCTACTCGGTGCCTGGTGGGGTGAAGTTTACCATCGAACCAACAAGATCAAGTTCAGCCGTGAGCTGCAGTTCCGGGAGTTCTCGGCAGCGGAGGCGCCAAACCAGTTAACATCCCGGCAGTGGAGGCGGATGGCAGAAAAATCTTTCTTCTGTCCTGGGGAGGAACGCAACCCACCACCATGCCGGCCTCTACTCCCCAGGACACTTAGACGCTGCGGTGGAGGGAGCCAACAGATGAACTTTTCAAGATGGCGGCGAGGAAGCTGCAGCACATCTACCACCAGCAGCTGCAGCAGGAGGGCCCATAAGAGGACGGAGAAAGCCAGGACGAAATGCCTGCGACGGGCCAAGATGGCCTCGTCCGCCCTCGAGTTCCGCCAGCTCGAGGGCGACGTGAGCCCCGGGTGGCAGCGAGGTGAGTCAACTTCATCTTCTTGTTCTCATGTAAACTAACCTGGTGTGTTGATGTCTCCAGGAGCTGCCCCCGGCGACCAACTGCCGGTCACCGTGGACCCGCCCCTCCGTTCACGGTGCGGCGCTCCTCGCCAGTCACCCCGCCCGTCGCCCCGTCCAGCTCCGTCCTCGGGCTTCACCTCGCCGCCAGTCCTCCGCCGCAGTCCGCCATCCGTCTCCCGCCCCGCTGTCCGTGGACTCCTGGAATTGTAGCTCCGGCCTCCCCCCACCAGCTGGTCACAGCGGCACCCGGCCGTGTACGGGCCCCCGCCCCCTTCATGCCCAAAATTTTTTATATATGTATATTTATTTTTAAATAAAAATTAATAAGAAGTTGGATTTATCAGACTTCCAAAATAAATATATACACCTTAGAACATTGGACCTTCACACCAGAACAAAGAAATCTAGTCTATATAGATATAAACCAAAGTACTAAACTTGGGTTAACTCTTCAAAATAAATAGAAGAGTAAAGGTCGTTGTTTGATGAAGATGTAATGTTCAAATATCTGGGCATCCCGGATCCCAAAGTCTTATTTCTAATTTGTGTAATACAGTAGAACTTGGATAATTTGAACCCCAAGGGACCATGAAAAATTCGAATTATCCAAAAATTCGAATTAAAAACGGAAATTATATATATAGGAAATTCTAGGGACCAAGATAAATATTCGAATTAAAGAGGTTTTCGAATTAAAGAAGTTCGAATTATCCAAGTTCTACTGTATTAATTTAATAATTACCAATTTTTATATTAAAAATGCCCGCAAAATGATATGCTGAATTGCCAATAGATATCAAATATAAATTATTTTTTACATTATATATTTGTGAAAAATTATGAAGAAAATGGGTTGGCCAAATATCATATCAAAATTGTCCGTGAGTTAATTTTTTGTATCTTAAGTTTCAGCTTTATGGATTATTAACAAAGTATTTCCATTTGTAACATGGCGCAATCGACAAACTGGTATGTAAATCCTATTTTAATTTTGTAAAAGCATTATACTAGTATGATATCATAGTATAAAGTATTTTGACCTAGAGATTTCATCAGTAAACAATTTTGTTAATGAAAATCCAAGTTGTGCAATAATGCAAATTTTACATCCACCACCGCCATTTGTTCCAAATGATAAACGAAATAGCTGGGAAGTTTGGAGATAAAATTTTGAAAAATTATGTAACAGCGGTGGAAATAGACTTGAAGCCTTTTTTCAGACAAAGAGCGTTATTCAAGGACATTGTGGATTAATCTACGATTCAAATATAAAAACCTGCACAGGCTGTAGGAAATCGCCAATCTCCAATATCGAACGAAATTCTTGATCGTTGTAGAATCACTCAAGACCCTACAAAAATACCATACAAAAACGACATACATTTTTCTTTTTAGAACAGGGTCAAAGTGAACTATTAGTGAATTTGTCACTTCGGCCTAAGATTGCGAATTTGAAAATCTGTCTGAATCACCTATAAGGGATAGATTGTAATTGATATCGCAGATTAAATGTGAAAAAAAAACCTTTATAGGATCCCGAATTAACACTAGATAAAGCAATTAGCATCGCTACTGCTGCAGAGGTTTCCGATATAGAAATTGTAGCCTTTACTGAATAAAGCATTGATAATGAAAATGCGAAAAGAGCCCTTGACATACGTCAAATAATTCGCTACA
The DNA here is from genome assembly GCA_030710605.1 of Cordylochernes scorpioides. Taxonomy (NCBI): domain Eukaryota; kingdom Metazoa; phylum Arthropoda; class Arachnida; order Pseudoscorpiones; family Chernetidae; genus Cordylochernes; species Cordylochernes scorpioides. The sequence goes on along the minus strand of CP092872.1, from coordinate 20,343,871 downwards.
ACACAATCGTTTGTCGGTTAAGCAACAAATGAAAAATGAAGGTAAATACGAATGGTGTGGACAAGAGCAAGGTTTCTGTAAATGTGCCTTTTTTGGAAAACGTTGTTCAAAAATGCTAACAAATGAAGCACTATAATACAGTATTTCGTTAAAAGCTAATAAAAAATGTTCAATCTGTAATTTGAAATGAGGATGAAAATGAGCATGATATAGATATAAATAAAATAATGTTAAATGATATTTAAAACTTATGAAAGGTAAGCTGTTATATCAACCAATGGCAATATAACACCAGTACATCTGGATAAAGGAACACGGGTGATTGTATTCTCTGGAGACGTTTTGAGTCAGGGCGGGTGAAACCTCGGATTGTAGGACCAAATATTAGAGCGTTTGCATATGACGGCACAGATTTCCCCTAGTGGGACAATGCAGCGTGAAATATAAGCACGACGAAAATAAGGAACCTATGAATTTATAGTGGCTGAGGTAAACGCTAACACCTTTATTCCGGGTAATACTTTGGAAGTACTCGGATTGAGTGTATGATTAATGCAATAAGCTACAATAGTAGTGTCCAGGCTATTTTGAATAAAAATCAGAGTGTGTTTCAAGGAACAGCAATAATCTCAGAAAAATGCAAATTGAGAGTAAATTCTGAACACCCCCCAGTACGGGTGTTGCCGAAAAGGATTCCCTCATACTCAAGTAAAGATGTGAAATGTTAATTGGACAATATGGTTCTTCAAGAAATCGTAACCAAAATTAACCATGATACTGAATGGGTTCTAAGATTTTATTTAGAATTGTAAATGTTTTTCATTGATGTCTACTTGTTTGGCATGTTTTTGACAAAATAACTTATTTAAACTCCTTAGCTACTTCTCTCTATATAGATAAATAGACGGATGACCCGGGCTTCGCCCCGTGATTAACCTGTGTGCATATCTACCCGAGTAATATATATTTAGATAAGATTTTTTTTAATGTTTGTTATTAGCATTATCTATTTGTTTGCATCAGAATAATTTAATCTAATCTTTGATAGAGGGCGCTGTTCGTGAGCTAAGTAGAATAATTTGAATATATAGTTTTAATGATTGATTTATATATATTTTTTAAAATAGCCTATCGTCTTCCTCGTATATTTTTACCTATGTATGGAAATTTTGGTTTTAATTAGTGAACTAGTGAGAATTTGTATACCGGACATACAAACAAACAAACATACAAACATTCATTTTTATATAAATGTTATATTAATATATTATTTGAAATGTTATATTGAAATATTTTATTTAATAATGTTATATGTTAAAATGTTGTTTTATTTAAAGTTATAATTTCATTGATATTAAATACTCTGTTTTAATCGACCGCCAGAGGTCACGCTTCTACTATAAAAACTCATTGTTGTTGTTCCCCGTTGGCCGATCCAAAGTTTTTGTAATTATGTAAATAATCTTTTGTTTTATTTATTTATACGCCTTAAGACAGGCATTACTTTTATCAAATTGTTTTATATATATTCCATGGGTTTACAATTAAAACAATATCTGATCAAAACTATTTTCATTATTTTACTTACAAGATTTTAACCACGACTGCACCACCATAGCTTAATCCTCAAGATAACCAAAATCAAGATGATCGAAATTCAAACAGCAGAAAATCATATCTTTTTTTTATATTATAAGAATAAGTCGACAGGATTTTTCCTGTTTATACCAAAAGCAAAATTTTTCGAATTCAATTATGCAAATTCTCCAATCAAAAATAAGTTATTTCAACCAGATATAGCTCATTTCAACCAAGAATAACCTACCTCAATCAATCATAGTCTATACAATCGACAATAGATTTCAACATTCAACAATGGCCATCTACAAGACATAGCCCAACCCAAACAGGCATGGCCATCTCCACTTCAACCAGACATCGCCATATCCAGTTAACTTTGGACAACTCCGGATTTCTCCATCCTCAACCATCACCCGCTTCCACGCAACAAGCAGCCTTCTTCCATACAGCCATCTCCCGAGAAATCAACTCCAGCCGGAATCATCCAACCCAAGGTACTTTGTATCCACCATCTTTCGTAGTTTTCTTCATTTTAACTTTGTTATCCCCCATTATTTACAATAGTTTTCAATCGCATATTTGCTTAGATATATCCTTTTTGTCATATTATTTTTATATATCAATTTTTCCATAGCTCTTTTTGCCATTTTAATACCTCACACCCTTTAATTCTTAGTTTTCCTTTGTATAGTTAGCTCCTAAATGCCATAATATACCTCATGCCATTTTTTATCTTTAAATTTAAATTTGTGCAAATAATTTTGCTCATTTTCACTAAAAATTACTTTTATATCGTGTTATGGTTTTACATTGTAAACTTGAATATATGTAAATCTGCTAATATATCTTCTCCATTGAATAATTACTTTTAAAACATTTAAAATTAATTTAAACCATTTACACCATATCAGTTTTTAATACGCCATATGCAAAGCAGTCGGCCGGGAGGACAACAACAACAACAAATTAACATATTCTCTCACAACAATCAATTTCTTTATTTAAAATTTGCTAAACTTTAATGTTTTTTTTTTCATATTTTTCAAATTTTCAATATGTTCAAAATTCCCTAACTTTTGATATGTTATTTTCTTATTTAATCTTGTATCAAAATATGTTTTTATTTAAAAAATTTTCATTTTTTACCTCCTTTTAGAGTTCTTTTTAAATGCCATAATCTTTTAATATGTTTCTCATTTCGCCTAACAAACATGTAAATTTAGCGAGACCAACTATGTAAATTTTACCTCTTATAATTATCCACTTTGATTCTTTTTTTTTAATGCCCATTCACTATTCTTACCATTACCTTTTTTAATCTTTACATGTTCATGCCTTGTTTTCACATTCACTTTTTGTACATAAACTTTTTCTCTACTTATTGCCTTTTCTCATAAATGCCTTTCTTTCTTATAATCATCCAATGTTTTTTCAATGCTATCATATTAATATTTTTCATTCATGTACATTTTAATAATTCATGCATTTTATTTTTCCTTCCTCATTTTTAATATTATATATGTGTATCATTTTTTCTTGTCTGTTTCCAATCTATTGGTTAATAACAAACCAATATGATTGTGGAATATCACCTTTTTACTCTCAACCATATTTTTGTTATCATCATTCACACTTTGTAATTTCCAATCTATTGGTTAATAACAAACCAATATGATTGTGGAATATCACCTTTTTACTCTCAACCATATTTTTGTTATCATCATTCACACTTTGTAATTTCCAATCTATTGGTTAACAATAAACCAATATGATTATGGATTATCACATTTTTATTTTCACTTGCTCCCAATTGTTTTGTTATTATTCATTTTTATCATTTATATAATTTTGTACGTTCCTGTCTATTGGTTACCATATTTAAAACCAATATGATAAGTGAATATCACCTCTCACATTATTTTCTTTCCATCAATCATTTTATCTTTTTTTTAACAATATATTTTTTTTATCACTTTTCTCTGAATGAACCCATATTATTTTCTTCACAGGGGGGAAATGTTATATTAATATATTATTTGAAATGTTATATTGAAATATTTTATTTAATAATGTTATATGTTAAAATGTTGTTTTATTTAAAGTTATAATTTCATTGATATTAAATACTCTGTTTTAATCGACCGCCAGAGGTCACGCTTCTACTATAAAAACTCATTGTTGTTGTTCCCCGTTGGCCGATCCAAAGTTTTTGTAATTATGTAAATAATCTTTTGTTTTATTTATTTATACGCCTTAAGACAGGCATTACTTTTATCAAATTGTTTTATATATATTCCATGGGTTTACAATTAAAACAATATCTGATCAAAACTATTTTCATTATTTTACTTACAAGATTTTAACCACGACTGCACCACCATAGCTTAATCCTCAAGATAACCAAAATCAAGATGATCGAAATTCAAACAGCAGAAAATCATATCTTTTTTTTATATTATAAGATATATAGATTGGCTAACAGAGTTTACAGTTGTAAAGTTTGAAGCTATCTCCTTCAAAGATACTTAACTATACATAATCATCTATATACATAAATTTTCGTTATTTTTTGCTTCACATGACCGCTTTATTTTCATTTTCCAAATATTAATAGATTTATTTATTTTTAATTTATTCTATTTTGCAATCGTAGATTTTTTGCCTTGAAATGTTGCTTATCTTATCTTATTTGTTATTTATCATCATCGAATTGTTTGTTTTTAAAACGTGTTCTTTTTGTATTATTAGTACAAATGGTGCTCAAAAATCATCCATTTTGGTTTGCAGCCCCATATATAAAGATATTTCCATATTATTACTTCTTTGGTTCCTTCTGATAACAACCTTTCATTCATTCTGAAGAGGCATTTGTTTCCACTAAGGTTGGTTTTTGCTATTAATATAAATAAAGGCTCAAGGCCAAACATTTGCTAGAGTGGGTCTCTTACTACAAGAGCCTGTGTTTACACATGGACAGCTCCATATGGCTTTTTATCAAGTGCGAATTTCTGGATAGCATACATGTAAAGTTGAAATTACAAATATATAAAACTAGAATTGCAATTTTTTTTCTGAATTGTTATACATTTTTATTTTTTCACTTTAAATGTATTTATATAAACTTTTCACCAATGGCTATATTTTCTCACCACAAATTGTTTAACAAACATGAGAATGTGGAGGAGCAAAACAATTTTTTAAAATATTTTTTTGAAAATATTTATTTCGATTTTCAACCAATTCATATAGTTTCTCGCCTGAAAGGATTTATTTTCTATTATTCGTTTGTTAATAAACTATTTAATTTCAATTATTTCTATTTTGGTCTTCTATTTATTTACTAATTTTTTTCCACTCTTCTATACATAAATTTTGTACATTTTCACTTGCAACCGTCGCCTCTTTAATACCTTTTTAGCGGTAAAGTTGTATTAAACAACAAACAACTGCCTAAATTTGAATTTTAAAATGGTAGAACTATCGATAGTGTCAAATTACAGTTTGTTATATGAGAGGCCATAGTTAAGGACGTCAAAACATAGTCGAATTATCGTGTGTCGAATTAACGAGGTTATACTGTATATATATATAAAACTAGAAGTGTAGTTTTTAATAAGGTCTTTTGAATGAATTAATTTCTTTTATACGTTGTCTTATCTGCAATATAGTTTTGTTGTTTGCAATTTTATTTTCTGATTTGATTAATTTTTCTCTTTTTTTCCCTTCTAAATATATTTTTCAAACTTTACAACCAATGTCTTGTTTTTTCCCTGTAATTGCTACCAAACATGAGTCAGTGTTTCTCAGTGTTAACAGTTGGAGTGTGAGAATGTGGAGGAGCAAAATAACTCCCTAATGAATTTCTCAATAGCCTTACTCCCAGAGGAATGCCTCTACACCAGTTAAACTCTAGGTTGGTGCTATTGTCATGCTTCTGAGAAATTTTAATCCCAAGCAGGGTCTTTCCAATGGCACACGTATGGTAATACAGCGCATGTGCTCTCATGTCCTTGAAGTACAGCTACTGGCAGGGACCAATGTTGGACACACTGTATTGGTGTCAAAAATATCTTTATTTCTTTCAGATATCAACATTCCCTTCATTCTGAAGAGGCATCAGTTTTCACTAAGGTTGGCTTTTGCTATGACTATAAATAAGGCTCAAGGTCAAATCTTTGGGTTCTTGCTACAAGAGCCTGTGTTCATGCATGGACAGCTAGCTCTATGTGGCTTTTCACGTTTGTGAACTTTGCATAACATACATGTAAAGTTGAACTCATGTATATATAAAACTATAAATTTGGTTTTAATGAGGTTCTTCAATTTAATTCCTTTAATGAGTCGTCTCCTCTGCAATACAGTTGGCAGCTTTATTTAAAAAAAAAATATTTTTTATCTTTTTTTTTTTCATTTTAAATATATTTATTTAAAATTTTCACCAATGCCTGTAGTTTCTCACTAGTAAGGAATTTTTTGTATTATTTGTTTGCTAATAATCTATTTATTTTCAATTATTTTTAATCACTTAATTTCCCCACTGATCTTATACATATATTTTGAACATTTTCATCCGGCGCCGCCCGCCTCTGTAATACCTTTTTAGGAGTGAGGTTGTAATTAAACAACAATCAACTCTCGAAATTTGAATTTTAAAATGTACGAATTATCGGAAGAGTTGGATTATCGATAATGTCGAATTACAGTTTTATTATATGATAGGCCGTAAGTCAAGACAACCGAACATGGTCGAAATATCATGTTTCGGAAAAACTAGGTTACACTGTATATATATAAAACTATAAATGTAATTTTTTTATGAGGGCCTTTAAATTAATCCATTCCTTTCATATGTTGTCTTATCTTCAATATAGTTGTGTTGTTTGTAATTTTATTTTCTGATTTGTTAAAATTATTCTTCTTTTTCATTTTAAATGATTTTTTTAGGTTTAGGCACCAATGCCTATAGTTTCTCACCTGAAAAGTTATTTTTGTAATATTTGTTCATTAATAAATTATTTATTATCAATTATTTTGTTTATCAGTCTTTTCTTTATTAACTTATTTATTCCACTGTTCTAACATTAATTTTCTACATTTTTGTACTGTGCTATCTAATATGTTGTTGATTATAAGGTTTGTTATGGATTATATGATTCCATTCTCATTTTGATATATAAATATATAAGATCAGACCGAATGTATATACTTAGAAAGTATTTTTTTTACTCACCCTTATAAATATTTGAAATGCTGCTTCTTGGAAATAAGATTACACCCCTTGAAATTTTAAGCCACTATCTATACTCTTGATGTCTCTGCGGGCCCTTCGGATAAACCCGGGGTATTGCCCGGGTTATTCGGCTAGTTATTAGATAATAAAATGTCATATATCGGAATGAAAAAAAAAGGTATTTGTCAATATTTCGTATACCTGAACGCTAGCTTTTGTCAAGGCATTCAAGGTATACATTTTTATATCAATTAATATTTATATGTTCAAAATATTTCAGATCTATGTAAATATTCTGCATTTCCAATGAGAAAATCTAAACAAGTATGAAATAATTGGCAAAGACAATGGCATAGGCGAAATGAAGGTGAATATATAAAGTGTACAAATCTCTCCACTGTTTTTAGATTCTTGTGTCTAATTATTTCCATGGCTAATGGAGAGATGGCGCTATTTCAGTAACTATCAGTACTGATAGTTTTACAATTACTACACAGGGCTCCAGTCTTGTAGGGTCATAGAACTTGATTTCTTTCTTCTTTGGGTTGTATAAGTTTCCAGAACGAGTTCTCATCATCAAAGTGGATAAGAGGTATATAATATTCATATTATCATTTAAGATTATCATCTTTAATCGTTGTCTTTCTCGTAGTTGGTGAATCCAAGTCTTCGCGTCCTTAGCCAAAGTTCAAAGTCATGTGTCCTCACCCTCGTGTCCTAATTATAATAAATATATTAAAAATATATAATACAATATTACTCTATATTACTATAATATATATAATCAATAAAATCGAATATATAAATATATATTTTCATTTAAAAATAATTTTAAAAGCAATGTTACAATTCAATTGGAATGATAAACACATAAATCATGATGCAGCACTTTCTCTCCTCAAGAGGTTGTTACGTCCACGCGGATGAACCCATCGATTTTCTCATATTATGAATTGAGTCTTGAAACTTGAACTATCAGCGGGTCTTGGTTAGGAATTTATTTTGGTTATATTATAGGCAATTGAAGTTAGAGATTTTTCTTTAATATAATAAATGGACAAAGCTGTTTTCTCAATATAGTTATTCAAACTTTCTTATTTTCCTAATCAATGATCAAACTGCTACTAATTGTCCTGGTTCAAAGCTTATGTTCTTGTGATTCTTTTAATAATTATTTTTTATTCTTTTTTGGGTCTCTCTGTATTGTTAACGACTACGTTTCTCGTCCTTCTTCTTATATATAAAAGTCAATGTCTGTTTTCTGTTTTGCGATAAACTCAAAATCTACTGAACCAATTGGTACCAAATTTTGCATGTCGCCTTTCATAAACCTGAGGAAATTTTTCGTCCATATTTGGATTGTTATTTTTGGCTATTTATATTTTTCATTTAAATAACATTTTTACGCGGAGAGGCGAAGTCACAACACCAGGCCAATTAATCGACAAATTAGCGCTCTGCATTTTTTTCAGGTTACTTGGTTACTTCAGGTAACTTTTTTGAAATATATTTTTATAGAAATGTTACTTCTTTTTACGAAAATATCGAGTATTGAGAGATAAATTTATACAAGGTGGGATCAATAAATAAGGTGAATTATAATTTATAAAAAAAAAGAACGATATTAAAAATTAGGACTTGATTTTTTCAAAATAATCACCTTGGCTTTCTATACATCGTCTCCATCGTTCTGGCAACTTGTAAATACCCTCTTTATAGGCACTCTTAGGAAGCGTGTGAAAAAAATCTTGCACCACTTTCTGGACATCTTCATCCGAGTCAAATCGCTTTCCCTTTAACTCCTTCTTTAGTAGTCCAAAAAGGAAATAGTCAGAGGGCGCTAGGTCTGGACTATAATGCAGGATGTTCTAAAACTTCAAAACCTAATTTAATGATTGTAGATACAGTTTTACATGATGTATGCGGCCTTGCATTATCATGAAGGAAGAGAACACCTTTACTAAGCTTCCCTCTTCTTTTGTTTCTTATACCGGGCTTTAGATTATTTACAAGAATGTCACAATAAAAGTCGCTGTTCATACGTTGCCCTGAGATAAAAAATCAAGACAGATTGGTCCATCAACATCCTAAAAAATTGTTAACAAAACTTTACCGGCCGAACGTTGAGACCTGAGGAACATGTAATTCGTCCATTTTTGAACTCGTTAACCCATTTATAAATGTTTTTTGAGACAAACAAGACTCACCACACATATATTTCATTCTTTGGAATATTTGAGATATTTGAATACCTTCTGCATTCAAGAAACGAATAACTGCACGTTGTTCAAGCATGGTTCAATCCTTCAAGGGAGCTTCCATTTTAGTTTATTTATAAGTCTCGCGCCGCGCGTGGGAAAAAAGAACAGAACACCTTAAATAGTCTCTCGATGTTATTATTCAATATTCTGGGGTTTATATTATTTTTGCTTTTTTTATATTTAAGAAATAAGATAATTCACCTTATTTATTGATCCCCCTTTGTATTACTAACTAAGTTATGGTAAGAGCACACAATGCAATTAAAAAAACTTTACAAAATAAGCGTTACTGTATAAAAATAATGCCTTTCGTATTTTTATTAATTTTTCTTCTGGCCTTTGTTTTTATATATATTTTTAAAAAATCGTTTAAATGCAGTCGCAGTCATTAGCAAACACATGTTTGCTTAATTTCCATGTGCTCTTTTTTTTAAAGGAAATTATTTACATGCGAGTATTTAAGATTATTTTTTTATAAAATATTTTTTCTTATTCATACTGAGAATATGGCCTCGCTGTCAAGATCCATCGCAGTCACTCACTCAACTCAGGCAATTTCAAGGGTTAATGCGCTGGGACGGGTTCCTCGGGAGTTGGGGGGAAAAGCTGCTATCTATTTAAACTGTATTGATTTTGACACATTTTTAATTTCATTTTAAAACCAATTTTCAATTTGAAATTTAATAGTAATACCTTAACACTAATATAATACAATTTTTGCCATCACACACTTTTTGCCTGTGATTTATGTGTTATTTCTGTATTGCTATTCTATGGCCCTTCTACTATTTATTATTGATGTACTTTCAGTATGAATAAATTGCACTCGGGGGAATTCTCGGGCGAAGACGGGTCATTGGTCTAGTATTTTATATAAGTATTTTTATGTATTCATCAAAATCATCATCCATGCTGGGGTCCACTAAGTTATTCACATCGTCCATGAGGGACATGGCTTCTCTTCCAAACAACAAGGAAAATAGAGAATAGCCCATGGATTCTTGGATCGTAGTATTCTACGCATGGGTAATGAATGGAATACTTCTCACCAATTATTCTATGCTATAGGGATGAACTCTCGTTTTAAAGCAGTATTTAATATATTGCACATATCGATCACCTCATTCATTATATAGCTAGCAGATTGTTAAAATCCGTCGCTAATGAGAAACCGTGGAGCCCCATGACATGCGAAAATATCTACGATTAGAAATATGCAAGCTTTTTTTTTACACCTGATTCCGATAATTGTCTTTGTTTCTGCATACCTGCTGTAATAGTCTGTCAGCACAATTATCCATATTTCTCTATTTTTCGTAGAAGGGGCTATAGGTTATAGAAGTCCAGAATGTAATTGGTTCGAACCTTCTACTTTGGCAAAGATTGCGCGCGCGTCTTTACAATTTCTGAAACATCTTTCAACATGCTAAGCTAATACTATTTATTCTCTAATTGATGCGTGGTTCTGGCGAACCTCAGAAGGCCATCCAGCCTCCTTAAGAACTCCGAGATCTCCGCGGAAGAGATCGCCACCACAATCCGTCGCCTTCCGCTCGGAATAGCCTCCGGGTGGGGCTATCTATCGTGCGAGTTCCTCATGGTACATGAACACATCTTCGTCATAGCTCTCCAGCGGGTCTACGGATCCTCTCAACTCTGTGGGGACTTGCCTTTATCGAAGCAACGTAGCACCATCTGTCTGGGGCCCAAAAAATAAAAGACAGCCTTGGACTCTGTGGCAATAGGAGAATATCGCTCCTCTCGGCCTACTATCGAGTCCTTGACAACATCCTTCTCCAGTGCATGCGGTACCATCTCCCCATCCTGATACTTGAGTTCTCGGTAAGCTTTTATTATTATTATTTTTCAATACAGCTCCAGAGTGCGACGAAATCGACGCAGTTGAGAGAAGCAGCTCCTCGCCGGCCATCGTTTCAACCTACCTCGAGTCCGACTTTGACACACTTGACCGCGATTTCTTGGTGTCCCTGATCTTTTCTCTGCGCCTACCACAAGCCTTCACTTGGTGATTTCTTCTCCTCTATGCCGAGGCTAACGCAGCGGTTCGAATCAAAAGCTTCCACACCAAACTATTCCATCTTCTTAATGGTGTGAGCGCCGTCAGCCCTGTACTTTTCAGCATAACTACGGGTCTTCTTCCGCGATGTCTAGAGCAAGCTCTCGGCCTCGAGGATGTCCTCGCCTACGCCGACGACATCCTCCTCTTCTCATTCATTGTGAGGAGGATTTTGGCATAATCACATACATTTTCAAAGAATACCTGCGTGCTTCAAGAAAAAAGTAACTTTGCAAATATCATAAAGGCCTATTGTGCGGCGCCTGGTGTGCTCGCATCGACGCTACACTGGGCACCTTCAGGCCTTCGGAGCCTTCGAAGATTCTTGACTGCAACTTCCACCCAAGTGCAACATCCCCTGACGCTAGTGAAGCTGGCCAAAGCAAGGTGGCTCCGTACACCCGCGGCTTCACTCTTGCTGGTCGAGGCTGAACAGCCAACTTCTTTGTATTCTCATCTGTGTTTACCACATCCATAGCTACTTGTGTGCCTACAGACAATTCTATCTTTAAGATGAAGGTCCATCTAGCCTGTTTCGTTTAAAATCAGAGCAAACCGCTTGGTTGTCTTCTCTGACCTGGGATCGAATCCCGCACATTGGGCACTTTTTATAATTAAAAACATTCTCCAATGGCACTCAATTCTTGCAAAAGTCCAACCTCACCAGGAAATGCGAGTAACCAAACAGGGATATGTCACACTTGTAAATGCAAAAGTCGAACTAAGCATTCACATGTGTAGATATGTGGTGCACTAGCAGTAAAATCATTTGCAAACATCTACCCACCATGATTATCATAGTCTATACTACATATACTAGGGGGATAATAAAAAATATATTATTTTTTAAAATTTATTTTAACCGTTGACTCTGGGGGTCAATAAATATATTAAATTGACAAGTGTCACTAAGGAGGTTGACGTATATAGTGATAATAATCTACAATTATCATTATTTTATACATATGAAAATAGTATTTTTTTCTTATGATGAATTCCATAACAAAGGAATCTCTTTTTTTGAAGAAAAA
>CP092872.1:20310883-20331591 GCA_030710605.1 Cordylochernes scorpioides | reverse complement strand
TCACGACAACACTCATTGTCTACAAACACCTGAATCATCCAGGATGCTTGGTGGTTTCATCTAAAGTTGATAAAAAGCGAATAATATATTGATATCGTTTTGAAAATAGAGCAATCCATAAATAAATCTTTAATTAAAAAGACAGATATTAGATCAAAATATCATTTATTTTACCAATATTTATATTATAACACCTTGATAAAGGTTGGCGTTCAGCCAACTGATATATTGGTCAAATTAATGATATTTTGATCCGAATATATGCCTTTTAAATTAAAGATATATTTATATGTGAGTGGAAAAGTATAAAATGCTCAGTAATAAACCGATGGTATCATATAGGTCTGAAAGATGGAAATTTATTCAGCCGAATCTGAAGAAATAGAAGCACCTTTGTTTTTAGAACCGATTTAATTCAATTAGTACAAATATAGCAATTACCCTTAGAAAAATAACTATTATAGGTTTTGAATTATATAAATAATAAAAAGAGCGGCGCATCAATCTTCTTTGAAGTCATAAATTGATATTAAAATAGATCGTTTGCAGGTATAAAGTGATTTTGGAAAAATATAGTCATCTCTTCCGCAATATCTATTGCCGATCTAATCATTATTTTTGCAATCTAACACGTTTGAGTTGGTGAAAAAGCCAACAACACCATCTTTGGCAAATACATTAACTCCACCTATAAATAATGGTTTTGTTATTAAAAGTACAAAATCGTGAGGCAAAAATTCTCGTAAGGTTTTCATTTGACTTAGTTTTCGAGCATTTCTGTTCTTCTACAGGAGCAAAAATGAGAAAATTTTAAAAGCTCGGTCAAATACAAACCTCACAAAAACTCTTCGCCTCACGATTTTGTTTTTATAATAATTTACTGCTCCAGGCGATTATTCAACTTATAATAATGGTTTAGCCTATGGCTCTCATCAGTCCAGGTCAGGGTTAAGTCCCGTGAGATCCACAATGTAACCACGGGGTTACTTTTGATTGAAATAGCTTATACCGGAGCACATCAACGGAATACGGAGAATTATGTCGTGTTTGTATATGAGAATGAGGCTTACGCAGGGTCGGGGTGGGCCATGAGCAGAGTGGGCGGGTAGCCCCGGCTGTAGGTGATGTAGCCGCTGGTAACCAGGGAGGCTAGTACCAGCACAGCATCCACGGTCAGACCCACCGCAGGCTTCCACCGCAGCAGGGGAAGGATGACCAGGAGAGCAATCAGGTACAGCTGCATGTCGCATGAGATGTACCACGTTGTCTTCAGACACTGCACAGCCATCGCACGGTCAGACCAAAATCTTCTAATATGACACCGCTTAAAATATATGGTTTCTTATTGGAGAAGACGGTTTGGTTCAGTTAGTATCAGTTCACAAAAGTGTGGTCGCTCAAAGAAGTTATCACTGAATACTAAATGAAAGGTTTGACCTGTTAAAAAATACACACATACATACAGCTTTATTGAGACTGCCTATCTTATTCAGATTCACCGAGGTAAAGAAGCATAAATGGACACTATGTACTAAGTGCAATTTCAACCTGCAACCCCCAAACCACATTATTGACGAGCTCTACTCATGGGAAGGCACCAGTAGGCGCCAGTAGTAGGCACCATAAGAAAATTCAAGCTCTACAATCTCGATACCCTAATATGATTGAGTGGAAAAAAGAAAGAAGAAGAAACATAAATGGAGCTCCTATACTACATGCAGCACAGAACCCAAAAACAGCCTCCAGGTCCGACGAATATCCAGTGGCTACAGATTCCACCATGCATGTTAAAAATTACACAGCAATTTATATAGCGCAAAACTACAAGAGGATTGTATTCATGAATTATAAAAATGACTGTACTCTCTCCCTTTAAAGGTACATTGAAAATATTCACTTTGTTTTATTGAACTTTTAAAGGGATAATTGTCTAGTTATTGTTCTGGGAGAGACACACATATTAAACAAATTAGAGTAATGATGAAATCTCTTATTTAAGTGAATTGATATAAAAACTTGAAATAGATTATAATATCTAATTTGTGATAAAAATTTATAAAACTCAATTGATAATAAGAGTTTCAAATGATTCAGTATACATGTCGGGAAAGTGAATATAATACAAGAAAAATAGCAAGAGAGACAATAAAAAATCATCTATAGACAGTAGGGTAAAGAAATAGATAAAATAACAGATCTATAGATAACCCCCGTGCTAGATATAGTCGTAGATATTAGAAGACAGTAGAGATTCAGAGCACACGGCAAACAGAGTACAGAGATTATCTCACCCTCTCTCCGGGGCAAGGTAGAGGTTGTTGATGAAGAGCAGGTTGGTCCACCAGTTCTGGGAGCAGCGTCCCACCACGGGGTTGACACTTTGGTGCCAGGAGGGACCATCCCCAACCGCCCCCAGAACAAGGAACACCCCGATCATCAGGGCATAGGGCGGTAGGATCCTGTATTCACACCACATTAATATCGTATATTACTGCAGCAAAATCCTCTAAATACAGAATTTATCTCGACGCATCATAAGCGAACATGAATATATATAGATATTTAATTAAAAAGGTGTATATTGAATCAAGAAATAATTTATTTACCGATATTTCAGTTGGCTGAATGTCAACTATTTCAAGGTATAACAACATATTATGGTCAGCAACAAACTTAGCGTTATAGAACGTCAATAGAATTAAGTCAAAATTGAATATATAGCTTTGCATATACTCGATTAGAGAAGGAAATATATATATACAGCTTAAACCTATATATAGCGCCCCCTCTTGGGACTCACCAAAATAGTGTGCTATAGAGAGGGGATGCTATAGACAGGTCCCTTTTAATGTAAAATGTTCACATTTTAATGTTTAAAATCGGGCGCTATAGAGAGGAAGGCGATATTTAGAGGGGGCGCTATAGACAGGTTCAACTGTATATTAAAGACAAAATAAATTCCAACAAATATATTCTTCCTTTAAAACTTATCGGTTCATCTATTAGTTTTGTATTCTTTATCTTCCCATACAAATATAATTAGCCGTTTTAAAATGTCTCTTTATGGTGAATACATATAGTACCACATACCCTACAATCATCTTAAAATAATAAATGACTTGTCCTGAGATGTAAATCAATCTCTAAAGAAGGATTATCTCTTGGAGTGGCCGAGAGTATCCACAAATGGTTCTGAAGATCTTTCATAGTAGGTCGAAATGTATTAAGACCCCATACCATGGAAACTGCTTGATAAAAACAATGTTAATTAAATAAATGCTACAGGTTTCTGGAGATGAGTTTCTTTAATAAACGTGGTTTCGATCTTTCGGGTGTCTCTGTCCTTTTACAGGAGTACATAGAAACATATAAACGCCATTATATATTAATGGCCTTTATATGTTTCTATGTACTCCTGTAGAAGGGCAGAGATGTACGAAAGCTCGACATGACGTTAAATAAAGATAAAGAAACTCATCTTCAGGAACAACCTGTAGCATTTTTTATATTTAATATCCAGGAGATTTAAATCAATTAAAAACAATGTCACCAACCTCCACAGCCGGCGCAGGAGATAGTGCCATATCTGGAAGCGGCCTGTATCCCGCACCCATACCAGGGTTGTGTAAACAGTCAGAACACCGCTGCACATATACACATGTGAGCCAAGAGATTGTCACATTGAGGAAAGACTCACCTGATGAAGAAGTAAGTATCAGCGCTCAAGGTAGAGTTGATGATGACTTGGAAGGCAAAGCTCCGAGGGTACTGGGTCATCTCGAACAGATTGCCTGAAACCCCGCCACGTCAGAACTAATCTAGTGTGATTGTGGCAATGAGATATTCTTTCAAACACATCATGTTCTCGCAAATTTCAAGACACAAAGTAAGAAGAGGAATGAGTTTTAAGGAATTTGAAAAGAGAATGTTGTGTGTTTATCGACGTATACCAAGCAAAAGGTGAATACCATATTCAATATTCCTATAGATTACGGTAGTGACGACTGAGGATAATCTCACGCTACAAGAAGCAAAATAATATTGAAGAACAGTCATTTTTGGCATTTAAGAAAGAAACATAAAGTATATAACGGTCAAATAGTATATTCAGTTGAAAGCATTGATTGAAGAAAGCTTTTAGGGAAGCACTTCTTCAGCTAACTAAAACGTATAAGGTTGTCACAAAAGTTCGTAAACACATTATAATTTATATTTTGCACACAAGTTTTGCGAACTTTCGGGACAACCTTGGTAAGATTATAACAGAATTATTATAGAAGAATGATTTAATCTTTGATGTTCTATATTAAGGATGGCATAACAGCAGTTGGGCCAAGTTTCAGAATTACAAGGTTTTCCCAAGACCATATTATGATTTATATTTTGCAAGTGTATACGAACTCTTGGAATAACCTTGGTAATATTGATAACGTTGGTAAAATTATAACAGAATTCTTATAGAATAATGATTAATCTGATGTTCTATATCAAGGGTGGTCATTCAGCAATAGGCCAAGTTTCAGAATTACAAGGCATTTCCAAGAGTTCGTAAACTTTTGGAAACACTTGCAAAATATAAATCATACTGTGTTTACGAACTTTTGGTATAACCTTACCTTACCTATTGGTATAACCTAACCTTACCTTGTATATAAACAAGACAATGAAAGAGATTATTTAGCATGTATTAAAGAAGAAAGGAGTGCTCACTGAAGATCTGTAGGTTCATGTCGAAGTAGGAGTTGGCCAGCACGATCCAGGTCGTGGTCAGGAAGGTCATGCCGTACAGAGCCGCCGTGCGGGGGAAGGCCAACGACGTGGTCTCCAGTACACGCTCCGTGTTGGAGATGAGGGAGAAGTAATCAAGCAGACGACATAAAGAATCTGTTGCACACGAACCAATTGTACTCAACACTTCTGTTTAGATAGAGGCTGCCTGGCTGCCATTCATAGTTCTTCAAATTAAAGATAGTTCGGCTAGTGAATATTTTTAAAAATATATAATAATATAAAAAATATCTACTGGCCGAAGTATCTTTAATTTGAAAGACTTATGTTTAGCTTATACTAAATACACGTGTTTAATTATAAATCAATAACGTATTATCTATACATAACAATATAGATTTATAAATATTTATTGTAAGATATAGTCGATGTTTTTATTAAGCCCATTGAAGAGCGATTATCGCTTCAAAACTCATTGTGAGAAAATATGTTTGCATTTTTAAACGTTTTTCACAATTTTATCATGAATAGGGAAATAATAAATGATAGCATTAAAGCACGGACTTTTTTTTCACATAAAACAAACTTCTACTATCCTTACTGCGATGATAAAATATTGGGAGGTATTGATACTGTATTGTATCATTGTTTAAATATGTCCTTATTGTTTTCGGAATAGCATTTCTCGATGAAAACATTTGTATGCAATTCTAATTTCCTAAGGTTTTATCTCCATAATTTACTTTAATACCATTTCTAAGATTCAACCCTTCAGTGTAGCATATAAAAGAAGAATTAGTCCAAACAGTATTAGAGCTCTAAAAAGCGGTCTGGTAGATTAAATTGACGAAACGGCTGGGAAAGTTCACCACTGATGAGCCAAGCCTTCCCAATATTTTTCACCACAGTAAGGACAGCCTAAGTTTATTTTATGTGTAAAATAAACATTAGTGCTTTGATACTTTCATTTCTCAAGAACGCGGTGCAGGCCATGATAATGATGGTGGATAAATAGCGACAGAATTTACCATAACTGTGACCATATGTCTACACACTTTTAAAACATTTCGACATTGAATTCGCAAATGTACCAATTTGGTTACCTGTACACTCTAGTGGGGTTGAACTTCTGTAAAATTCAGAGAGACCATTGCAGAAATTTTTTCTTTTCAAGGAAAAAAAGTGCCCAATGTGTGATTCGATCTCGGGGCACAACACTTTATTGTATAAAAGGAAACTTCCCAACGCAGGTTTTTATTTTCAAAAATAAAACAACCTATATAATCCATAATTTAGCGGTTTCATAGATTAAACTGAAGAAACCACTGGGATGGTTTACTAATGATAAACCACGCACTGCCAATATATTTCTTCTTCGCAGTTGAACCGTTGGGAAGTTATGGGAAAAAAATTATATGTGATCGCATCAAATAGTATCCTTTTTAACATACCCAGATAGGAGTTAACACTTTATTCTATTTATAATACAATATAATGCGGCTAATGATTGTAAAACGACATTTGCAAATTGTCCTGCATTTGTTTCTTTTGAACGAAAAATCGAAATTTATTTTAAGAAGAAATAACGATTATTTCTAACCTTAGGGATGAAGTATGAAAAGATGAATTGTGAAGACTAATGATAAACGGAAACGGAACCTAGTGGACATGGCATCTGCCCGGTAAAGCGAAGCACTGTGGGTTCGGACACTTAGATCCCTGGACACTTTATTTTTCCGTTTATCATTACTCTTCACAATTCATCCTTTCATACCTCATCCCTAAGGTTAGAAATAATCCTTATTTCTCTTTACAATAAATTTCTATTTTCGTTCAAAAGAAACACATGCGGGATAATTTTCAAATGTCGTTTTAAACTTTATTCCATTGTTGTTGGAATCCCATTGCTCAAATATAGACAGGTATTTTTTATTTTGGCTTTCGAGTTCATATTCTCGAAGAAAATGAACAGCACAATTCACATGAAGCACAAAGGCATTGATGATATCTGAGAATAACTCATATTAACTCACCTAATAACAAATATCATAGACAATAAAACTATATTTGGTTTAGGCATTCAGCCAAAATGGAAAGAAATATCCGATAGAATTTTATTCGAAGTGTTATATAATATAATGGTCGAAATTGGGAAACGAGGAAGACCTAGAACCATCTAGAAACAAACCATCAAAACAGCAGCTAACGTTGGTTCATACTCATAAAAACAAATTGATATGTACGACAAATTGATGTTCCTATATGCATCTCTTTAACCTTTTTAAAAGTTTTCTTCTCCTATGTATATACACGAAAAACAATACACTATGCGTTTTCTAATGATCGTCTCTCTTAAATCTAATGCAGTACTTGAATCTAGACTCGGTTCGGTGGCCTAGCTATGCAGCCAGCTTTAGGAACTAGCTACTCTCATTGCGTCGATTTTGCTAGATTGCAGAGATTACTCAGTACTGATAAGGACCATAGCTCGAAGCTATGGTATACAGGTTTTGTAAGGTCTTAAAAAGATTTTTGTTCTTGTATACAGGTTTTGTTTTGTATATATTTGTTAGAGCAGATGTTATGGAACATTCTTCATCTTCACCTGTGCGTTTTTCGTAGGGATGATGGAAATACATAATGTATTTTTATTGGGAGAGATATCCTTTTTCCACACAACACGCACACACATACACTCGTGGACAAAACATAAGGACGTTGTATCTTTTAGTATGTATATCGGGATTCAGACAATAACTATGAAAGATATTTGGTACACAGTGACCTTTATTGAAGACACACGATATAACTAAGTGTGAATAAAATTGCCTCTATCTCCTTAAAGAAAATTGACGACTGGCGACATCAAAATAGGAGACTTCCTTAAGTTTTGTACATGAGTGTATATATACTTATAAAAACAACAATAAAGTGTTAACTGTTGTATAAGTTGGCCAATATATGTTTAGAATGATAAGAAAGGACTCACGAGAGGTGTAACGTTTCAGCGAGCTGGATTCCGGGAAGGTTTCATGTAGGAAGTCGATGAAGCCTCCAGCCATGCCCAGGGCGATGAGGATCCCGAAAACAATCCTAGGAGACAATGGTACAATATTATAGCTGTATGATATTGTATCATAGGTCGTGTAGGTGTAGGTTATAAGGCTAAAACATACATTTCACACACAGTTGACTCTATGCAACACTTAATTGAATGTGAAAAACAGTATAAAACTGAAATTTAACTGGGATAAGGTGGATAAATTAAGAGAAAGGCAACTCTTGATTCTGTAACTATCAGCAAACTTTATATCAACGATCAGAGAGAGAATCTGCCTATCTCCTAACTATATTAACTGCAAAAGAAAGACGCGGAAAGGTTTATAAAGCACAGATTTACTCGCACAAATAAAACTATAGAAACAAAACTCTTCAAACAGAAATCTCTATATAGCGTAAATTTCCTCAATCTTTTTTAATGAGAAAACTCTTGAAAATCAATCTCTTTATATACAGAAAACTATGTATTAAAAGTGGTTTCTCTCTATTTAAATATGTATTAAAACAATGCATAATGTTTAGCTCCTCGGTAGAAAACTTGAAGGTGGTTATACAGAATTTGCTACAACACCGGTTTTGGAAAATTCAGACAAAAGTAAACCTATATCCCGTGCTTTCAGGGTATGAACATCATCAGTACAGACACGGACAAAACTGTTGTTGTGGTTCTTCTTCATCAACACATTTTAATGCATATTTAAAGGGCAAGGTTTTATTTTAGTAGATGAAAATCATCATCCTTGATTTTTTGTGTTTTAAAATAACTTTGGAACGAAACTATAACGAAAATTGTCTTCAGAGTGAAATATTTCAGCCTTTTCAATGAAGGCTCTACAAAGCATATATCCCTTCATATAAAAGAACTCCCTAGGAAATAGGATAATTGTAGATTGGATTCTGATAAATTCGAGATCAATCTCTATCTCTAAAAATCTCTCAATAAAACGAAAATATCTCGGATTCTTTAAATTCGCCCTATAAAAATGTATACCATACAGTAAAACCTACGACAACCAATATGAAAAACGATCACTTAGTGATCTAACAATTTGCTCCTCTTCAAATCAATACCTAGTTAAAGATCACCTCTATTAGTTTGCGCCATTTCAAATATAGTCAGTTCAATTTTACATAAGTGATCACTCATGAAGTTCTTCAAGTTGAGTCTTTAATGAAAGAATTAGTTGGATTATCCAAAAATATAATTTATTACATAACAACAATAATCTTTATTTTCGAATACGCAAAAGAGCACATGTAAATCGTATAATAAGATGTACTACGAATAAAATGATGACCTTAAAAAAATTCCAACAATTTTGTAGCGAAGTATTTATTATTTTACAAGCATTTATTATTTACACTTGTATTAACAGAGTATCATTTTTTTATTTTACCAGTCTGTAAACTTTCCTCATTGCTTATCTTTTGTTTATCCTTCATAGTTTGTTCTTACCTTAAATGAATTGCTGTCTCATCCCAAAGTTTGTCTTCCCTAATTTTCCACGTGGCAATATTTACATATGTACGTCCCAAGTACATAGAACACAATCACTATATCGGAAGAATCCTCTGAATTTTAAATGACAATAAAACGTAGCCCACGAGGATGAGTTTCCTGCTTTATTAAACGTTCTCTCAAACTTACGGGTACTGTAAACCTTTCTACAGGAGCATTCAACGAAATGAATCTTAATATTATTTTTTAAGAATTTGATATTCATTCCGTTTTATTATCCTGTATAAGGGTTAACAGTACTCGAAATCTTGAGAGAACGTTTAATAAAAAAAAGAAAACTCAACTCCTTGGCTGAGTTTTACTGTAACATTGAGATGAGAATATTATTACTCAGAATTATCTCCATTACCCATATCAATTTGTAGGATTATATATAGAGATAAAATATATAATTTCAAGGTAATAATAATTAGCAATTTTTATATAATCAGATTAGAGATTTTTCAACCTTCTTGAGTATAGATTATTATAAGAGATGAATTTTGTGCATTTTTTATTGCCGCCAATTGCTAGTGGATATATAATGACAAATACTGCAACTCAGTAAACCAATCTTGAAAATAGAGTAAAATGTCCTCAACGAAGATAAAATATTTTTGTCGAAACATCAAGAAAATATTTTTTTCCTGCCGAAGTGTCTCTTATTATTAGAGCCATTTGTATAACCTGCTTTCCTGATACTACAGTAGCATTACAGGAAGCCAAACAATGGTTTACATGTAGAATAAAACATACCTCAAGCGAGTCACTCTTGATGAAATTTGTTTTCCACTGTATTCTATCCTTTAAACATCGGAATATTATTCGTTTCCATATGTCTCAATGTACAACTCAGAAGAAAAGGATTTCAATATTTTCAGAAAAATAACTTTTTACGCTGTACCGAGAGATAAACTATATCAACCGTTTTGGAGTTGTTATATCTTGATGACTTTCCTTTCTTAGGGAAATGAATTCATGAATTCTAATTATATTCATGGGGTTTTGTTAGAAATTGATTAGAGGCGATACATCAAGCGTTCTTTCCTCTGAATAAGATGAGTGTGAATCGCCCATTCGTTCAGAAATAAATAGCTCGAGAGCGGTGGATATATCTATATTCTTTTGTTTCTTCAATCTCAAAACCTGTTTCGAGATTTCATTTCCTTCATAGAATGTCGATATTGATAGGAAGAAAAATGATAAAAATACATCAAGTCCTGTTTTTCTGAACCTTTTATATTAGTCTATAGCACATTCACTCGCGTATTTCGCTACAAGAGTTGTTTGGATAGAAAACGAAATGGTAGAAAAATTCGCCTAAGCTAGAAAGTTATTCCAGCGAATTCTTCAATTGCAATATTTGAACGGAAAAAATCAAATATTTTATTTATAGCCTCGCATATAATTGAGGACTTATTTTAAATAATTTGATTTTAAAGGAGTTAGAGCCTTGTAATAGAAACAATGGATTAAGATGGCTTTTTGTTGTTTAACTATTTCCACAAGTTAAATTGGACCAATCATTATAAGAATATTTCAAATCATAAAAAGTGAATTTTGGAAAATTAATTTCATTTTTATTTCTATATTTGAAGTAAATGATAACGCAGAGAGTAGAATGAACGAAATTTATCGTATTCGCGAATCATACCAGAGAAATAAATGATGATCAGTGAAAATTGCCTATGATAACATATTATATATGAAGAGAAGAAAATATCTACAAGAAAACAATATTTGATGACCATTCAAGTTACCTAAATTCTTTAATGTTTAGACGAAGAAACAAAATATAATCAAGACAACAGGTAAATATAATGTTAAGTTCAGATAAATGGATAGTATGACTTGCTACTATGACTATTGGACATGGGCTCTGTCACAGAAACCTTTCTATGTTAGAAGACCATAGTCAATTGGCCAATTAACCTCAACTAAAGTCGTCGTCTGTCACAGCAAGATAAACTACGGGAGTTCTTTAACTCTTGGAGCGATCTCAAATATCACAATTCTTGAAGGATTCTGGTCGCTTCTCTCTTCAAGCTTCTCTACTGACGAGATCCAATCTTTAATTCTAATTTATAATTGAACGACCTATAGATATTTGGAAGCATAATTTGAGAGCAACCAGCCAACCAGAAGTCTTTAATGATATCACGTGATGTAGACTGCCCTTAACTGATTGGATATATTGACACCTTCCATTTTTCCCCAAAAATAACTTTATTAGATACCGCTCAAAAAGAGAAACCTAGCTTATGTTATTTACATGAGAAATATGAAAAGGTTCTTCACATAAAAAAGTGTACAATGCGGGATTCTATCCCGGTTCATGGTTGTCGGAAACCGACGGTTAATACACCGGAAAACCGTCTTCAATATTATTGATACATTGAAACACACACATTACTAGAGATGAACCCATTTAAACTATATCTAAACGAAGACATTTATTTTAATATTATGTACTTATAATGCCTCTTATATAAACAAGTATTCTCCCTAGCTATTTTAAATATTGTTTAAAGTTCAACTCATTTTTTTGTAGTTCCCTGTAAAAGCTAAGGAAACACGAGTTGAACGGAAGTTAGCTTTTTGCTTTGCCGGCTACAGTCTTTTCATCTGGTGGTTGTTTGAGGCGCGTTGGTGCTTCCTATTGTGAAAATATCTGGTCACTTGATCATCACATGATCCTAGAAACACTGTCATCAATTGAGTTGAATAATTGGAAACAAATTTTAGGGACAGCGTGAAGGCCAAAGATATGAAAAGGAACTTGGTAAAACTAAATATACCAATCTGTTGACGACAAAGATGAATTCTAAGCTTCTGTAGGTAACAATTTTCCCATTTTAGATTACAATCACCTTGCGGCGTGAAATCCTTTTGTTCCTGTTAAGCTACAGGCGTTAGTGTGCATAGAAACGGGCGTAGCGACAATAGGTCTTAAATAGCTTCTAGATAGATCGGTGACAATTGGTGACAGGTATTCTGAGAGCTAAAAACTAAATATTACAAGGCCGATTGGTGATGGTGAAACGAGGAATAGTGACTAGATAGCATTATAGTGTTGAGAAGTGAGTTGTGAGAGTCAATAGATGGTACGGAGACAAATGACGGCAGTGTGTCGGGAGATAGTGGCTAGATGGTACGGGGACAAATGACGGCAGGGTGGCGGGAGATAGTGGCTAGATGGTACCAGGACAAATGACGGCAGTGTGTCGGGAGATAGTGGCTATATGTTACGGGGACAAATGACGGCAGGGTGGCAGGATATAGTGGCTAGATGGTACGGGGACAAATGACGGCAGGGGTAGCGGAAGATAGTGGCTAGATGGTACGGGAACAAATGACGGCAGTGTGTCGGGAGAGAGTGGCTAGATGGTACGGGGACAAATGACGGCAGGGTGGAGGGAGATAGTGGCTAGATGGTACGGGGACAAATGACGGCAGGGTAGCGGGAGATAGTGGCTAGATGGTACGGGAACAAATAACGGCAGTGTGTCGGGAGATAGTGGCTAGATGGTACGGGAACAAATGACGGCAGGGTGGCGGGAGATAGTGGCTAGATGGTACGGGGACAAATGACGGCAGTTTGTCGGGAGATAGTGACTAGATGGTACGGGGACAAATGACGGCAGGGTGGCGGGAGATAGTGGCTAGATAGTACGGGGACAAATGACGGCAGTATGTCGGGAGATAGTGGCTAGATGGTACGGGGACAAATGACGGCAGGGTGGCGGGAGATAGTGGCTAGATAGTACGGGGACAAATGACGGCAGTATGTCGGGAGATAGTGGCTAGATGGTACGGGGACAAATGACGGCAGTATGTCGGGAGATAGTGGCTAGATGTTACGGGGACAAATGACGGTAGTATGTCGGGAGATAGTGGCTAGATGGTACGGGGACAAATGACGGTAGTATGTCGGGAGATATTGGCTAGATGTTACGGGGACAAATGACGGCAGTGTGTCGGGAGATAGTGGCTAGATGTTATGGGGACAAATGACGGTAGTATGTCGGGAGATAGTGGCTAGATGTTACGGGGACAAATGACGGTAGTATGTCGGGAGATAGTGGCTAGATGGTACGGGGACAAATGACGGTAGTGTGTCGAGAGATAGTGGCTAGATGGTACGGGGACAAATGACGGTAGTATGTCGGGAGATAGTGGCTAGATGTTACGAGGACAAATGACGGCAGTGTGTTGGGAGATAGTGGCTAGATGTTACGGGGACAAATGACGGTAGTATGTCGGGAGATAGTGGCTAGATGGTACGGGGACAAATGACGGTAGTATGTCGGGAGATATTGGCTAGATGTTACGGGGACAAATGACGGCAGTGTGTCGGGAGATAGTGGCTAGATGTTATGGGGACAAATGACGGTAGTATGTCGGGAGATAGTGGCTAGATGTTACGGGGACAAATGACGGTAGTATGTCGGGAGATAGTGGCTAGATGGTACGGGGACAAATGACGGTAGTGTGTCGAGAGATAGTGGCTAGATGGTACGGGGACAAATGACGGTAGTATGTCGGGAGATAGTGGCTAGATGTTACGAGGACAAATGACGGCAGTGTGTTGGGAGATAGTGGCTAGATGTTACGGGGACAAATAAGGGTAGTATGTCGGGAGATAGTGGCTAGATGGTACGGGGACAAATGACGGTAGTGGGTGGAAGAAAGTATCCAGATAGGACACTATCCCCCAATCAACTATCGTCATTTGTCCCCATTTCATCTAGCCATAAACCCCCGACCCTTTGCCTTTATTTTTTACAGTTTCACCTATATACTATTCCGAATTCACTGTCGCCATGTCCCCCTACCATCTGTCCACTATACCCGATTCACTGTCGCCATGTCCTCGTACCATCTGTCCACTATACCCGATTCACTGTCGCCATGTCCTCGTACCATCTGTCCACTATACCCGATTCATTGTCGCCATGTCCCCGTACCATCTATCCACTATACCCGATTCACTGTCGCCATGTCCCTCTACCATCTGTCCACTATACCCGATTCACTTTCGCCATGTCCCCCTACCATCTGTCCACTATACCCGATTCACTGTCGCCATGTCCTCGTACCATCTGTCCACTATACCCGATTCACTGTCGCCATGTCCCCGTACCATCTATCCACTATACCCGATTCACTGTCGCCATGTCACCGTACCATCTGTCCACTATACCCGATTCACTGTCGTCATGTCCCCCTACCATCTGTCCACTATACCCGATTCACTGTCGCCATGTCCCCGTACCATCTGTCCACTATACCCGATTCACTGTCGCCATGTCCCCCTACCATCTGTCCACTATACCCGATTCACTGTCGTCATGTCCCCCTACCATCTGTCCACTATACCCGATTCACTGTCGCCATGTCCCCGTACCATCTGTCCACTATACCAGATTCACTGTCGCCATGTCCCCGTACCATCTATCCACTATACCCGATTCACTGTCGCCCTGTCCCCGTACCATCTATCCACTATACTCGATTCACTGTCGTCATGTCCTCGTATAATCTATCCACTATACCCGATTCATTGTCGCCATGTCCCCGTACCATCTATCCACTATACCCGATTCACTGTCGCCATGTCCTCTTACCATCTATCCACTATACCCGATTCACTGTCGCCATGTCCCCGTACCATCTATCCACTATACCCGATTCACTGTCGCCATGTCCTCTTACCATCTGTCCACTATACCCGATTTACTGTCGCCATGTCCCCGTACCATCTATCCACTATACCCGATTCACTGTCGCCATGTCCTCTTACCATCTATCCACTATACCCGATTTACTGTCGCCATATTCTCGTACCATCTATCCACTATACCCGATTCACTGTCGACATGTCCTCGTACTATCTATCCACTATACCCGATTTACTGTCGCCATGTCCTCGTACCGTCTGTCCACTATACCCGATTCACTGTCGCCATGTCCCCGTACCATCTGTCCACTATACCCGATTCACTGTCGTCATGTCCTCGTATAATCTATCCACTATACTCGATTCACTGTCGCCATGTCCTCGTACCATCTATCCACTATACCCGATTCACTGTCGCCATGTCCTTGTACCATCTATCCACTATACCCGATTCACTGTCGCCATGTCCTCGTACCATCTATCCACTATACCCGATTCACTGTCGCTATGTCCTCGTACCATCTGTCCACTATACCCGATTCACTGTCGCCATGTCTCCCTATCATCTTGTCACTATGCTTGATTCACTGTCGACATGTCCTCGTACCATCTGTCCACTATAGCCGATTCACTGTCGCCATGTCTCCCTATCATCTTGTCACTATGCTTGATTCACTGTCGCCATGTCCCCGTACCATCTATCCTCTATACCCGATTCACTGTCGCCATGTCCTCTTACCATCTATCCACTATACCCGATTCACTGTCGCCATGTCCTCGTACCATCTATCCACTATACCCGATTCACTGTCGCTATGTCCTCGTACCATCTGTCCACTATACCCGATTCATTGTCGCCATGTCTCCCTATCATCTTGTCACTATGCTTGATTCACTGTCGCCATGTCCTCGTACCATCTGTCCACTATACCCGATTCACTGTCGTCATGTCTCTTATCATCTTGTCACTATGCTTGATTCACTGTCGCCATGTCCTCGTACCATCTATTCACTATACCCGATTCACTTTCGCCATGTCTCCGTACCATCTGTCCACTATACCCGATTCACTGTCGCCATGTCCCCGTACCATCTGTCCACTATATCCTATTCACTGTCGCCATGTTCCCGTACCATCTTTTCACTATGCTTGATTAACTGTCGTCAGTTCCCGTACCATCTAGTTTCTATTGCCGATTTATTGTCGCTGTGTTCCTGTACCAACTATGGAATCTCATATTCCACTGTTTCAGCGTGCCAGTATTATTTAATCACTATCCCCAACGTGCTCTCTACTTTTCTCTGTGAGTACGAGCTATGGAATAGTAACAATATTTTACGGGGACACGACTTATAGTCGTGTATAGTTGCTATATAGTACTAGAACAAGGATTCGTCTGGGGGTAAGGTTCTGTTTCATAGTGTATAGTAGTATAACTTTCTATATATATTTGGTAAATTATCCAATTCTTTCCGGACGAAATGTTTTTCCAAGATCCGTTCTGATGCTTTCAACAGAAAGTCAAACGGACAGGTATCGACGCTGGGATTGTTCCATATTAGCTAGCAGAGGATTACAATGTATAGAATCTCTGTTCCGGTACGAGTGGTCAATTCAATTCTCTGAATTTGGTGTTGGTATTAGCGACTTGCTGGACGTCGCTCAAAACTATCCTATTCTCTCTGTTTCCAGTTGTTTTTGTTGTCGTGTCCAATGAAGAGCTCAGATCTGCATCTTTATCGCAGCAATTGCAATGTCCTCTATATCTATTTTCAGTATAACAGTCATATTACCTATGTATCTCACCATAGAGGTGTTTACGCGGTCACCTTTGAATTCAGACACAAATAATATTTTTTTAAAAGGTAATAAATATGAAACGAATATAATTCAAAATAATGTGCGCGTGTGTTTAGACACAAAGGCAATGGTGGCGCAAATAGAAAAAAAAACACAATATCGTTTTAAAAGAGTTGCCTCTCAAAACTTCCCATAAAAATGATTTTCCATTTAGCCCGATAATCTCATACGCACAGGTAAAAAATTTGTAAGAAGAAAATTAGAAAACTTGATCAGGGGATACATGAAGAAATCCGAATTTAAATAGACATATGAAGTTCTAAATAGAAAATAAGAAACTAAACATAAAAGAGAATGGAAAATTCTGAACTCCTATGGCGTAATATTGCCTTACACAAGCGCATAACAAAGGATATTGCAAAAATAGCAATAAAGGAGTTTATAGACAATAAAGAGTTGAAGAGGAAAACGTGAATCAGAATCCACGATAAGTTCTTGAGCAAGACATTTTCATTGGCCTAAAAATCCCTATTTTAAGGCAGAAAGTAACTTGTACAAACTGAGTGATAACACGCATGGGATGTCCAACGACAATATATATGTTGGAACCATTAATAGGGATATGTTAGAAAAGAAGAAGAAAATCGAGAGTGAATGTTAATTGGGTGGTTTTGGTATATAAGTCAAACCGATATTTGGCAAAAACAAAGAGGTATCGATACTTCGGCGAAATTAAGAATGGAGGGTTCAGCTGTGGAGATTTAGCTTTTTAGCAAGTCGGGGATTGTACAAGTAAGTACAATTATTGTACAAGTACATGTGTATCTGGATTTTAAGACGATACTTTACTGAATGATATTTGAAGGATGAAGTGATATATTGGCTATTTATTGATTGGAATAGCCTTATAGCGACTGTTTATAAGGTAAAATCATTAAAATGTTTTCCTAAATTAAGTTGATAATGTTTTGTTAATGATATTGTAATCATCATTACGTCTTCTGGACCTTCCAGAAAACACGGTGAACAAGGTTAAGACAAGTAAAACACAATTTTGTCTAGAAACCAGCGTTGATATATAACCATAGAATATAGAAATCATTGAGTGCGAAATATTTGAAATCAATGGTACAAATAAAAAGATTTACAAAGAATAAATATGAAAAACAGTACATAATCGAAAATTATTTTTCCTAAAGAATGAATAGTGATATTTTTGGTGGCTTTATTTTCAACTTCCTTAAGTTTTATCCATGATTGTAAGGTTTTTTTTCGAAGAATAATAGCTCTTTTGCAGGAGTAAAGATATATAGACATTATATATATCATGTTGAAGGTTGAACATTCACATTAAAAATTTATTATATAACTTTCTTAAAACATATCTTTTATAATTTTAATGCCATTTATAATTTGACCTTGATTTAAAATATAAGATATCCGGATTTCAACTTTTCAAGGTTTGCTTGGCGATTGTCCTATATATATATAACCCTACACCGTTATAGTATTAAATTAATATTGAATATACAGTAGAACCTTCCTGTAAAGGACACCTAATTGCAAAGCCAACGTGTCCATTAGGGAGAGGTGTCCTCTTACCGGAGAGTTGTTAAATTATAAAAATGGTAATTTTGCGAATTAAAACTGTCCTTTGTGGAGAGGTGTTCGCTAGCGGGGTGTCCGCTAAAGGGGGGTTCTACTGTATAAATATTTCGACGGTAACAACCTGCTGTGGATAAAAGTAGGTTTAACTTGCGATGAACAAAGGTTAAAACACTATTCCACCGGCTGGAATGTCAGCAGTGAACTTGTGCCCTACTCTCAATTGTTGAGCAGGTTCTTCGCGCTACTCCACTTCTCTTGCCTGGATCCCGGTTGCCACACGTCGGGCAACTTGTCCGGGTGACTCGTCCTGGCTCGCTATCCTTGTTGGTTGAACTTGGGTAGTGTCTTGGATGGGAGGTCTCGAGACCGGGTATCAGGTTTATCAATATCTTTTAAAAACTTTTTCCAAGTACACGTGATACAGGATATGGTAATCATTGTGGGTAGTTAGCACTGTCTTTTACTTTAAGTACACCACATTTCTAAATATGTAAAAAGCAGTTCCTCTTTTACACTTTCATGGTGTACTCACTATTGGGGTTGGATCTATCCAAAATTTGGGGGATTTTGAACCAGAAAATAAGTGCTCAATACGAGATTTTCGATCTCTGGCTGTGGTTTTCGTAATTCGACAGCGTGTACTACACATTATTCTGCCATCCATATCATATTCCAACCTAAACTAGCCTAAATATTTATCTAACATAGCCTAACAGATATGACCTTGCCATGGCCATTGTATGCAAATCCGATATCAGGTCTCGAAAACTTCCAGTTTGGGATTTTATAGCTCAAGATACCGACATCAAGTTCTTTATTGATTTGGATTGATAGCAATATGAGCGATGACATCAGAAGGCCTTTCTCCAACCAATAAGACAGACAATTGTGTTGAGAAGTTGAGGTTTGGTTTGCGTATACCAAAACGATAAATTGTGTTTAATTTGCTAAAAATGATAATCTAACATTTGGCTTAATTATTCAGGTGCAGACTGTTACGTTTTCTCGTGATTATTACGCAGTTAATCACTATATTCCGAGAAATGGAAGCTTCCAAGCAAGAAAAATGAAGGAAGGTCGGTCATATTACAAAATCACAACATGTCATTAAAAATGCATTTATTTCCTTAAAATTCTCCATTATGATCTACACATTTATTCTACTGATAAACAAGCCTCACAATCCCCTGCTTATAAAACTTCTAAGGTCTAGATGGTAACCATTCTTCTGCCTCCAACTTAGCGTCTGAGCCAAAAGGCCGTTCTTTCAGTTCTTTATTGATAATCAAAAGACATGTAGTCGATTATAGAAAGGTCTGGGCTGTGTATGTAGGGTGGTCCAGAACATTCCCTTTCATATTTCGAAGTACCGCCTCAATCTTCTTGGCGGAATGATAACGAATTTTACAATATAAAACGTTCGTGACAACGACTCTGGTGGTAAGCTCTTTATTCCTACATGGAGATACTGAAAGGTTTGAAGATTTCTCTCAGCGTTAATTGTATTTACATGGTGCGCAAATGAAACGTTAACAAATCCCCTTTACAATAAAAAAAAATTCCCAGAACACTTTTAGAGAAAATTAAAATGAGAGATTTTTTTCTTTGGTGTCTATAAACCTGAAGATAGCCACTGCTTCCTCTTATCCTCTGGCCTACCATTTGGATAACTACCTCACCCAATCGAATATTTTTACCTGAGACATGCTGTCCCTACCATATACAGCTTCAGACAACGGAATATATTTGAATGTTTGGATTCTTCAGCAACAAGAAAACGTATTACAGAACTTTGTCCGGGTTTGGACGCCTACCTTTCTCGAATTTAGAGTATAACTGCGTGCTTCTTGCGAACGCAGCATGATGCGCGTGAAAGGTTTGGCTAAATGTTGAATACATATACACCACACACGGATTTTATATCGCAAAATACTTATAAAAAAGTTATTCCATGATAAAAAAAAGAAGAAATTTGTAAATAGTGCGGATCGCCTGCATCCCTGAGACACATTTTCACCTGCCAGGCCTCGAATATCATTTCATACATGATTGGGAACAAAATGGAGCAATAGGGCGTATTTTGGTTGTTTAGGGTTTCATTTGTTGTAATATAAAGTGTGACGTATTTGAAATGCACAGTTCTTCTTATTGTCTGAAATCCCTTACAACAAGGAGGTGATGAGAAAAAACTAAGATTTCGTCAGTTCATCTCATCATATTTCGATACCTTCACAACAAGCCTTCGTTGAAGGTCATGGGCAGCCTCTCCTGCTTGCTCCAAGCCTAGTCCTACAAGTTCTTTAATTATAAAATTGGATCATCATTTATCAAGA
>CP092872.1:20262522-20310783 GCA_030710605.1 Cordylochernes scorpioides | reverse complement strand
TTTTCTTCTCCTATGTAAATACACGAAAAACAATTCACTATGCGTTTTCTAATGATCGTCTCTCTTAAATCTAATGCAGTACTTGAATCTAGACTCGGTTCGGTGGCCTAGCTATGCAGCCAGATTTAGGAACTAGCTACTCTCATTGCGTCGAGTCTGCTAGATTGCTGAGATGACTCAGTACTGATAAGGACCATAGCTCGAAGCTATGGTATACAGGTTTTGTAAGGTCTTGAAAATATTTTTGTTCTTGTATACAGGTTATGTACTATATATATTTGTTAAAGCAGATGTTATGGAACATTCTTTATCTTCACCTGTGCGTTTTTCGTAGGGATGATGAAAATACATAATGTATTTTTATTGGGAAAGATATCCTTTTTTCTTCACAAATACACATACACTCATGGACAAAACTTAAGGAAGTTGTACCTTTTAGTATGTATATCGGGATTCAGACAATAACTATGAAATATATTTTGTACACAGTGACCTTTATTGAAGAAACACGAGATAACTAAGTGTAATAAAATTGCCTCTGTTTCCTTAAAAAAAACTGATGACTGGTGACAATAAAAGTCATTAAGTTTTGTACTCGAGTGTATATACTTATGAAAACAACAAGGTTTTAACTGTTGTATAAGTTAGCTGATGTATGTTCGATATGAAAAGAAAGGAAACTCACGAGAGGTGTAACGTTTCAGCGAGCTAGACTCCGGGAAGGTCTCATGTAGGAAATCGATGAAGCCGCCGGCCATGCCCAGGGCGATGAGGATCCCGAAGACAATCCTAGGACACAATGGTACAATCTTATATCCGTCTGATATGGTATCATAGGTCGTGTAGGTTATAAGGATGAAACATCTACATTTCATAAGCAGTTTACTCTATGCAACCCCTAATTGATTGTGAAAAACGATATTATGGGAGAAGCATCTCCTGATCGTGCAACTATCAGGAATCTTCAGTTACAGGAAATTCATTCTCTCAATTTAATTAAATATAAAGTCAAGGTGTAAAACGGTTTTTAAAGTACCTTTTTACCTGCACAAATAAACTATAGAAATTAAACTCTTCGAATAGAAACCTCTATATAGCGTAATTTTTCTCCGCTCTTTTATTGAGCAAATTCTTGTATACAAATCTCTTTACCGAAAACTGTGTACTAAAAGTGGCATTTCCCTCTTCAAATATGCATTGAAACCATGTTTATTATCAAGGTTCATCTCCTCAAATACAAACCCCGAAGATGGTTATAAAGAATTTGCAATAAAACTAGGTTTGGCAAATTCAGACAAAAGTAAACTCAAATCTCTAGGTTACAGGGTGTGCCCTTCATCAGTACAGGCGCAAATAAAACTGCTTTTGCCTATCTTTCTTTATAATCATCTTTGTGTTAGGCAAAATGGATTGTTTTAATGTATATTTAAAGGGATTGGTTTTGTTTTGGTACATGAAAACCATCATCCGGCAATTATTTGTGCTTTTAAAGAATATTTGGAACGAAACTATTTATAACGATGATTAACTCCTAAAGTAAAATATCTCGGCCTCTTTAATGGAAAAAATATATACATTCGATTCAATAATCATCTATATAAAAACCTCTCTAGAGAATATGATAATTGTAGATTTGATTTTTTTTATCAACTAGAGATATATCTCAGCCTCTATCTCTAAAACTCTCAATACAAACGAATACATCCCGGATTCTTTAATTTCTCTCATTAAAATTCACACCTTACAGTAAAACCTCCAACGACAACCGATCTGAAGAACAATCACTTTGTGAAATTGATGAAAATTTGTTTTCTTTTAAATCACAATACCTAGTTAACGAATCACCTCTAATAGTTTGCGCCATTTCAAATATAGTCAGTTCAATTTTACATAAGTAATCACTCATTAAATTCTTCAAGTTGAGTCTCTAATAGTAGAATCAGTTGGATAATCCAAAAATATAATTTATTACATAACAACAATAATCTTCATTTTAGAATACGCAAAAGAGCACAATTAATCAGAATAAAAAGATATACTACGAATAAAACAATGACCTTCGAGAAACTTCCAACAATATTGTAGCGATGTATTTATTATTTTACAAGCATTTATTATTTACACTTGTATTAACAGAGTATCATTTTTTTATTTTACCACTCTGTAAACTTCCCTCATTGCTTATCTTTTGTTTATCCTTCATAGTTTGTTCTTGCCTTAAATGAATTGCTGTGTCATCCCAAAGTTTATCTTCCCTAATTTTCCACGTAACAATATTCACATATGTACCCAGTCCAAGTACGTGGAACACAATCACTATATCCTAGAATCCTCTGAATTATAAATTACAATAAAACGTAGCCTCCGTGGATGAGGTTTTTACTTTATTAAACGATCTCAAACTTTCGGGTACCGTAAACCTTGCTACAGGAGCATTCAACGAAATGAATCTTCATATTATTTTTTAAGAATTTGATATTTATTCCGTTTTATGATCCTGTATAAGGGTTAACAGTATCCGAAAGCTTGATAGAACGTTTAATAAAAATAAGAAACTCAACTCGTTGGCTGAGTTTTATTGTAACATTAATATATACTAAAATATTCGTTATTTTTGTTAGCGGCCAAACACTGTGAGATGAGAAAATTATTACTCAGAATTATCTCCATTACCCATATCAATTTGTAGGATTATATATAGAGCTAAAATTTATAATTTCAAGCTAATGATAATTAGCAATTTTTATATAATCAGAATAGAGATTTTTCAACCTTCTTGAGAATAGATTATTATAAGAGATGAATTTTGTGCATTTTTTATTGCCGCCAATTGCTAGTGGAAATATAATGACAAATACTGCAACTTAGTAAACCAATCTTGAAAATAGAGGGAAATGTCCTCAACGAAAATAAAATATTTTTGTCGAAACATCAAGAAAATATTTTTTTTCCTGCCGAAGTTCTCTTATTATTAGAGCCATTTGTATAACCTGCTTTCCTGATACTACAGTAGCATTACAGGAAGCCAAACAATCGTTCACATGTAGAAAAAACATGCCTTAAGCGAGTCACTCTTGATGAAATATGTTTTTCACTGTATTCTATCCTTTTAACATCGGAATATTATTCGTTTCCATCTGTCTCAATGTACAATTAAGAAAAAAAGGATTTCAATATTTTCATAAAAAGAAACCTTTCACGCTTTACCGAGAGCTAAACTATATCAACAGTTTTGGAATAGTTATATCTCGATAACTTTCCTTTCTTAGGGAAATGATTTCATGAATTATAATTATATTCATAGGGTTTTGTTAGAAATTAATAAGAGGCGATACATCAAACGTTCTTTCCTCTGAAGAAGATGAGTGTGAATCGCCCATTCGTTCAGAAATAAATAGCTCGAGAGCGGTGGATATATATATATTCTTTTGTTTCTTCAATCTGAAAACCTGTTTCGAGATTTCATTTCCTTCATAAAATGTCGATATTTATAGAAAGAAAAATGATTTAAAAATACATCAAGTACTGTTTTTCTGAACCTTTTATATTAGTCTGTAGCACATTCACTCGCGTATTTCGCCCCAAGAGTTGCTTGGATAGAAAACAAAATTGTAGGAACATTCGCCTAAGCTAGAAAGTTATTCCAGCGAATTCTTCAATTGCAATGATTAAACGGAAAAAAATCCAAAATATTTTATTTATAGCCTCGTATATAATCGAGGACTTATTTTAAATAAAATGATTTTAAAGGAGTTAGAGCTTTGTAATAGAAACAATGGATTAAGATGGCTTTTAGTTGTTTAACTATTTCCTCAAGTTAAATTGGACCAGTCATTATAAGAATATTTTAAATCATCTAAAGTGATTTCTGGAAAATAAATTTCATTTTTATTTCTATATTTGAAGTAAATGATAACGCAGAGAGTAGAATGAACGAAATTGATCGTATTCGCGAATCATACCAGAGAAATAGATGATGATCAGTGAAAATTCCCTATGATAACATATTATATATGAAGAGAAGAAAATATCTACAAGGAAACAATATTTGATAACCATTCAAGTTACCTAAATTCCTCAATTTTTAGACGAAGAAACAAAATATAATCAAGACAACAGGTAAATTTAAGGTTAATTTCAGATAAATGGATAGTATGACTTGCTACTATGATTATTGGACATGGGCTCTGTCACAGAAGCCTTTCTATGTTAGAAGACCATAGTCAATTGGCCAATTAACCTCAACTAAAGTCGTCGTCTGTCACAGCAAGATAAACTACGAGAGTTCTCTAACTCTTGGAGCGATCTCAAATATCACAATTCTTGAAGGATTCTGGTCGCTTCTCTCTTCAAGCTTCTCTACTGACGAGATCCAATCTTTAATTCTAATTTATAATTGAACGACCTATAGATATTTGGAAGCATAATTTGAGAGCAACCAGCCAACCAGAAGTCTTTAATGATATCACGTGATGTAGACTGCCTTAACTGATTGGATATATTGACACCTTCCCTTTTTCCCCAAAAATAACTTTATTAGATACTTCTCAAAAAGAGAATCCTAGATTATGTTATTTACGTGAGAAATATGAAAATGTTCTTCACATAAAAAAGTGTACAATGCGGAATTCAATCCCGGTTCATGGTTGTCGGAAACCGACGGTTAATACACCGGGAAACAGTCTTCAATATTATTGACACCTTGAAACACACATATTACTAGAGATGAACCCATTTAAACTGTATCTGAACCAAGACATTTATTTTAATATGTTATGTTCATATGTTCATAATAAGTTATGAACGGAAAAATACGTCCAGGGTAGCCGAGTGGACAAGGCACCTACCCGGTAAGCAGAAGGGTGTGGGTTCGATTCCCGCCCCTGGACACTTTTTATTTTTCCGTTCTCCATTACTCTTCATGTTTCACCTTTCCATACCTCATCTCAAAGTTAGAAATGTCGCTATTTCTCTTTGAAAATAAATTTCGATTTTTAAAAGAAACATTCGCGGTATAATTTTAATTTTCGTTTTACAATCATCAGCCGCGTTATATTGTATTTTAATATTATGTATTTATAATGCCCTCTTATATAAACAAGTATTTTCCGTAGCTATTTTAATTATTGTTTTAAGTTCAACTCTTTTTTTGTATTTCCCTGTAAAAGCTAAGGAAACACGAGTTGAACGGAAATTAGCTTTTTGCCTTGCCGGCTACAGTATTTTCATCTGGTGGTTGTTTGAGGCGCGTTGGTGCTTCCTATTGTGAAAATATCTGGTCACTTGATCATTACATGATCCTAGAAACACTGTTATCAATTGAGTTGGATGATAGGAACAAATTTTAGGACAGCGTGAAGGCCAAAGATATGAAAAGGAACTTGGTGATACTAAATATACCAATCTGTTGACGACAAAGATGAATTATAAGCTTCTGTAGGTAACAAATCTTCCAATTTTAGATACAATCACCTCGCGGCGTGAAATCCTTTTGTTCCTGTTAAGCTACAAGCGTTAGTGTGCATAGAAACGGGAGTAGCGACAAATAGGTCGTAAATAGCTTCTAGATAGATCGGTGACAGTTGGTGACAGGTATTCTGAGAGCTGAAACTAAATATTACAAGGCCGATTGGTGATGGTGAAACGAGGAATAGTGACTAGATAGCATTAGAATGTTGAGAAGTGGGTTGTGAGAGTCGATAGATGGTACGAAGACAAATGACGGCAATGTGTTGGGAGATAGTGGCTAGATGGTACGGGGACAAATGACGGCAGTATGTCGGGATATAGTGGCTAGATGGTACGGGAACAAATGACGGCAGTATGTCGGGAGATAGTGGCTAGATGGTACGGGAACAAATGACGGCAGTATGTTGGGAGATAGTGGCTAGATGGTACGGGGACAAATGACGGCAGTATGTCGGGAGATAGTGGCTAGATGGTACGGGAACAAATGACGGCAGTATGTTGGGAGATAGTGGCTAGATGGTACGGGGACAAATGACGGCAGTATGTCGGGAGATAGTGGCTAGATGGTACGGGAACAAATGACGGCAGTATGTCGGGAGATAGTGGCTAGATGGTACGGGAACAAATGACGGCAGTATGTCGGGAGATAGTGGCTAGATGGTACGGGAACAAATGACGGCAGGGTGGCGGGAGATAGTGGCTAGATAGTACGGGGACAAAAAACGGCAGTATGTCGGGAGATAGTGGCTAGATGGTACGGGGACAAATGACGGCAGTATGTTGGGAGATAGTGGCTAGATGGTACGGGAACAAATGACGGCAGTATGTTGGGAGATAGTGGCTAGATGGTACGGGAACAAATGACGGCAGTATGTTGGGAGATAGTGGCTAGATGGTACGGGGACAAATGACGGCAGTATGTCGGGAGATAGTGGCTAGATGGTATGGGGACAAATGACGGTAGTATGTCGGGAGATAGTGGCTAGATGGTACGAGGACAAATGACGGTAGTGGGTGGAAGAAAGTATCCAGATAGGACATTATCCCCCAATCAATTATCGTCATTTGTCCCCATTCCATCTAGCCATAAACCCCCGACCCTTTGCCTTTATCTTTTACAGTATCATCTATCTACTATTCCGAATTCACTGTCGCCATGTCCCTCTACCATCTGTCCACTATACCCGATTCACTGTCGCCATGTCCCCCTACCATCTATCCACTATACCCGATTCACTGTCGCCATGTCCCTCTACCATCTGTCCACTATACCCGATTCACTGTCGCCATGTCCCCCTACCATCTGTCCACTATACCCGATTCACTGTCGCCATGTCCCCCTACCATCTATCCACTATACCCGATTCACTGTCGCCATGTCCCCCTACCATCTATCCACTATACCCGATTCACTGTCGCCATGTCCCCGTATCATCTATCCACTATACCCGATTTACTGTCGCCATGTCCCCCTACCATCTATCCACTATACCCGATTCACTGTCGCCATGTCCCCGTATCATCTATCCACTATACCCGATTCACTGTCGCCATGTCCCCGTACCATCTATCCACTATACCCGATTCACTGTCGCCATGTCCCCCTACCATCTATCCATATACCCGATTCACTGTCGCCATGTCCTCGTACCATCTATCCACTATACCCGATTCACTGTCGCCATGTCCTCGTACCATCTATCCACTATACCCGATTCACTGTCGCCATGTCCTAGTACCATCTGTCCACTATACCCGATTCACTGTCGCCATGTCCTCGTACCATCCGTCCACTATACCCGATTCACTGTCGCCATGTCTCCCTATCATCTTGTCACTATGCTTGATTCACTGTCGCCATGTCCTCGTACCATCTATTCACTATACTCGATTCACTGTCGCCTTGTCCCCGTACCATCTGTCCACTATACTCGATTCACTTTCGCCATGTCCCCGTACCATCTGTCCACTATACCCGATTCACTCTCGCCATGTCCCCGTACCATCTGTCCACTATACCCAATTCACTGTCGCCATGTCCCGTACCATCTATCCACTATACCCGGTTCACTGTCGCCATGTCGCCGTACCATCTGTCCACTATATCCTATTCACTGTCTCCATGTCCCCGTACCATCTTGTCACTATGCTTGATTCACTGTCGTCAGTTCCCGTACCATCTAGTTTCTATTGCCGATTCATTGTCGCTGTGTTCCCGTACCATCTAGTTTCTATTGCAGAATCATTGTCGCTGTGTTCCTGTACCAACTAGGGAATCTCATATTCCACTGTTTCAGCGTGCCAGTATTATTTAATCACTATCCCTAACATGCTTTCTGCTTTTCTGTGTGAGTACGAGCTATGGAATAGTAACAATATTTTACGGGGACACGACATATAGTCGTGGATAGTTGCTATATAGTACTAGAACAAGGATTCGTCGGGGGGTAAGGATCTGTTTCATAGTATGGTAGTATAATAATCTATATATATAAAATTGAATGTATGTCTGTCTGTCTGTTTGTTTGTTTGTACTCTATAGTTTCAAAAACCATACATCCAATCGCCGTGAAATTTTGGGTTATTATTGGGTATATCACCGGGAAGGTTTTTGAAAAATAATTTCATGAATATCTTGAATATCCTTAGAGTTATTTGCAGATTTGTAGATTTAACTCGCAAGCAGCGCCCCCATTGTGACGATGATAACAAGTTTTCTTATCACTAAGTTTGTTATCTTAAATTTTATTTATCAAAAGTAAGATTATCTCAGGATGACACGGCAATGTGACACGGGAAAAAATGTTCACTAGATAAAACTATGATTTTCTATATGATATAAAAAGCCAACAATGAAGAGTGAATGTAATATAAAAAGCCAACAATGAAGAATGAATGTAAAATAAAAAGCCAACAATGAAGAGTGAATGTAAGAAAAAAGCCAACAATGAAGAGTAAATGTAATATAAAAAGCCAACAATGAAGAATGAATCTATATATATAAAAATGAATGTATGTGTGTGTGTCTGTTTGTTTGTTTGTTTGTCCTTTATACCTGACCAAACCACTCATTGGATCGCCATGAAACTTTGGGAAGTTATTTAGTATAGTACTGGGAAGGTTTCTAGCAAATAAAATTTTTGAAATAACTTTTCGCCTAGAAATAATCAAGATAAATATTCTAATTTATCTGTTATAATTCAACAATCTACTCTAAATATTATCATGATGATACGATGATTTTGTAATGTAGAAAATTAGGAAAGACAAAATTCAGGACAACACGGCAATTTATTTGAGACAAGAATAATGATACAATTCAAAGGCAAGATACTATTCCTTTAACTTCCAATTACCGAGGGAACCAATTAATATTGATTTTATTCAACTTATCGACTATTTTTCAAGGGACCGGGAAAAAATGTTCACTTTATCGAGAGATTCGTTAAACAAACCTTTACTCGGGTAAAACCCGGGCGAAGCCGGGTACATCCATACAAGAATAATGATACAATTCCAAGGCAAGATACTATTCCTTTAACTTCCAATTACCGAGGGAACCAATTAATATTGATTTTATTCAACTTATCGAGTATTTTTCAAGGGACCGGGAAAAAATGTTCACTTTATCGAGAGATTCGTTAAACAAACCTTTAATCGGGTAAAACCCGGGCGAAGCCGGGTACATCCATACAAGAATAATGATACAATTCCAAGGCAAGATACTATTCCTTTAACTTCCAATTACCGAGGGAACCAATTAATATTGATTTTATTCAACTTATCGAGTATTTTTCAAGGGACCGGGAAAAAATGTTCACTTTATCGAGAGATTCGTTAAACAAACCTTTACTCGGGTAAAACCCGGGCGAAGCCGGGTACATCCATACAAGAATAATGATACAATTCCAAGGCAAGATACTATTCCTTTAACTTCCAATTACCGAGGGAACCAATTAATATTGATTTTATTCAACTTATCGAGTATTTTTCAAGGGACCGGGAAAAAAATGTTCACTTTATCGAGAGATTCGTTAGACAAACTTTTACTCGGGTAAAACCCGGGCGAAGCCGGGTACGTCCGCTAGTGTAAGATAAAAAGCCAACAAACAAGAGTAAATATAATATAAAAAGCCAACAATGAAGAGTGAATGTAAGATAAAAAGCCAACAATGAAGAGTAAATGTAATATAAAAAGCCAACAGAGTGAATGTAAGATAAAAAGCCAACAATGAAGAGTGAATGTAATATAAAAAGCCAACAATGAAGAATGAATGTAAGATAAAAAGCCAACAATGAAGAGTGAATGTAATATAAAAAGCCAACAATGAAGAATGAATGTAAGATAAAAAGCCAACAATGAAGAGTGAATGTAATATAAAAAGCCAACAATGAAGAATGAATGTAAGATAAAAAGCCAACAATGAAGAGTGAATGTAATATAAAAAGCCAACAATGAAGAATGAATGTAAGATAAAAAGCCAACAATGAAGAGTGAATATAATATAAAAAGCCAACAATGAAGAGTAAATGTAATATAAAAAGCCAACAATGAAGAATGAATGTAAGATAAAAAGCCAACAATGAAGAGTAAATATAATATAAAAAGCCAACAATGAAGAGTGAATGTAAGATAAAAAGCCAACAATGAAGAGTAAATGTAATATAAAAAGCCAACAGAGTGAATGTAAGATAAAAAGCCAACAATGAAGAGTGAATGTAATATAAAAAGCCAACAATGAAGAATGAATGTAAGTTAAAAAGCCAACAATGAAGAGTAAATCTCTATATATATATATAAAAGCCAATTTCTGTCTGTCTGTCTGTTTCGCGATAAACTCAAAAACTACTGAACCAATTGGTACCAAATTTTGCATGTCGCTTTTTATAAACCTGAGGAAAATTTTCGGCTGCATTTTGATTAGTATTTTTGGCTATTTCTTTTTTCATTTGAAGAACTTTTTTTACGCGGACTAATTCGGAATGGAATGAATACCTAAATATGGCCATTTTTTTAAGCATCGGTGGTTCAGTGGTAGAATGCTCGCCCGCCACGCGGGCGGCCCGGGTTCGATTCCCGGCCGATGCATTTTTTAAATATTATTTTTAAAACTCATTTATATTATCTTATATATATATATAATTGAATGTATGTCTATCTGTCTATCTGTACTCTATAGATTCAAAAACCATACATCCAATCGCCGTGAAATTTTGGGATATTATTAGGTATATCACCGGGAAGGTTTTTGAAAATAATTTCATGAATATCTTGAATATCCTTAGAGTTATTTGCAGATTTGTAGATTTAACTCGCAAGCGTGGCCCCCATTGTGACGATGATAACAAGTTTTCTTATCACTAAGTTTGTTATCTTAAATATTATTTATCAAAATAAGATTATCTCAGGATGACACGGCAATTTATTTGCGACAAGAATAATA
Source organism: Cordylochernes scorpioides (assembly GCA_030710605.1). Classification (NCBI taxonomy): domain Eukaryota; kingdom Metazoa; phylum Arthropoda; class Arachnida; order Pseudoscorpiones; family Chernetidae; genus Cordylochernes; species Cordylochernes scorpioides. The sequence goes on along the minus strand of CP092872.1, from coordinate 20,299,870 downwards.
ATACAATTCCAAGGCGAAGATACTATTCCTTTAACTTCCAATTACCGAGGGAACCAATTAATATTGATTTTATTCAACTTATCGAGTATTTCTCAAGGGACCGGGAAAAATGTTCACTAGTTCACTGAATTTCTAATGTAGAAAATTAGGAAAGACAAAATTCAGGATGACAAGGCACACAGGGACCGGGAAAAAATGTTCACTTTATCGAGATATTCAAATTTACGAGTTTCAAATTATCAAAATATATCTTTTTTATTTTTTAATAAGTTTTTAGAGAATTGTTTTAACAAATGTTCGCTAGACAAACCTTTACTCGGGTAAAACCCCGGGCGAAGCCGAGTACGTTTTATAAGTTTAAAGAGAATTGTTTTAACAAATGTTCGTTAGACAAACATTCACTCGGGTAAAACCCGGGCGAAGCCGGGCACATCCGCTAGTATTCTATATATATTTGGAAAATATCCAATTCTTTCCGGACGAAATGTTTTTCCAAGATCCGTTTTGATGCTTTCAACAGAAAGTCTAACGGACAGGGATCGACGCTGGGATTGTTCCATATTAGCTAGCAGAGGATTACAATGTATAGAATCTCTGTTCCGGTACGAGTGGTCAATTCAATTCAACGAATTTGGTGTTGGTATTAGCGACTTGCTGACGTCCCTCAAAGCTATCCTATTCTCTCTGTTTCCAGTTGTTTTTGTTGTCGTTTCCAATGAAGAGCTCAGATATCTTCATGCATCTCTCTCACAGCAGTTGTAATGTCCTCTATATCTGTTTTCAGTATAACAGTCATATCACCTATGTATCTCACCATAGAGATATTTACGCGGTCACCTTTGAATTCTGACACAAATAATATTTCATAAAGGTAATAAATATGAAACGAATATAATTTACAAGAATATGCGCGTATGTTTAGACACAAAGGCAATTGTGGCGCAAATAGAAAAAAAACACAATATCGTTTTAAAAGAGTTGCCTCTCAAAACTTTCCATAAAAAATGATTTTACATTCAGCCCGATAATCTCATACGCACAGGTAAAAGATTGGTAAGAAGAAAATTAGAAAACTTGATCAGGGGATACATGAAGAAATTCGAATTTAAATAGACATATGAAGTTCTAAATAGAAAATAAGAAACTAAACATAAAAGAGAATGGAAAATTCTGAACTCCTATGGCGTAATATTGCTTTACACAAGCGCATAACAAAGGATATTGCAAAAATAGCAATAAAGGAGTTTATAGACAATAAAAAGTTGAAGAGGAAAACGTGAATCAGAATCCACGGTAGGTTCTTGAGCAAGCAATTTTCATTGGCGTAAAAAATCCCTATTTTAAGGCAGAAAGTAACTTGTACAAACTGAGTGATAACACGCATGGGATGTCCAACGATAATATATATGTTGGAACCATTAATAGGGACATGTTAGAAAATAAGATGAAAATCGAGAGTGAAAGTTAATTGGGTGGTTTTGGTTTATATGTCAAACCGATATTTGGCAGAAACAAAGAGTTATCGGTACTTTGGATAAATTGAGAATGGAGGGTTCAGCTGTGGAGATTTAGCCTTTTAGCAAGTCGGGGATTGTACAAGTAAGTACAGCTATTGTACAAGTACTTGTGTATCTGGATTTTAAGATGATACTTTACTGAATGATATTTGAAGGACGAAGTGATATATTGGCTATTTATTGATGCGAATAGCCTTGTAGCGACGGTTTATAAGGTAAAATCATTAAAATGTTTTCCTAAATTAATTTGATGATGTTTTGTTAATGATATTGTAATCATCATTACGTCTTCTGGGCCCTCCAGAAAACACGGTGAACAAGGTTTAGACGAGTAAAACACAATTTTGTCTGTAAACCAGCGTTGATATAATAGGGGCCATCATACCATAGAAATCATTGAGTGCGAAAATTTTGAAAACAATGGTACAAATAAAGATATTTACAAAGAATAAATATGAAAAACAGTACAAAAGCGAAAATTATTTTTCCTAAAGAATGAATAGTAAAATTTTTGGTGGCTTCATTTTCAACTTCCTTAAGTTTTATCCATGATTGTAAGGTTTTTTTCAAAGAATAATAGCTCTTTTGCAGGAGTAAAGATATATAGACATTATATATTCCATGTTTAAGGTTGAACATTCACATTAAAAATATATTATATAACTTTCTTCAAACATATCTTTTATAATTTTGATGCCATTTATAATTTGACCTTGATTTAAAATATAAGATATCCGGATTTCAACTTTTCAAGGTTTGCTTGGCGATTGTCCTATATAGAACCCTACACCGTTATAGTATTAAATTAATATTACTTATACAGTAGAACCTCCCTGTGAGGACACCTAATTGCAGAGCCAAAGTGTTCTTTAGGGAGAGGTGTCCTCTTACCGGAGAGTTGTTAAATTATAAAAATGGTAATTTTGCGAATTAAAACTGTCCTTTGTGGAGAGAGGTGTTCGCTAGCGGGGTGTCCGCTAAAGGGAGGTTCTACTGTATAAACATTTCGATGGTAACAACCTGCTGTGAATAAAAGTAGGTTTAACTTGCGATGAACAAAGGTTAAAACACTATTCCACCGGCTGGAATGTCAGCAGTGAACTTGTGCCCTACTCTCAATTGTTGAGCAGGTTCTTCGCGCTACTCCACTTCTCTTGCCTGGATCCCGGTTGCCACACGTCGGGCAACTTGTCCGGGTGACTCGTCCTGGCTCGCTATCCTTGTTGGTTGAACTTGGGTAGTGTCTTGGATGGGAGGTCTCGAGACCGGGTCCCAGGTTTATCAACATATTTTTAAAACGTATTCCAAGTACACGTGATACAGGATATGGTAATCATTGTGGGTAATTAGCACTGTCTTTTACTTTAAGTACACCACATTTCTAAATATGTAAAAAGCAGTTCCTCTTTTACACTTTCATGGTGTACTCACTATTGGGGTTGGATCTATGCAAAATTCGGGGGATTTTGAACCAGAAAATAAGTGCTCAATACGAGATTTTCGATCGATGGCTGTGGTTGTCGTAATTCGACAGCGTGTACTACACATTCTTCTGCCATCCATATCATATTCCAATCTAAACTAGCCTAAATATTTATCTAACATAGCCTAACATATATGACCTTGCCATGGCCATTGCTTGCAAATCCGAGATCAGGTCTCGAAACCTTCCAGTTTTGGCTTTTATAGCTCAAGATACCGACATCAAGTTCTTTATTGATTTGGATTGATAGCAATATGAGCGATGACATCGGAAGACTTTTCTCCAACCAATAAGACATACAATTATGTTGAGAAATATAGGTTTAGTTTGCGTATACCAGAACGAGAAATTGTGTTTAATTCGCTAAAAATGACTTAAAGAGATAATACCAATATAGAGATGAAAGAAATTTAGATAATCTAACATTTGGCTAAATTATTCAGGTGCATACTGTTACGTTCTCTCGTGATTATTACGCGGTTAATCTCTATATTCCGAGAAATGGAAGCATCCAAGCAAGAAAATTGAAGGAAGGTTGGTCATATTACACAATCACAACATGTCATTAAAAATGCATTTATTTCCTTAAAATTATCCATTATGATCTACACATTTATTCTACTGATAAACAAGCCTCACAATCCCCTGCTTATAAAACTTCTAAGGTCTAGATGGTAACCATTCTTCTGCCGCCAACTTAGCCGATCCAAAAAGTCGTTCTTTCAGTTATTTCTTGATAATCAAAAGACATGTTGTCGATTATGGAAAGGTCTGGGCTGTATGTAGGGTGATCCAGAACATTCCCTTTCATTTTTCGAAGTACCGCCTCAATCGTCTTGGCGGAATGATAACGATTTTTACAATATAAAACGTTCGTGACAACGACTCTGGTGTTAAGCTCTTTATTCTTACATAGAGATACTGAAAGGTTTGAATATTTCTCTCAGCGTTAATTGTATTTACATGGTGCGCAAATGAAACGTTAACAAATCCCCTTTATAATAAAAAAAAATCCAAAACACTTTTAGAGAAAATTAAAATGAGAGATTTTTCTTTGGTGCCTATACACCTGAAGATAGCCACTGCTTTCTCTTATCCTCTGGCCTACCATTTGGATAAATACCTCACCCAATCGAATATTTACCTGAGACATGCTCTCCCTACCATGTACAGCTTCAGACAACGGAATATATCTGAATGTTTGGATTCTTCAGCAACAAGAAAACGTATTGCAGAACTTTGTCCAGGTTTGGACGCCTATCTTTCTCGAATTTAGAGTATAACTGCGTGCTACTTGCGAACGCAGCATGATGCGCGTGAAAGGTTTGGCTAAATGTTGAATACATATACACCACACAGCAGACCTTTCAACGGTATCGAAAGAAGACCCAACTTGCCCCCACTGCCAAGATAAACCAAACTGTAGACAACCTCCTCTTCACTTGCCCAACCTTCCAATACCAAAGATTCCTGACAGCCACTCTCCTAGGTATCACCAACATATGTCCAGCATCCCTAGAAAATTTCCCAAGAAAGAAATCTGCCTGGCGACACCTCATTAATTGGACTTCCACTGGCATTGTATATAAATCCAAGAAGACTTAGGTCAGAAGGACATCCCGGGTAGTTGGCGACTTCTGTACGCTCCAGGAACCTGGGTTACTTAAATAAATAATAATAATACACCACACACGAATTTTATATCGCAAAATACTTATAAAAAGTTATTCCATGATAAAAAAAGAGAAGTAATTTGTAAATAGTGCGGATCGCCTGCATCCCTGAGACACATTTTCACCTGCCAGGCCTCGAATATCATTTCATACATGATTGGCAACAAAATGGAGCAATAGGGCGTATTTTGGTTGTTTAGGGTTTCATTTGTTGTCCATATAAAGTGTGACGTATTTGAAATGCACAGATCTTATTATTGTCTGAAATCCCTTTCAACAAGGAGGTGATGAGAGAAAACTAAGATTTCGTCGGTTCATCTCATCATATTTCGATACCTTCACCACAAGCCTTCGTTGAAGGTCATGGGCAGCCTCTCCTGCTTGCTCCAAGCATAGTCCTTCAAGTTCTATAATTATAAAATTGGATTATTATTTATTTTATAATTTAAAAATTATTTACTGAAATTCTGGGATCAAATATATTGGAAGGGCCTGGCGATTACATCAGCTTTCATGGAAGATTTAACTAACGAAACCGCTGTAAAGGCTCATCACTGTTTAGACATTATTTCTCAATATTTTCCATCTTTATAAGGCCGGTAAAATCGTTTAATTAACGTAGAAAAATAGCTGTAAATGGTTTCAGTTTTTATATATAGATGGCGCTCTATTTTTATCATATTCACTATTTTGATTGTATCTTTCTATTCTCTTGCTTAGGACGTCACAAGGCTTTTGATTCCTTCATCCTGCCTTGTTGAATTGGTCTTTCAGATCATTTATGTAGTCCTACTTCTAAATGATCTAATGAAAGCTGTCTCTGAAAGAGAGAATTGGACATAAACAAGTTGTACATTAACACAATTGAAGCAAAAAGTCTCAAATACTAGATACACATAACTGGAACTAACCCGAAACGCGTACGTGGTTAGCTTTTCTTGATTAATAAAGAAACGGTATTTGGCCAAATCTGGAATAATTAAAAACCAACGATTAGTTGATATTTATTCCGATAGATGGCGCAAGCCATCAGCAGCTTTCAGTTGCACGATCAGGAAATGCCTTTTTTTCATACCTGGAACTGTTCAAAACAACTACGAAAGTTTTAGAACTACAATAATTCCTCAATGGTAAGAGCGACAGAATGATAAGAATTCTTTGATAAGAAAATACTCACAGGATGAAGATGATGTAGGGAGGTATGGCCATCGGCTGTTTGATATTGCACTCGGGGACTGTCACCTGCAGGTTGAAGTTCCTGATGGCTGCGACCACAAGTAATGTCACATTATAGGACACATTCTTAGAATTGAAAAAAATAAAGGTTTCTGTTTTCGCTAATTTTCTGTATTATAAATGACTACAGAACAAGTTGAGTTTTCGGAGGAATTTGCTTAATCTATAGCCAAGTAGGATATCGCGCGTGCATAACACTTCTTAGTTAGAAGTTAAGGAAATTCTTACGAAAGCTGAGCATTGACTGTAATCGTTTATAATAGAATAAGCGGTATAAGATTTTATATTATCAAAAATGCAAAATCGTAAGGCGTAGATTTCTTTTAAAGTGTTTTATTCAGCCCAGTTTTCAAGTATTTTTGCTTTTCTACAGAAATTAAAATGAGCTTATTTTTTATTCCTGCGAAAAGGCAGAAATTCTAGAAAGCTCGGGTGAATAAAAAACCTTTGAAAGAAACATCTCGTCTCACTTGTGCTTCTGATTATTTACAACTTAAGATATTTTAAATATTTCATTTAATTTTGGAGGGTCATAGGAATGTTTACTTTTAACATATCAGTCTCATCATCTATTATAAATATAAAATTGAATGTCTGTCTGTGTGTACTCTATAGATTCAAAAACCCTACATCCAATCGCCGTGAAGGTTTGGGATATTATTAGGTATATCCCCGGGAAGGGTTTTGAAACATTATTTCTTGAATATCTTGAATATCCTTTGAGTTATTTGCAGATTTGTAGATTTAACTCGCAAGCAGCGCCACCATTGCGACGATGTTAACAAGTTTTTTTCATCTATAAGTTTTATTATCACTAAGTTTATTATTTTAAAGATTATTTATCAAAAGTAAGATTATCTCAGGATGACACGGCAATTTATTTGAGACAAGAATAATGATACAATTCCAAGGCGAAGATACTATTCCTTTAACTTCCAATTACCGAGGGAACCAATTAATATTGATTTTATTCAACTTATCGAGTATTTTTCAAGGGACCGGGAAAAAATGTTCACTAGATAAAACGATGATTTTGTAATGTAGAAAATTAGGAAAGACAAAATTCAGGATGGCACGGCAAACAGGGACCGGGAAAATTTTTTCACTTTATCGAGAGATTCAAATTTACGAGTTTCAAATTATCAAAATATATCTTTTTTTTATAAGTTTATAGAGAATTGTTTTAACAAATGTTCGTTAGACAAACCTTTACTCGGGTAAAACCCCGGGCGAAGCCGGGTACATCCGCTAGTATATATATAAAATTGAATGTCTGTCTGTCTATCTGTCTGTCTGTACTCTATAGATTCAAAAACCATACATCCAATCGCCGTGAAATTTTGGGATATTATTAGGTATATCCCCGGGAAGGTTTTTGAAAAATAATTTCTTGAATATCTTGAATATCCTTAGAGTTATTTGCAGATTTGTAGATTTAACTCGCAAGCAGCGCCACCATTGCGACGATGATAACAAGTTTTTTTTATCTATAAGTTTTATTATCAATAAGTTTATTATTTTAAAGATTATTTATCAAAAGTAAGATTATCTCAGGATGACACGGCAATTTATTTGAGACAAGAATAATGATACAATTCCAAGGCGAATATACTATTCCTTTAACTTCCAATTACCGAGGGAACTAATTAATATTGATTTTATTCAACTTATCGAGTATTTTTCAAGGGACCGGGAAAAAATGTTCACTAGATAAAACGATGATTTTGTAATGTAGAAAATTAGGAAAGACAAAATTTAGGTATTTGATTTAATTATTTTTTTGCAATACATTTAGTTGTTTCAAAATTAATATAGTTTAAATAGATAAATGAGTTTTAAAAATTGTAAAAAAAAATGCATCGGCCGGGAATCGAACCCGGGCCGCCCGCGTGGCAGGCGAGCATTCTACCACTGAACCACCTATGCTTATAAGAAATGGCCATATTTGGGTATTTATTCCATTCACAAAAGCAAACGATGACAGAATTGATTGTTGATGACTCTGATACTTGTATATTTTAATATGTATATATATGTTATATTAAAATATAATTTTATTTAAAATTATATTTCATAGATTCAAATACTCTGTTATATTGACCGCCAGAGGCTACGCTTCCCCTATCAAAACTCATTGCTGTTGTTTCCCGGGGCTGGCTCAAACCTTTTGTACATTATATAAATAAGTTTTTAATTTTTTTTATTCTTACGCCTTAAGCCAGGCAGCACTTTTATCAAATTATGTTTTTATATATTCCTTCAGCTCAATTAAAGCTATTTTAATAACTATTTTTTATTATATTTCAAGATTTTAACCACAACTGCATTTCCAATACCATTTAGTACTAAAGAGAACCTGCAAATAATTCCATAGCATAATTTTAAAGATATTCAAAATCAGCAGAAAATCATTTTTTTAAATGTATTTATAATATATATATATATATAAGAATAAGCGCTTTTCCCGTCAAAACTAGATCTCCATTTCTTTGAGATATACTGCCTAAATTTTGTATTCATTTGAATTAAATTTGATATTTTTATTTTTAAATCTATGGAACAAACTATATTGATTATACGCGTGGAATAAATAATTTTTCGCGTTCCTAATTTAAAAATATTTATGAAGTGTTGGATTAAAAATCTACATTTATTTTCGCCTAAATACGAGCTTCAATGGAAAAAGAAAGCCTCTCTTTTGAATATTGCGCGGAATCATTTTGATTTTGGGAATTAAGACTTTGTTTTTGTAGCAAGTATTGAAGAAATGAATGTGAGTTGTAATCCTAGATTTCAGCTTATAATCTCAATCTACTTACTAGTTATGTGAATAAATCTACCGAATTTACTTTTCGTTTCAATATTCTACTATGAAGTTTATGCATTGGTATCGTAGATGAGTCTCAGTGTCAAGTAAGCGACTGGTCGAATTAAAATATTTATTCAATATTCTTACATTTTAGCAAAATATAATGACGATTGAGGAGGAGTTCGTATAAGACACTTCTCCTCTTCAATCGTCGATATATTTTTCTATTTTTATTCGAAGAGTTTAATTTAGTCGATTCTTACATTTTATTAGATTTATAACTAACCAATCTTTAAAGTCTACATGTTAATAGACAAGCATTTTGGTAAATAAATGCTCGGTTCTCTCATGATGGCAAAAATATCAATCTCTGAAATTGATCAATTGGAATTACATCCTTTGGCTTCAACACTCCCATGCTCCTACAAATTGTCGGAGGTGTGTCCGATTTGAATATTTTAGTTCATATTTATTACACTGAATACAATAATTTAAGTTGAATTATACAATATATTTTCTCTAGTTTCAAATTTCAAGACGTTACGTTGAGAAGGTGGGCAATGGTCAAATAGATAAGGACATACCGTGGTTGATGAGGTTCTCCAGGTCCTGCTTTGTGCACACAGACGGCACACAGACGTCGAAGCGGTACGTCAGGAAGTAGAAGAGGTGGGCCACCCTGGATATCTCCCGTATTACCTGCATCATGTACACATGTGTGTTGTTGATTACTGTGTAACCTCAGTATGTACATGTGTGAGTTGTCGAGTTGTGGATTTTGTGTAACCTTGGTATGTACACATGTGTGTTATCGGGTTGTAGATACTGTGTAAACTCGGTATGTACACTTTTGTGAAGTCTGGTGCATGTTGTGTAACCTCAGTAAGTAAACGCGTGTGTTGTCTGGCGTAGGTTGTGTAACGTCTGTGCATACATGCGCGTGTTTTCAGGTTGTGGATACTATATAGCCATTATGTACAGATGTGTAGCATGGACATGCAGTGTAACCTCTGTATGTACACATATCTGTTGTCTTGTGCATGCTGCATACCTCTGTATGAAGTCCCAGACCACGGACTCTTCGGCCTTAGTCCAATAAATATTTATCTGTGTACATGCGTGTTGTCTGGTGAATCATTTACAAGCAGCGCAAACATGGCGCGTGTACTATGATATGCGTAGTTCACTGGTGCATCTTGAATAATTTTCGTGCACAATGATGTACGGTGAGTGTTGTATGGTACATTTTGTGTGATATGCGTGGTTAACTGGCGCATCTTGAATAAATTTCGCGCACAATCTTGTATAATATGCGTAGTTTACTGATGCATCATTATCGTTGTTTCTTTCCCAAACTAGGGAGAATGTTTTCTATTAAATTTTTAAAGTAGAGAGACATCGTACTAGGGATAAAATGGGTACACACAGACTCTATAAACTGGAACAATATAATATGGCTATTTCTGTGCTTGAGTGTCCAAAATTCCCCATTAATTTTTAACCTTTTCAATGTTTCACAACTGGTGAAATTTATGATATTCTTATCACAAAGTGATGAAAGTTTACACACAAAGAATATGATAACAATCTTACCGTTTATGCTCTTTAAAACATAGTAACTTAGACTGTATGATGAATGGCTCCTATGTTTGAAAACGAACGGTAATATTAAGTAAAGAGAAATCTCGTTAATGAAAGAAACACTAGAGATAATAGTTAACATTGATCATTAGATATCCGTGTTTATTTCTACACACAATTCTATTCTACCACTATAATAAATTCAGATGGTAAAAAGAACAAGAAATTGTCACACATTCTATGGCATAAGGTACTCACCGTCCCCCCAGACTCGGAGAAGTTACGGAAGTGGTCGAGGGTCCCTTGTAGGGTATAGTAGGGCTTCTTGGGAGGCAGGGGCGGTACCAGGGTGACTGTACAGTACTGGCCACGGAAGTGCTCCTCGTCAGGCTCCAGCTCGCTGGGCACCGAGATGGCCAGGCACTCGTCGTAGGCCCCCATGGCTGTCACCGTGCCCTTCAGGATGCCGGGGGGCGGCTTGCCAGCAGCGTCCAGCACTGTACCACTGGGGGTTAGAACTTGTATGGCACTCACTTTTCTTTGCATCATTGTCTGGGTTTGAAATACACTCATGGACAAAACATGAGAAAGTTGTACCTTTAATCATGTATATCGGGATTCAGACAATAACTCTGAAAAATATTTGATATACAGTAACCTTTATTGAAGACATACAAGATAACTAAGTGCGAACAAAATTGCCTCTGTCCTCTTCAAAAAAAAAAAATAATAATAAAATAGAAGACCGGCGATAAAACTTTCCGCCTTCTTAAGTTTTGTCCGTGATTGTATATGTGCTGTGTGTGCATCATATAGTGTTTAATTCAATATAATCTAAAAAATGAACAATTAATTTTGTAACTAGTAAAAATGAAAAAATGACGAATTTTATAGATGTAAACAAGTACAGCTCACACAATCAGAGCTGGGGTCATATGCGATATATGTATAAACAGCCATGAGTTCACAGCTTAGTTGAGCATTTCAGAATGACAAGGAATCGGAATAATAATTAATTAACCGCTAATTTTAGATAGAAAATATTTACCGGGATAAAATTGATCTAAAAGGATAAAGGTCTCCTCTCCGTCAAAAATGACGCTAAAACTAAGTACCATATATTTATCGTCTCCGCAATCTAGCGAACTCAGGTTGGTAACAAAGCCACAACACCAGCTTTGTCAAACTGAGAAGCGTCCACCAGGTGACCATGGTTTCGAGTCAAAGCCCTCCTCAGGGTGATTTTATTACACTCTACCAGCTAAACGCTTCTTTTATAGATTGTGAAGATTTGATCTGTTGTCAATAAATACAAATGGTATTAAAAATATGATAGAATTCTCTTTCTCTCTTCACTTCTCTCTCTCTCTCTCTACAAATAATGACATAAAGTAGATTGCAATAATTTTCTTTAATATACACGTATTTTAAAAGTTTAGGATATTTCTAGAAAACAAACTTATTGGTAAAAGCATATTTAGAATGTTGATCTTACAAAGAAGTAGATCCCCATTGCGCGATAATTCAAATAATATTCTAATTGTTAAAATTATCCATTGTTAACGATAAGACAAGTTATATTAAATATGATAACAAATGATATGCATAACTATTCCTCCTTTGAAGATTGATTTTTGATAACTTAACGTGAATGTGATGTTGAAGAGTTTAGAAATTTCGTATCAACCATTCGAATTGATTGATCGATTGAAATTTGATAGATTAACCTGTCATAATTTGTATTTGAGCAAATAAAGGAAAATTTTAAGTGAAAAATGTCTTTTATTTACCAAAATTAATGTCTAGAAAAAGAAGAATATCATGTCTTATGCACAAGGTTAGGTAGGAATATTATATTTTATAATACATTAGCGCGCAATCTAAGAATTTTAACTATTTGAGACGCGTATGATTTAAAAAAAAAATAAATCAATCTTCTACTGCCCTTACTGCAATGATAAAATAATTGGAGGGCTGGGCATATCAATGATGAACCCACCCAGCGGTTTCTCAAGTTTAATCTACCATACCGCTGTAATAGTGCATTTTTCGGTTTTCCTTTTATACTGATGCTGAAACTAGACTCTTGGAAAATACATTTTTTTTATTAATCAACCAGGCGCGATATTGAAATATTTGCGTCTATTACAGAGGAAAAAAACAGAATAACAAACAAATTAGAACTTAGAATTAAATATTTACAAATTTACATGTATTATTCGACAGAGTTTTTATAATATTTTAATAGAAAAAGTGGCTGATATAAGAGAGTTTAATGATTTAGATCAAAGAACAAACGATGTTTCACTTCTTCAAAGTTCGGAGATGAGGTGAAGAGAAGTAAAGAAATACAGTGGTACCTCGACATATGTTAAAAATAGATAATTTATAATTGTATGTTTTATAAATTTTCCCCTATTATTATTATGTATATATATATATATTTTTTTTTTTGCCTCTTTCTCTTAATGGGTGGAAAGGAATAAAGAATGGATGGAGCAAAATTTGTAAACAAACAAGACATCGCCCCCCATCCCATGCGCGAGCACCTATGCGCGGTGACGGGGAGGAAAAAGAAGAAATGCACGTGTGTATAGGCTTCGGGGAAATATGAGCTCCCTGCCTCAGAAGGAATGAGTAGCCACGTGTTGAAAAAACAAAGAAGATAACGAGAAGAGCGTCGTTATAGAATTGCGCACCAATTAAGTGGGTTGCGATATAGTTTCCTGTTATGGAACAGAAGAATTAATCCGGATAATTATCTCAAGTGAAGAATTGTCTCAAGTGAACTCATGATCGAATTTATCGACAGAATTGAAAACAAGATTTGCTTTTATAAAACGGAAGCTTAGATAAGTATTTGTAAACTTTTTTGAAAAAGATTTTGCCTTTCCAACCCTAGTTATTTTGCTCTCTACATTATTTGTTTGTATGTATATTTAACTTGTATCACTTGTTTTGTTTATTCTAATTTTAAATATATCTAACCTTTTGGCAATTTTGATTATCACCCTTTTTATCTGTTTATTTATTTTTATTTTTGATGCCCAGTCATTTTTGATAAGCAAAATAAAATATATATTTAGGCCATTTTTGTTAAATTCATTTCCACAACTTGTGCAAACACAACTGGTGAATCTCTATTTTTAATCTGGGTAAGATTGACCTTCCCCACATTTTTTTTTTTTTTTTCAAATTCAACAACATACGAGCGCCCCAATATTACGAGTTTTTCGAGATACGAGCCGACGAACAAGTGATTTTTTGCTTTGAGTTACGAGCGAAATTCGAGATACGAGTTCTGTTCGGTAGTGTTAAAGATATTAATCTGTGATTTTAAATGTTTCTTTTTGACCAGTACTTTTGTTTTGTTTTTGCTTTTCTAAAAATGTTTCTTTCTTCTTCTTCATTATTATTTGTTCTATATGCAAAGCTTTGTTTTTTGAGACTTGAATAAACAAATTCAAGTTTATTATATTTTTGTGTGCTTTTAAAGTTAAAACACACCAGGTAGTAACACGCAGTCGCGCCATCACGATCAGTTAGCAGCGTGCTCTCGCTGTGATAAGTTGTGTTTTGTGTTGCGTTTACATTTACAGTTTTAGTTCATCTATTTTTATAACCATGGATCGGAAGATAGTTTGTAAAAAGTCAAGTGCTAAGAAAAAGATGATGAGTATTGAATTAAATGGCACTTGCCTAACTCATTTCCGGAACATTCGGAGAGGGAGGAAGAAACAAAACTTCTTGGACATGTTTTTTCTAAACGGCCTACAGGTGAAAGCAAGAAAAATGTAGCGAAAAAGGCAAAGACCAGTGAGGATATCTAATTTATTTCTTTACATTCTCTTTTTTGTTTTTGTGCAATAAATATTTGATATTTATAAATACGTTTTTATTATTTAAAACTACGTAACAAAAATAACGGGGGTGACATTTTGGAGGTTGGAACGGATTAATGGTAGTTCAATTGTTTTGTATGGGGGAATTTGCTTCGAGATACGAGTAATTCTAAATATACGAGCAAGGTTGCGGAACGAATTAAACTCGTATGTCGAGGTACACTGTATATATTTAATATGCTTCGAGAATTACTCTTCCGCAAATTGTAAATAAAAGTATTACTAATATATCCTACATCTTTAATATTGATATAAATAATTATAAAAAATAGAGCATATCCTGACCTTTCATATAAGCATTTCAAATGGAAGAGTGCCATCTAGTAGAACAAAATACCTAATAAAATGTTCATTAGATCGGTTAGGATATGTATTTTTTTGTTTTAAATATCGACACCTGACCTTTTTTCTATGTTTTTCTCATTTTCACATGATTAATATAAACAAATAAAATAGAAAAATAATAATAATGTTTAAATTCTATAAAAAAATACATGTATTGAGAATGTAAGTTTTTATTATTCCCCCCCTCCCCCCCCAATATTTCGAGGGACAACTCGCCTCTCTTTATTGAGGATGTTTGTGTTTTGCACTAAAACACTTGAGCATGTGGCCACTATCACTTTGTAAGAGACCAGCGAACAGGAGCTATCTCTGATTTAATTATTATATCAAGTCTATATATACAACTATATATAATAATTATATATTTAACATCATAGTTGAAAACACAAATTATTATTATATCAACTTATAGAAAATATAACAGTGCTGAATATGAATATTCCTAAATATATTTTATATAATAATTGTGAAAAAAATATTAATAAAAATTGAAGCAAAATAAATGAATAAATTAAAAGAAATTGTAATAAATTCTGAATAATTTTCATAGTGTGTGTTTAATATAATTAATATATAATGTAAAATATAAATAATTTGAAAATCACAATTTTTATATTTTTGTATCGTCTATCTTCTGCAGAAGCCCGATATTCCTAAAAACAATCTGCATTGTTTTTTTTTGTTTTTTTTTCAATATATTCTCTGATATATGATTGTAGATTTTTTAAACTTTGGTCATAGTTTAGAGCATGGACAACTAGAAGGGTTATGGTTTATAATTTCTTAAAGCTGATTTATTCTGATTGATACGAAATCCTTTAGTGATATACCGCTTTCTCCATTGTAAGTAACATTACATGCTTGGTAGGTAATCTTGTAAATGACGTTGTTTTTGTTTTCCTGATTTTAAATATGTTTAGTATCTGAGTGACTGAATATGTTGACATTATATGAAATATTTTCAAAATTCTGGCAATCTTTCCTGAGATGTAGCTTTATGAAATGGAGCAATATATTTTTTTGGTGGGATTTATTATGACTATTATTTGAAGATAAAATTATATATCTAAAGAATTCGCTTGAATTTAAGTTACAATAAAACGCAGGCTCCAAGGATAAATTTCCTATTTTCATCAAATATCTTCTCAAGCTTCTATTTTTATATTATAAATTTTATATTAATTTCATTTATATGCTCCTGTAGAAGGGTTCACACTATCCGAAAAAGCTTGAAAAATATTTAATAAAATAGGTAAGTCATTCTCGGAGATTGTGTTTTATTGTAAACTAAAATTCAATCTAAAGAGACAAAGGTCGCCTCTCCAGTCTTGTCTCTTTAGATCAATGTCCTCCCAGCAAAATTTCCATCTATAAAATTCGATGTTCATATAAATTTCATATAATAAAGATTCTTTGCTGCTTTTACACTTCGACAAAAATCATTAAGGAATCTAACGTTTGGTTTCTTTTACAATTATTTTATTTCTTGAGCTTTCAAACTAACATGCCTTCAACCTGTATTTCTGGGTCTCTGTGATGAAGGGAATGTTAAGCGAAAGATCGAGAAATAAAATAATTGTAACAAAGAAATCAAACCTTAGATTCCTTAATGATTTTGTCAAAATAAAGATGTTTATTATCATGAAGATAGCGGTTGTCTAGCCTGCATTCTTAGTTCTTAGTATTAAGAGACACTTCGGCTAGTAAATGTTTTTTAGTATCTCGATTTTCTCTAGTTGCCTTGCCATCTTGAATACCTCGAACCAAATATTTGTCTCATTTATCATGAAGATAGAAGTTGCCTTGTCGGCATTCATTGTTCTTATGATTTTTTTTTTTCAGTGAAAACCACAGCCACATCATGGGTAGAACTAGGATTCAATGTAATTATTCCCCTGAAGAGAATGACAGAAAGTCACTGAAACATTGGGAAATAAACTATTGGTTGATGTGGCTGTGTTTTTCTCTGAATCAACTTCCAACCAACAAATGATATTAAAAACTATATATATATATTGTGGCGAAGAAATATTTAATTATTTAATTTAATATTATTCAATGAAAATATATTCAACAGATTATAAAAATATATATTAATCTGTATTTGTGAAATCATCTTTAAAATATTTCTTTGCTTGCTTGCTTAAGATTCTCTAGTTGTAGATAGTTTGGTTGAGTTGTTAATAATTGTAGACTAGTCGCCGTGACGTCATCAATAAATACTTTTACATCTTAGGATATTTCAAGGCTTGATTTCTACGCTACAACTGGTGGAGAGACTGGACCGATACCCATTAAGAAATAAAAGAAAAATTGATTCTGTTGAACCAGAAGAAACTTCTATGAATGTAAAGAAGGAAGGTACTCAGGTAAGCAACTACGTTGTTCAACATCTGCCAAGGAACCCTTCCATTTTCTCCGGGGAGGATGGTGAAGATCTCCAAAAATGGTTAAAAGGTTATGCACGTGTGGCAAGGTACAACCATTGGGACGAAACCCTTTGTCTTACTAAAGTTTATTTTTATCTGTCTGGAACTGCTCTCAAATGGTTTGAGAACAACGAAGAAAGCATACAGACTTGGAAGGAATTCATATCTCAATTAGAGAATGTGTTCGGAAAAAAAGAAAATTCAAAATTTCAAGCGGAGAAGAAACTTAAAACACGGGCACAATTAAAAGGTGAAAGTACCGAATGTTACATCCAGGATCTCCTGTGCTTGTGCAAAGAGGTTGATCCTCAAATGAGTGAGGAAGATAAAATCTCCCACCTCATGAAGGGGATAGCTGAGGAGCTTTATCAAGCACTCCTACCGAGGGATGTACAGAGCACCGAGCAATTCATTACAGAATGTCGCCGTGTCGAAGCGCTCCGTTGTAGGCGAGTTACCCCAACCAGGTACGAGCGCCTACCAAATGTAGCCTCTCTTTGTGACCAGGATGACGGAGAAGATCTGTCATCTATGATTAGGCAAATTTTTCGTGAGGAGGTACAGCGGGCATTAGGCTCTCCTCGGGAGGAACCAAAAAATGCTACAATCGAAGAAATTGTAAAGGAGTAGATTGGAAGAACCCTGGCACCAATCTCAAAGTCTAGGAGAATTCCCCCTCAGAAGGAAAAACCCCGACAGTTTTTAAATACCAGATATGAGGCCGAAACGATAAGATCGCACCCTGAACCTCGATACCCAAAACAAGGAGGAAGACGCGACACCAATGATTGGCGTACAACTGAGAGAAGGCCAATCTGTTTCTACTGCGGACGCCCAGGTCACGTCGTCCGCTATTGCCGTGACAGGAAGAGACACAATGAGGAAAGGAGAAATGACTATTTCCAAAGAAAGCAAGACGCAATGGTATCCTACAACTCTCGAGCTGAATCTCAGGACCCCAATGACGAATCATCGAGGAAAACTTTCACTCGCTACCGAAGCCCTACTTCATATCGCGGTCGAAGCAGACAACATTTCTCACCTGCTAGAAGATCTAGCTGGACGCCCCGCCATTAAAACTAGATGATAGACCACATTGGAGGCGAGGCCGCAAAGTTATAAAATCCCCCCTTACCGACCACAGTAGAAATGAGAAAAAGCTACCTTGACGTAAACATAGACCTACCAAGTCCTCATGAAGAAGATATCTCAACTGAAAGAAGACATCCACCGCTATCACCTGAAAATATCCCTGGCCATAGTACTAGTTCTTAAGACTGACGACGTAAGTCTCCTGCTGAGCATCGGGTCGATGCTCTTTATAGGAGGAGGCTATGTGGCGAAGAAATATTTTATTATTTAATTTAATATTATTCAATGAAAATATATTCAACAGATTATAAAAATATATATTAATCTGTATTTGTGAAATCATCTTTAAAATATTTCTTTGCTTGCTTGCTTAAGATTCTCTAGCTGTAGATAGTTTGGTTGAGTTGTTAATAATTGTAGACTAGTCGCCGTGACGTCATCAATAAATACTTTTACATCTTAGGATATTTCAAGGCTTGATTTCTACGCTACAATATATATATGTTATATAAAAATATTATTTTATTTTAAATTATAATTTCATAGATTCAAATACTCTGCTAAATCGACCGCCAGAGGTCACTCTTCTCCTATAAAAATTCGTTGTTGTTTTACCCCAATAGCCGGCTCAAATCTTTTGTACATTATGTAAATAATTTTTTGTTTTCTTTGTTCTACTCGCCTTAAGCCAGGCAGTACTTTTACCAAATTATGTCTTTTATACATTCCTTAGCTTAATTTAAGCAACCTCTGATCAAAACCATTATTATTTTCATTTAAGAATTTTAACCACGACTGCATTACCATAATCCTCAACATGATCTAAATTCAAGCAGAAAATCTTCTCATTATTTTCTAAATATAATATATATTTTTGTACATTTATATATTTTAAAATTTCTATTTTTTCTTCTGCTGAATCATTTCTACCCAAGTATAGTATGTTTCTCTACTGATGCCAGGGGAAAAAATCCATTCCTTCTGTGGAAACAACAAAAGAGTTAACCAGCATCCCCTAAAAGGAAAATAAATAATCAGAAACAAAAGAATGAATTGTTTCCTTTGCAGAAGTTTCCGTGTTTGGGAAAATTACCGGCCATTTTGAACAAACACTGAAGATGGTCAAGAGGAGAATTTTCCACGACGATGTAATTGACAAAGAGAAAAAAACAATTATTGGAGTCAGATGAATATGACTTTGTGAAATATCCTCCTTTGGAAATCTACATTTGAAATATTAAAGCAATTTTCCGTTGACAATTTATAGTGAAATATTGAAATTCTATTTTTCAAATCATTATTGAAAATAATTTCAAATATTTGGATAATTTACTAGTTAGAATAAAATGTCTGAAAATACGCATATATTTATTATAAAACATATTTACTAGTTTTAAAATTACTACTCCTACACTTGTTTCCAAAGCAGATATCTAAAATCGAGTTAAATTAATCAATTTCCAATCGCTATATCGTATTGAAACAATTATTATTTTTAATTTATCCCAAGTACATGTGGTACAGGCTATAATAATCATAGTGGGTAGTCAGCGACTGCTTTTACTGTAAGTGCACCACATGTCTACACTGTGTGTTAAAATAAATGTGTTTCAGCAACCCTGGCAGTACAGAAGAAAGGAATGTGTATAGCCCTAATGTTTACCTTTTAGTTAGTTGTAAATAATTCTCTAATTAATATGTTTGTAATCTTGGTAAATATAATAAAACAAGATATTATCTTAATTTGTAGTATATTTATGTGTTAAATAAACTACAAAATAACAGATTATGAGACTGAAGTTTAAATAATAACAAAGAAATATCAAGAACGTTTTAGTAAGTACAACTTTGAATATATTTTTAAATGAGCGTAATTAATTCTAATTTGCCAATTTTGACTGGTACAAATATCAACAGCTGGAAATTTAGAGTTAAACTATTGTTAGAAGAAAAACAAATACATCTAACATTAGAAAAGGAAATTAATGATTTTGTCGTTGAAAAAGAACGCGAGTTATTTGCAATTAAAGATGCAAAGGCAAAATCTACGCTTGTTCAATGTTTAACTGATAAACATCTAGACATAATTAAAGATGCAAAAACAGCTAAAGAAATTATGAAAGCGCTCGAAAATATATTTGAAAGAAAAAGCGTATTTACAAAGCTAACACTAGAAAAGAAAGTCGTTGACTTTAAAATGCAAACATAATGAAAAATTAGAGGACCATTTTCTCAAATTTGATTCTATAATTCGTGAATTGGATAATATAGGTTCCAAAATGGATGAATCTGACAAAATATGTCATCTGTTATTGTCATTGAATGAAGAGTATGAAAATGTAATCACAGCAATAGAAACAATAAATACTGAAATCAAAATAGAATTTGTTAAGGCAAGATTGCTGGATAAAGAACTCAAAAGGAAAAATAAACAAGGGGAACCTAGGAATGAAGAAATGACATTTGGATCATTCACATTTACATGTTATAATTGTGACAAGAAAGGTCACAAGGCTACAGAATGTAGAAATAAAAATATTTTTTTTCAAAAGAGAAAAGAATCAAACACAAAAAGAGAGAAATGAAAGACAAAGAGAGAGTCAACCTAGACAACAAGCCTATCAGATGGATGGAAAACTATCATTTGTAGCAATGAATGCTATAGATTACTATGAAATGATCATTTTATTTTAGACTCAGGAGCAACACAGAACCTGATCAAAAGTGATTTAGAAAAAGATATGACAGATGTGAAGATTTTAGAACATAAGGTTGAAATTCATATGGCTAATGGTGAAAAGATGTTTTAGCTAATAAAAGTGGAACTTTAAATGTAAAAATCAATAATATCCCAATAGCAATCCATGGACTAATAGTTGATGGTATTAAACAGAACTTATTGTCAGTAGGAAAAATTACACAACAGGGCCACCAAGTGATATTTAGACAAGATGAAGTAATTATAATTACAAGAAACCATAATTTTAAGTGTAATAATTATAGAAACTTGTACTCACTTAAAATAGAAATAGACAGTAACCCTGAAAGTGTTACAGCGCATGCAGTCAAACCCGATGACACATTGTGGCACAGATGATTGGGACATCTGAATAGATACAGTTTAAATAAATTAGGGCTACCAAGTTCACAAGAGAGATGTGAAACCTGTATCAAAGGAAAAAGCACAAGAAGATCATTTGAGAAAACCTGGAAAACAACTAAGGAAATTGGAGAGCTGATACATTCAGACTTATCAAGACCAATTGATCCACCAACATATGATGGAGAAATATATTTTCAGGTACTAATAGATGACTACTCACACTTTGTAGTAGTGAGACTTCTCAAATCAAAAAGTGAAGCCGAACAAAACATAATTGATTTTATCAAGTTGATAAAAACTCAACATAACAAGAAAACAAGAAAAATTAGAGTAGATAATAGTAAGGAATTTTCATCTGGAAACTTCAAGCAGTTTTGCAGAACAAAAGGAATTCAAATAGAATATACCTCACCTTACACACCACAGCAAAATGGCACTTCTGAAAGAATGAACCGAACATTGATTGATAAAGTGAGAACAAAGTTGGCAGAAACAAATCTACCAAAATATCTCTGGGGAGAAGCCATTTACTGCTCAGCATACGAATTAAACAGAAGTCCAACAAGTGCGAACAAAGGAATACCTCCGGCTAGCATATGGTATAAACGAAATGACCTATCCAAACTTAAGGTTTTTGGCTCAAGAGGTTTGAGACTAATTCTACCCAAACCACGAAAACTAGATGCTAGAGCAAAACCAACAATCATGGTTGGATACAGTGGAAGCGGATATCGCATCTGGGATCCGGAAACTGATAAAGTAATGATTTCAACAGATGTAACATTTGATAAAACATTAACTAAATTTGATAAGGAAATCATCTCAGACCAAACAGAACCTAAAAGAATAATAACTGAATCTCAAGATGAGGAAGAAACCCCACAAACATCAGACAATCAGACAAAGAGGAAAGTGTAACTACAAGATCGGGTCGAAAAATCAAAAAACCAAAGTATCAAGAAGATTATGAACTATATTCAGTATATTGCTTGTTTACAATTGGTGAAGATCCAGTTTCTTACAATCAAGTAATTAGGCAAAAAGAATGGAAAGAAGCTATTGATAAAGAAATTCGATCTCATGAAGAATTGAAAACATGGTCTTCAATAGAATTAGGAGAAAAATCAAATATCAAACCAATTGATACAAAAAGGATTTATTGGCCAAAGTCAAAATAGACTACATTGAGGGATGCAGAAACATAGCAGACATGTTAACTAAACCCTTATGCAAAGACATGTTAACAAATTCATGGAAATTTCCAACATGGGGTGAAATTTGTGCAATTGACATTTGTGAAAATGCCAATTGAGGGGGGGGTGTTAAAATAAATGTGTTTCAGCAACCCTGGCAGTACAGAAGAAAGGAAAGTGTATAGCCCTAATGTTTACCTTTTAGTTAGTTGTAAATATTTCTCTAATTAATATGTTTGTAATCTTGGTAAAGATAATAGAATAAGATATTATCTCAATTTGTGTTAAATAAACTACAAAAATAACACTGTGAAAAGCAGATAGACTTTTACACTTACAAATGTGCCATTGCCCCGTTTGTTACTTGTACTTGCTGGTGAGGTTAAACCTTTGAAAGAATCAGGGCCATTGGAGCTTTTTTTTTTGTTAGAAAAAGTGCTCCATGCGGGATTCGATTTCGGGTCGTAGTGGTCGAAAACCACGGTTTAGACCAACCTTCCACCGACCCCAATATAACAATTAGTTAAAAATGTTTGTTTAAGAGGATGTCTTTCCTATTTTAGAGATTTTTTTACATTTTTAATTGTTTATAAACACTCTGATTCACACTGATTGTAGAGAGAGAAAGAGTATTGACTTCTTTAATTTATTTATTAAACCATATAAATAGGAAATCGATTAATTTACTCATCCCTTTTACAAATGGATCAGTACCACGACAAAATCCCATTATCAAAATAATCGCAATTCTACTTTAAATAATGTACCAAGATCAAAATTCAAACTCTCCCTCTCTCTAATACTACTGTATTTAAAGTTATTAGTATATTTTTAATAAGACTTGGCTAACTTTCGGAACAATCATTTTTCAATAAATACATTAATCGCCTCAAATAGTATTGAGAATTGTGATATAATATTTAAATAAGTTTTTATTTATCTTTTTTTTTTTTTTTTTTTTTAATTTGAGTCATTTTATCGGGAAAAAATGTTACGTTAGTATTCTATTATAGAGGAGGTTTTCCTAATAATTTGAGCACCTATGTAAGTTAAATTATGAAAACTAGGTACTATAATAATCTATAAATCGGCTCTATCATGGCAACAAAAAGGAATACCGGATCATTGTCGAAATAGGTGTGAAGTACATATGTCCATCATAGGATCCGTCCCAGTGACTGTAACCCACTGAGTACAACACCTTGACAATGTGACAATGTCAAAATTATGAAATCACTAAGTACGCTTCGCTCTAGCAGCCATGCGATGGTAGTTTTTAGAAATGTTTCCATTTCTTGTGTGAAATGATACTTCATCATAAAAATAAGGGCAATTTATAATAAAAAATCTCCATCCCTCCTTATAAGGTGTGTCTGAACATGTTAGTAAATATCATGTAAAAATATAGAGAGTTTTCAATATGGTTTACATCATTAATCGACGATGAGATTTGATGATTACATAAAATTTGACGAGATATTCATTTATCATCTCTCAATAGAATCAATAAAGCATCCAGGTTTAATGTAAAAAAAAATAGTACAAATGTGATTTAGTACCGGGATAAGGTTCATAAATTAATAAAGAAAAAAAGGCATTACCTTATCGGGAAACTGGAATTTTCTGATACGGAGATACCTTTTTTTTATGAACCTTATCCCAGTACAATATCACATTTGTACTATTTTTTTCACATGGATTCGAGTTCTTACGCAATTCTGGCCTTAATTACCCGTTTCATGATTTTTCAGGATGCCTGAATGACCAGTTTTTTGGTCGTTGAGGTACAGCTTGCACCACGCTGATGAGGGCCAACAGCATGAAACGCGTACGTGGTTAGCTTTTCTTGATTAATAAAGAATGGGTATTTGGCCAATTCTGCAATAATTAAAAATCAACGAATAGTTGACATTTATTCCGATAGATGACGTAAGCCATCAGTAACTTTCAGTTTCCCGATAAGGAGATGCCCTTTTTTCTTTTTTAATCCAGGTTTAAGTTTCTTCTATAATTTTATTTCTCTAAAAATCATCAGGAGCAACTTCGGAGTATAACTCCTTGTTAACTATAGACCCCGAAAATCAAATATATATCATATATATGCTGATATTTATTTTATCTACATATTCCAATACGTATGCATGTTTTTATTACTTTATTGAAACTTGTTTGTTTACAGTTTTTTACTAATGAAACATCAGCATATTATATATATATATATATATGGTTTTCAACTATATATAACGAACGTCAGACCAGCTTAGCTAGAAGTTATAATGCTAGTTGCTCCTGTTGAAGGGCATGTTAACCCTAAAGCTATAGAAATATACAATTATACAAGAAACCTATATCTATACCACGAGGCCTATGACTGCTATTGCTTGGGGTACGACATATATATATATATATATATATATATCTTATATATTGAGCAATCAATAATAAAATGACAAAAACTATAACAAGACTTAGAAAAAATACTATAAAGGAATGACAATACATCCAGATGGCACAAGAACCTATAGAACATGCAACAACTGTCCTGGTGTGGAACTAACACCTACTCACATATTGTCATGCCTAGCAATGGCAGCAGCCTTGCAGATAATTGACATGGACCCAGAGCAGCAGCTTTACACACCCAAGATAGTGGGCATTGCTGATGCTGTGATAGAGATGTATGGAGACATCTGTGGATCTTCATTGGACACGACAACAACAACAATAATAATTACATTTCAAAAATAAGAATATTATATAAATAAGAATATTAATTGTTTATTTATCCAATATTTCTCGAGATGGACCAATCGACCATATTTCAAACTGGAACAACTAGGAAAAGATGGATAATTGTTCCATAGAAACATTTGATAAGCAAGACAATTATTAAACCCAAAATAAGTGTACATATTTATTCAATATATTTTGCCTTCTATGAAAGAATTCTGGAGAAATAGACAGCTGCTTATTAGAACCGTCAAAGTGTTATTCCATTGTAATATCGAGGCTCAAGGTCTTCTAGCAGGAAGTCATCCAGCTCAGGATAACTAGCTGATATCTCGGAATATTTTAAAGGAAATTTTAGGGAAAAATGTGTACAACCTTGGGATTGATTGGATGACACACAAAATATTTTCAAATATTTCAAATATAAATCTGAAATGTGGCCTGAGAGAAGTTATCTATGGGTGGATTTGCCACTTGCCACAAGCTCCAAAGAAATAAATTGTCTCTTGAAACACCGAATGTACAGGAAGCTTTCAAATATAACGAATAAAGACATTAAGACGCGAATGTTTATTTTCCCGAATAAATCAAACTTCTACTGTCCTTACTGTGATGAAAAAATATTGGGAGGGCATGGCTCATCAGTGGTGAATCCTCCCAGCGGTTTCGCCAATTTAATCTACCAGACCGCTTTTTAGAGCTCCAATACTATATTGGATCATTCTGCATTTATATGCTACATTGAAGGGTGGAATCTTGGAAATGATATTTAATCAAACTATGAACATTAGCTTTTAGGACAGTAGAATTACATTTAAATATTTGCATCGAGCAATGCTCTTCCTTGAACATTACGCTCCTGCAAGGGTTTATCAGTAAATACTGATTAATCCGGGAAATTCTGTTGTTTTACTAAACCAGACGTTTTTTTCATTGGCACTCGTTTGGGGTAGTTTTTTAAAGAAAAAACACTGAGTTCATGATGAACAAAAGATGTTTTGTTGTTTATCTACAATATTCATTTTATATTAATATTTTGTGCAGTAGACTTGATTTGCTTGAAAGAAAATGACGAACCATTACCATCATTTCCCCAATATATAAATAAATGAAATTATAGAAGTACGAATGTTTATTTTACACATAAAACAAACTTCTACTGTTCTTACAGCGATGATAAAAATACTGAAAAAGACCCAGCGGTCTCGCCGTTTTGATCCACAAGACCGCTTCTTAGAGCTCTTAATACTGTTTTGGATGATTCTGTTCATATAGGCTACAATGATGGGTGAAATCTCAGAAATGGTATTCAATAAAATTATTTACATAAGCTTTTAGAACAGTAGAATTACATATAAACATTTGCATCGAGAAATGCTCTTCAGTAAACAATAAGAACAAAACCAGTTAGGGATAATTCAATTATAAGGCAACAACACGCCATCTATAAATAAGAAATGAAATCATTAAAACATGATTGATTCTTTTACACATGAAATACACTATATATATTTGAATTATTTCTGCAAATAATACAATATAATGCGGCTTATGATTATAGAACGACGTTTGAAAATTATCCCGCATGTGTTCCTTTCGAACTAAATATCGAAATTTATTTTAAGGAGAAATAAGGATTATTTATAACCTTAGGGATGAAGTTTTAAATAATGAATTGTGAAGAGTAATGAAAAACGGAAAAATAAAGTGTCCAGGGATGGGAATTTAACTGCACACTTGATTTTTCCGTTTATCATTACGCTTCAAAATTCATCCTTTCATACTTCATCCCTAAGGTTAGAAATAATCCTTATTTCTCTTTAAAATAAATTTCGATATTTAGTTCAAATGAAATACATGCGGGATAATTTTCAAATGCCGTTCTACAATCACAAGCCACATTATATCGTATTATTTGCTTAAATAATGCAAATAAATTTTGGGTATTTTATGTGTAAAAGAAGAAATCATGTTTTAATGGTTTCATTTCTTATTTATAGATGGCGTGTTGTTGCCTTATAAATAAATTATGCCTAAATGTCTTTGTTCTTATTGTTTGCGGAAGAAGCATTTCTCGATGCAAATGTTTATATGTAATTCTACTGTCCTAAAAGCTTATGTAAATAGTTTTCTTGAATACCATTTCTGATATTCTACCTTTCATTGTAGCCTATATAAACAGAATCGTTCAATACAGTTGAATGCGGGATAATTTTCAAATGCCGTTCTACATTTATGCAAATACTATATTTAACATATATACAATATTACTGTGACAAGTTTGTATATGTATATTGAGGGAAGTTGTATGAAATAGGACATTGTTGAGATATGACATATAGGTATCACGGAACACTTCCTTGTCCAGTAACTACCAGAAAAGTTTGAGCGACGGCGATAAGAAGGAACGGTGACCTGAATCCTTACACCGATACTTCCAATCGCCCACTTTGACAGACAGGAAACGGCAAAATAGATCACTTTCATCTATTTCTTATAGAATTGATAGAGCGTATTTAAAAACAGAAATAAACATACACACCTTACAATGTACATGATTTAACGTAAAATTGTGAATAGAATTGAGAGAGAGAACTTGACAAACATATTTTAACAATTATCTAGTTAAGAGAGAGAAATAGACGACATTACTTGAATATGAGCTTTAAATATTTCATTTTAAATAACAATAAATAACAATAGTAAAAACTTTGCAAACTATTTATTACAAGGCACACGATTTAACGTAAAATTGTGAATAGGATTGAGAGAGAATTTAATAAAGATATTTTCACAAGGAGTTTCTCTAGTTAGGAAATTGACAATATATATTTTTAAATAAGCTCTTTGAATATTCTATTTTAAATAACAATAGATACCAATAGTAAAAACTTCGAAAAATATTTATTACAATGTACATATTCATAATAAGAATATAATAATAACACAACTCTTCTATTAGATATAGGCGAATATATTTTTGAATATATTGTATGTTCCGTGTGTATTCCGTATACTTTTAAATATAAGAAACTACCATTGCTATCTACTCAGTCTCATGTCCAGAATGCAACACAGTCTATGTTGGGGAGACGAGTAGAGATTGATAGGTACGACTATACATCAGGGATGAGACAATTAGATCTCGACTTTACTTCAGAGATGTGTCTGAAACCAAGACAGCTGAACTCTCAAATATACCAAAATACACATATGACCCCCGTTCATTCATTCAAATAATATCAAGCAATAAACCATTACAGCAATACTATAAATAACCTCCAACAGTCTTTAGATAGCTAGCTTATAAGAGATTTGCCATAAAATTGAAGCCATGTAGTTTTATTCGCGTCGAATACTTTTATTTCCACAAAAAAAAGATCTTTCAGATAATCTACTTTGATTATTTAATAGACATTGGCAAGATATTGAAACATTAAACTATTAGTTTTAGTGTGTGTGTGTTGTGTTTGTGTGTGTTCTGTTTGTATATATATAATTCTTTGAATTTTAAAAGGATATGCAAAAGTATTACTGAATTTATATATTATATGAATGTATAATTTCAATGAGTTCTGTAATAAGTTCTTTTAAAAATAAATAATTTAAAAGATACTCTCTATATAATGTCAGTTCAGCAAGCTAAACAATTTAATTATGACTTTTAGGATTATCAGTTTTTATTGAAGGTATAAATTATAATAAAATTGCGCTAAGTTAATAGGTTATAATGAAGGTTTAATATGAAAAAATATTAGAAAAGGGGCAAGAAAAAATAGAGTATATATTAGAAATTTTGAAAATATTTTTTTGAGAACCAATTAAGGGATATAACAATGTTCACGCAAAAGCTTCGGCAATTACGCTTCATGTATGCGGAACATAGTGAGAAAATAAAAAAAGATAAGAGAATAATAATAGCTAAAAATAGATCCATGATAATATATAATGAAATATTAAAGGAATATTAAATGTTAGAAACTATTATAGACGCGTATGATTATTTTTAAAAATAAACAATTTCTACTGCCCTTACTGCGCTAATGCATCATAATATTTAATGTATAAGTTTGTGTTTTTTTTTTTTTTTCAAATTTGTGTGCGTCAAGAGGTCGAAAGGTCTGCCATGGTATATTTTGATAACCTCAACCTTTTCTTTCTTTTTTATTTGTTTGAATATGCATTATCATGAATTTGTCTTTAGCACGTGTTCTACTTCGATTTTCTTCTTCTCTTTCTTTTTTTCTTTTTAATATGTTCCGCATATTTGACGCGTAACTGCCGGAGCTTCCGCGTGAATCTTGTTATGACCTTTAATCGCTTAAAAATAATTATTTTGAAATTTTTAATAAACATATCCTCTATTCGTGATAAAATGGTGAAAAGTATTAAAATTACAAATATATTCTCACAATGAGTATCTTTTTTATTTAAAAAAACGCTAGCTTTCAAGCGTTAATCGCTCTTCAACGGGCTTACAATAATATCAACTTGATCCCACCAGAAATATTTACAAAAAACAAACGCGCGCCGTTTTAATTGTAATTTTAAAACATATCCTCTCTATTTTCATCCACCTTTTTTCTCCTCTTTTATATTACACATGCTCTTCTTCCGTATAACCACCAGTAATCTTTTTGCTGATATGATAACATTGTTCTAATGTATAATATAAGGGACAGGTGCTTCGTTTGATTCATATATATGTTATGAATAATTTGTTTGTTGTTAGATAAATGGTTAATAAGATAAAACATTTATAAGATAAAGGGTTGAAGGTGCAGTAGTGATAAAAGAAAAGATAATTATTTACCATCAATTAATTTTTTTAAAAATTTCAATTACTTGAAGAAATATTATTACCCATTAGTTATTTTCACAATTATATAGAATTTATGAAATCAATCCCTATATTAGTGATTCAAAAAGATAGATATGTTAACTACGCATATTTACAACAAAACTGAAAGTCATTCTACAAACGATGATTAAAAAAAGTAGAATTATCAAAAATAAAAAAATATATATTTTTTTTTAATATAGAATATATTTGAGTTTTTAGATTATATAATTTATATATTTTTAATTTATATATTTTTTCCACATTTATATATATATTTTTTTAAATAGAAAAATTCATATTCTAATCTTTGGATAATAAAAAGTAATATAAATATTTTAATCAATCCCATATATGCCGTTTAATTATCTAAATATATATATCGATTTTATTATAAATAAATATAATAGTTATATACATATTCAGTCAAATATTTGCATATTCCTACAATTTGATATATTCATATATATAGACCAACGGATTAATAGTTTAATCCTTCTGTATCCTGCTACAAGCTTCACTATAAATTTAGATCATAGAGATTCCTCGGAAGATCATCTTTTTTGATTCGAACATATATGAAAACTTGATCAAAATTGAAAGTATATTGTATAAAAAAATAGATAATGAATATTTATAATACAATATAATATAATGCGGCTTGTGATTGTAAAACGAAATTTGAAATACTATCCCGCATGTGTTTCTTTTCAACGAAAATTCAAAATTTATTTCAAGGATTAGAATTAGATATTCGAAATAATTGTTATTTCTCCTTGAAATAAATTTTGAATTTTCGTTGAAAAGAAACACATGCGGGATAGTATTTCAAATTTCGTTTTACAATAAATATTTATTTCACGTTCTAAACCTATCTTACTCGATAATTTAAAATTTTATTTTATAGAGAACAATACTTCCATTGCAAATGGTTTTAGTCAACCGACTGATAAGGAACTTAAAGAAATTATATTTATCTTGAAGTGATAGCCTCTATCCATTTTTGAGAATATAACAATAATCAAATGTATAAATGTAGTTGAAACTGTTCCTTCAGGATTGACAGTATTTTGTTGATACTTTATTTGCATACGAAGTAGTAAGATACGGTCAAAATATGGAAAAAGAACGATAAATTTGTTTGAATATGAAAGCGATTCCTTAACCTAAACTCATTAATTAGCCCAAACTCCAGATATTATATGAGAATATATGGATATATAGCCAAAAAGGTTGAATATAAGAATATGACATTTTACTCTTATGTAAATTTGTTATATTTATAGATATATGGTATATTTATAGTTTCGTAGTTGGTAATTTTTATTTTGAAGTTGGTAAACCAAATAAAGACTTACGCCAGTGCTGTCCTCCCCGAAGGCTACAGTGAGGTAAGGGCCACTCGGGGTTACGCAAAGATCTTACGTCAAGTGTCAGAGTGGCATTGGACCGTTGTCCACGAGTTCTCTACTTGACACTTTCTGGCCTAGCTGACCTCTAGATGTGGAGGACAGAATTACTCAGCGCTATTTCTATTGTATCAAAGTATTCATTGTTTTATTTACAGATTATTAATTCTAATGTTTATAGGTTTTATTACTCTGCATTATCTTCTCTCATTGCTTCTCATGTATTCTATCAATTTTAATTTACGCTTGTGCCTTAAAAATGACCTTCTTCTTCTTTCTTATCTCCACTCAATCATATTAGGGTACCAAGCTTGTAAAGCTTAAGACTTTTGATGGTGTTTGACAACCATCATGATTGGGTGAAGTAAAATGTGTCTGCCTTTGTCATTAAGACTGGGAATCACTACTCAGTGGCAGGCCGACTTAGCTCCAAAAGAAATGGCCGCCTCTGACTTGAGGAACAGACGCCATGTACAGCCGCTCCTAACATGGAGTACAAACGCTGCTCATCCTGTATCCCTGTTATCCTGAAGTTTGTCTTTCCGAATTTTCTACGTGAAAATATGGGGCAACTTTTTACAATTGGTGAACTGATGATGCAAAAAGGGGACGTGACAATGTTATTATATGGGGCGAGTTTCTATAGTCTATGAACTGAAGATTGATAAAGTAAAATATTGACTTATCTGTGATGAAGTCATTCCAAGAAATCGTACTAATCCAATCTATCAGCTCGCTATAATTATTGTATCATTTATTCACTTTGTACGTCAAAATAGACGCTAAGAATTGGGGCCGATCTGAGTCTTCTATCTAAATACAAAGCCACAACACGTAAATTAGTCAGCCAATTTGCGGAGAAGGTCAATAGATAGCGCTTAGCTTCAATATCAATTTTGAAAGGAGAGGTAGCTTTTATTTTTATAGATAAATATCCTCCCGGGAAAATTTCAATACATCTTATATCTATAGTTGATTTAAATACCTACCACACATAAACAAAAGATTCATTCTAAAGAATACAATAGTAGAACTATATGTTTATTATATTCCTGGAACATCTGATTAAACGAACCCTATCAAATCACTTTCTCAAATCCTATAAATTCATTTTCTCAATGCAGTAGTAACTGTGAATAATTTAATTTAAATTATCTTATAGAAGTACAAAAATGTTTATTTTTATATTATTATTATCCCTAATACACGTGGTACAGGCCATGATAATCATGATGGGTAGAAGTTGGCGACTGCTTTTACTGTAAGAGCACCACATGTCTACACATTTGAAAAGCAGTTCGACTTTTGCACTTACAAATTTACCAGAGCGCTGTTTAATTACCTTGTTACTGGTTTAATTTTGTAAATGAGAAAATATTCAGGGGGTGAATATATATACGATTTAAACGGAGAATAAGAGGAAGTTTTTAAATTTGAAAATATCTTTACAATTTGTAATTCCTTCGTGTGGAACCGTAAACTGACTCTACAATCGCTACTGACTGTAAATGGTTCTACCAGCTGAAGAAAAAGCCATTTAATAAAAGATTTACCCATTAAAAAGATCTAAAGTTCGCGTTAGAAAGGGAATCATTAAGTTATTTGATTTTCCTCACTACATAAAAAGCGGTTCTTCAACAAAAACTTGTAGTTCAAGGTTACGTTTTAAGGAAGTCCCAAGTTATTTTGTGTTTTTTGTTGAAATTCTTTCTGATTTTTTTTTTACCATAAACCTGGCATTATATCATCTTTGTAACTATAAATGTAACTGATAAGATGATAAAAATTTGTAACATTTTTCATAAAATTCAATTTTACGTTACAAATTTTTATAAAGAGTAGCATATCTTATGAGAAAAACATTTTTAAAAACATCTATAACTCTCCTTACCATACAGCTAAACATTGATGATTGCAGGATACCTTATATCGGTAAAAAGGTCAAATAAACTTTTTTTTTATTTGCGAATTTCGTTCTTTTTTCAATTAACAATATAAATTTCTATATGGAGTACGCGTTTCGGGTTGCTAGCCCGACTGTATGTAAATAACTCTTCACCATCCCAATTAAGAAAACGTTCAACACACACAGAACATGATTAGACTCCGTCAAAATAATACTGAAGCTAGATGTCAAATTCGAAACACCGCCAAAGTCCAGATTGATGTAAATCTGAAGGATTACTAGAGTTTATTCCTATTATACCGAAATTTCCTGGTTCTAAGGTAATCATTTCATTCGATTAGAAACCAGTAATATTTGCTAAATAACGTTTTTTTTTTTTCAAAAGAGATGTGAACATTTTGTTAGGAATTTGTCAAAACCAATTTTGTTAGGAGTTTGTTACCAAGTTAACTTTATGAACAATCGGATAAAGTTAAAGATTATATAGAGATAGTTCGGATATTATAAATTGAAATATTGGTATTGTAAAATTGATTTATATTTTGAATATATAAAAAAAAAACAGAAGAAATCTCTAGAAAATTGATTTTGTTTTGAAAATAGAGTAATTCATAAATAGTTCATCAATTGAAAACACTTATATTAGATAAAAAAGTTTATTCATCAATATTTTAGATTTCTGAACGCCAACCATTTAAAGGTACAATATCCAATACAACAAAGTACATCCTATTTATGTTTTATGTTATGTATTATGATATGACTTGTTATCTTATGTTATGTATTACACATGTTGTGTAATCTTATTTATAATGACATAACTACGTTCTTTAGAGAAACTTCATTCACAACAATATAATATTCTCATCTCAATCTTACCTGGATATTGACCATATAATATGAATGTTCACACCTCCTTTCCCATACACCCTTTCATAAACGACTATCTAAACAATAAATTAATGAAGTACGAACTGAAATTACCATTAAAGGGAAATATTAACAACAATATTTGGTGAAAGAAAATGCTATTATTTTGAATCATTTGTATCAATCTATTCATAATTGTAATTACAAAATTCGCACTATTTTTCCAAACGGAATTCCTACACAGTTCCATCTAAATTTTATAGTCATTCAATTTGTCACATCAGACTGTCTAGAAATACTTACATGAAAGAGGTCTATCAGAAACACCAAATTTTTCCTGCGGAGAAACTGAATAAACTGCTCTTCACCTTATCTACGACTGTCCGAACTTTACAGAAATGAGACATCGATTTTTCCCTGATTTAAATGATCTAACTCTTTTACCTCAGCCACTTTGTCTATATACATTTTATGAACTCTGTAGAATAATACATGTAAATTTGTAAATATTTAATTCTAAGTTTTAATTTGTTTACTGTTTTGTTTCCTCTGTATTAGGCGCACATGTTTCAATATCGCGCTTGGTTGATTAAAAGATTAATTAATCTGTAGATTTGAAAACTTATTTTACAAAAGGAACGTGAGGATAACCCGACAACCTTAGCGCATCTCACTCTCCCTCTCTCTGCAGAGCTGGATCTTCGGGCATGACCAGGAGGATGACGCCTTGGCCATCATGGCATCTGCCAAGACCCGCATCTACAAATACTTCCTGGCCCTGGAGATGCAGAGTGTCCAAGAAGACCCCCTCCTCGTCTGGAGGGGGACCTTTTCAAGGTGGTGGAGCCTCCCTAGCTCCTAAAATCATTGTACATTCTCATCATTTATTCATTTATATTATCATTATATTTTTGTAAAAATTGACTGATCGTCAATAAAATCATTTCAAATGTATCTCTCTGTAGATTTGAATAGCTAATTCCACAAGAGGAACATGTGACGAACCTTATCTGTAGATTGTCCTCAAGGTTTCCATCATCTAGTCCACTTTATAAATATTCTTGGAGTCAATTAGCTCTCTAATTGGATAACCTTCGGATCTGGGCAACCTTCACTCGCCTCTGATTGGTTCGTCCCTCGATACATCCTCTGCACTAATCAGCGTCGCTCTTTTTTCCTTAGCGAGACTCTGAGATAGACAGATTTGCAAACCAATTCAAAGTACAATTTAGTGAAAAAATTGTGGATTGGTTCTCTAATACTTATATAGAATTACGTACTCTTCCAACATGATACATTAAATGCAGGTGCGTAACTAAATTCTCTTGTATGAAATATAATTGCCTTATCTTCAACTGTATATATATATATTGGATGAAAAAAAAATATTTACCAATATATCAATTAGATAAACGCCAATCTTTTTGAAGGCAAACAAAAATATTGGTGAATAAATAATTTTTGATCCAATTTAGTCCTTTTCGATTAAAGATCTATTTATGCTTTGCTCTTTTTCCAAACAATCTATTTATTGTTTAGGAAACTATTATTTTTTTATACTTGTGTGTGCGCAATATACCATACCTGATATAATTTAATGGATTTTTTCACGAATTTTGCAAGATTTCTTCCTTCCATAAATCGGGTAAGGTAGGAATTTGTAAATTGTTTTGGATTGCCTGCTTACTTGAGACAAGTTATTCTTCTTGGCTTGGAAATCATAGAATCCTGAGAGGTGTGAAATTGATAAATGGAATGTGATGAACAACATTTATTCTATTTATTATACTATATAAATGCATAGGATAGCTTTCGTGCGCTATATATTCTACAAATGCAAATACACACTCATGAACAAAACTTAGGAAGTGGAAAGTCTTTGAAGTCGACGATTGTCTGTTTTTTTTAAGGAGACAGAGGCAAATTTTGTTCACACTTTATTATCTCGTGTGTCTTCAATAAAGGCCCCCGTGTATCAAATAGCTTTCAGAGTTATTGTATGAAACAGAATAGACATGTTAAAAGGTACAACTTCCTTAAGTTTTGTCCACGAGTGTAAGAGTTCATAAATTTCTGTTCATAGGCCACCTTGTAAACGTCCTGCTTGAAGGTTAGCTAACCAATTTCTATTGCATAATGAATAAAAAATTATTGCATGGCATTTCATTTTCAATTTATAAACTTTTTTGTGTGAAATTGCTAATTATTTTAAATGAGATATGTATGTTTGAAGGATCAAACCTTGAGCTATTGCCCATGTGATGTATACTGCGTAGATAAATGTATATATTAAAAATAAAGAGGCATATCCTGACCAGGAGCACATGCGCTTTTTAGATGGCAGAGCGCCATCTAGTGGAGCAAAAAAAAACGAACGTTTTTTTAACTTGCTCCGTGATATTTGGCCAACCCAATTTCTTTAAAAATCAGGAAAAGCCATCCACGAACGCGTTTCGCGCTGTTGGCGCTCGTCAGCGTGGAGTAGGCTGTACTACTGCGACCAAAGAGATTTTTGGTCCCAGAGGCTTCTTGAGAAACCAAGAAATGGGTATTTAAGGCCAAATTTGTGTGAATACGCTTAACACATGAAATAACAATAAAAATATATATATATATTGCAGAAAATATGTATTATTTTAATATAGAGATTAACAATCTTAATAATTGCTTTCTACTCTGTGAACATTTTTCACATTATTTTGTATTCAATAAATTGCCATGCCATTCTGAGGTTTGTCTTTCCTTATTTTCCACGTGACAATTAATTACAAAAAAAGGCATAAGACACCGTAACCTTTTTTATTTACTTGATTAAAGAAGCTTTCAAACAAGCTCTTCCTCAGCTAACTAAAACGTTTTAATTATCTGAAGAAGGGTTTGCCCAAAACCTCTTTAAACAAGTAAATAAAAAGAGTTTTAAGACATCTTATGTCTTTTTTTTGCAATTTGTCGAAATCTGCAAACCTGTGTGATAGTGACAATATATATTCATCATAAATTTGCGGCAGGGTGGAAATTATGCACCAATATTTGCACTTCTTCCTTTAAATAGGTATTAAAACGATACCTTTTTTTATCACCCTCAGTATAGATTGTGATGATTATTGATGATTGTGTGATTTAGAAACTTATCTTATTTTTATATGAATATGTAATATGTAAAAAAATACATAGCAATATATATGATCCGTAATTTTCCACATTACCAAGATCGCGGTGTAAGTATTGTA
>CP092872.1:20220864-20262422 GCA_030710605.1 Cordylochernes scorpioides | reverse complement strand
ATTTTTATTTTATAATTTGAAAAATCTTCACTGAAATTCTGGGATGAAATATATTGGAAGGGCCTGGCGATTACATCAGCTTTCATGGAAGATTTAACTAACGAAACCGCTGTAAAGGCTCATCACTGTTTAGACATTATTTATCAATATGTTTCATCTTTATAAGGCCGGTAAAATCGTTTAATTAACGAAGAAAAATAGCTGTAAATGGTTTCAGTTTTTATATATAGATGGCGCTCTAATTTATCATATTCAAGATTTTGATTGTATCTTTCTATTCTCTTGCTTAGGACGTCACAAGGCTTTTGATTCCTTCATCCTGCTTTGTAGAATTGGTCTTTCAGATCATTTGTGTAGTCCTACTTCTAAATGATCCAATGAAAGCTGTCTCTGAGAGAGAGAATTGGACATAAACAAGTTGTACATTAACACAATTGAAACAAAATGTCTTCAATACTACAAACACATAACTATAACTGTTTAAAACATCTACGGAAGTTGGGATTGAGATAATTCCTTAATGGTAAGAGTGACAGAATGATAAGAATTCTTTGATAAGAAAATACTCACAGGATGAAGATGATGTAGGGAGGTATGGCCATCGGTTGTTTGATATTACACTCGGGGACTGTCACCTGCAGGTTGAAGTTTCTGATGGCTGCGACCACAAGTAATGTCACATTATCGGACACATTTTTTAAATTAAAACAATAAAGGTTTCTGCTGTCGCTGATTCTTTTTATTATAAATGACTAAAGAACTAGTTGAGTTTTCGGAGGAATTTGCTTAATCTATAGCCAAGTAGGATGGCGCGCGTGCATAACACTTTTTAGTTAGAGGTTAAGGAACTTTATACGAAAGCTAAACTATAACTATACTCGTTTATAATAGAATAAGCGATATAAGATTTTATATTATTAAAAATACAAAATCGTGAGGCGAAGATTTCTTGTGAAGTGTTTTTATTCTGCCCAGCTTTCAGCCTTTCTGCCCTTCTACAGGAGGAAATATGGGCTTATTTTTACTCCTGCGAAAGGGCAGAAATGCTAGAAAGCTCAGCTTAAAATACTTTAAAAGAAACTTCTCGTCTCACTTGTCCTTTTAATTATCTACAACTTAAGATTTTTCATATCTTTCATTTAATTATGAAGGGTCATTGGAATGTTCACTTATAACATATCAGTCTCATCATTATATTTAAAAAAAATGATATTTCATAGATTCAAATACTCTGTTAAATTGACCGCCAGAGGTCACGCTTCCCCTATTAAAACTCATTGTTGTTGTTTCCCGGGGGACGGCTCAAACCTTTTGTACATTATGTAAATAAGTTTTAATTTTTTTTATTCTTACGCCTTAAGCCAGGCAGTACTTTTACCAAATTATGTTTTTATATATTCCTTCACCTCAATTAAAGCTATTTTATTAACTATTTTATTATATTTCAAGATTTTAACCACAACTGCATTTTCAATACCATTTAGTACTGAAAAGAACCAGCAAATAATTCCATAGCATAATTTTAAAGAAATTCAAAATCAGCAGAAAATCAATTTTTTTAAAAATGTATTCATAATATATATATAATAAATATATATATATATAATATACAACAAAAAATATATATATATATAATATACAACAAAAAATATACCAAAATTGATTTTCTACTGATTTTTCAAATGTATTTATAATATATAAGAATAGGCACTTTTCCCGTTAAAACTAGATCCCCAATTATTTGAAATATACTGCCTATATTTTGGGTTTATTTGAATTAAAATTGATATACATATTTTTGAATCCATGAAACTCACTATATTGATTATACGCGGGTGGAATAAATTAATTTCGTTCCAAATTTTAAAATTTTTATGAAGTGTTGGGTTAAAAATCAACATTGATTTTCGCCTAAATATGAGCGTCAATGGAAATTGAAAGCCTCTCTCTTGAATATTGCGCGGAATCATTTTGATTTTGGGAATTAGGATTTTGTTTTTATAGCAAGTATTGAAGACTTGAATGTAAGTTAAAATCCTAACTTGCAGCTTATAATCTCAATATACTTACTAGTTATGTGAATAAATCTACCGAATTTTCTATTCGTTTCAATATTCTACTAAAAAGTTTATGCATTGGTATCGCAGATAAGTCTCAGTTTCAAGTAAGCGACTGGTCGAATTAAAATATTTATTCAATATTCTTACATTTTAGCAAAATGTAACGACGATTGAAGAGGAGTTCGTATAAGACACTCCTCCTCTTCAATCGATTTTATTCGAAGAGTTTGATTTAGTCGATTCTTACATTTTATTAAATTTATAACTAACCAATCTTTAAGGTCTACATGTTAATAGACAAGCATTTTGGTAAGTAATTGTTCGGTTCTCGAATGATGACAAAAATATCAAGCTCGGTAATTGATTGATTGGAACTTCATTCTTCGGCTTCAAAACTCCCATGCTCCTACAAATTGTGAAAGGGTGTGTTCGATTTGAATATTTTAGTTCATATTAATTACACTGAATACAATAATTTAAGTTGAATTATACAATATATTTTCTCTAGTTTCAAATTTCAAGACGTTGAGTTGAGAAGATGGGAAATGGTTAAATAGATAAGGACATACCGTGGTTGATGAGGTTCTCCAGGTCCTGCTTTGTGCAAACAGACGGCACACAGACGTCGAAGCGGTACGTCAGGAAGTAGAAGAGGTGGGCCACCCTGGATATCTCCCGTATTACCTGCATCATGTACACATGTGTGTTGTTGATTACTGTGTAACCTCAGTATGTACATGTGTGAGTTGTCGAGTTGTGGATTCTGTGTAACCTCAGTATGTACACATGTGTGTTATCGGGTTGTAGATACTGTGTAAACTCGGTATGTACACTTTAGTGTAGTCTGGTGCATGCTGTGTAACCTCAGTAAGTAAACGCGTGTGTTGTCTGGCGTAGGTTGTGTAACGTCTGTGCATACATGTGCGTGTTTTCGGGTTGTGGATACTATATAACCATTATGTACACGTGTGTAGTATGGTACATTCTGTGTAACCTCTGTATGTACATATATCTGTTGTCTTGTGCATGCTGCATAACCTCTGTATGAAGTTCCAGGCCACGGACTCTTCGGCCTTAACCCAATAAATCCTTATCTTGTACATGCGTGTTGTCTGGTGAATCATTTAGAAGCAGCTCGAACATGACGCGTGCACTATGATATGCGTGTTTCACTGGTGCATCTTGAATAATTTTCGTGCACAATGATGCACGGTGAGTGTTGTATGGTACATTTTGTGTGATATGCGTGCTTAACTGGCCCATCTCGAATAATTTTCGTTGACAATGGTGTACGATGAGTGTTTTTGATACATCTTGTATGATATGCGTAGTTTACTGATGCATCATTACCCCGTTGTTTCTTTCTCAAGCTAGGGAAATTGTTTTCAATTGAATTTTTGAAGTTGAGAGACATCGTACTAGGGGTAAAATGGGCACAGACTCTATAAACTGGAATAATAGAAAACGGATTTTTTTTGTGATTGAGTGTCCAAAATTCACCATTAATTTTAACCTTTCCAATGTTTCACAACTGGTGAAATAGATGATATTTTTATCACAAAGTGATGAAAGTTCATACACAAAGAATATGATAACAATATTACCGTATATGCTCTTTAAAACATAGGAACTTAGACTGTTTGATGAATGGCTCCTATGTTTGAAAGCGAAGGGTAATATTAAGTAAGGAGAAATATCGTTAATAAAAGAAACACTAGAGATAAAATTTAACATAGATCATTAGATATCCGTGTCTATATCTACACAAAATATTACATACTACCTAAAATGAATCTAGATGATGAAAAAAACAACACATTGTTCATTTTATGGCAAAAGGTACTCACTGTTCCCCCAGACTCAGAGAAGTTACGGAAGTGGTCGAGGGTCCCTTGTAGGGTATAATAGGGTTTCTTGGGAGGCAGGGGCGGTACCAGGGTTACTGTACAGTACTGGCCGCGGAAGTGCTCCTCGTCAGGCTCCAGCTCGCTGGGCACCGAGATGGCCAGACACTCGTCGTAGGCCCCCATGGCCGTCACCGTGCCCTTCAGGATGCCGGGGGGCGGCTTGCCAGCAGCGTCCAGCACTGTACCAGAGGGGGTTAGAACTTCTATGGCACAATCTTCTTTGCATCATTGTCTGGATGTGAAATACACTCATGGACAAAACATGAGGAAGTTGTATCTTCAGGTATGTATATCGAGATTCAGATAATAACTCTGAAAGATATTTGAAAGATATATTTGAAGACACATGAGATAGCCAAGTGTGAAAAAAATGCCTCTGTCTCTTATAAAAAAAAAAACACACGAAAGGCGACATCAAAAACTTTCCACTTCTTTAAGTTTTAGCCATGAGTGTATAAATATTAGACCTTCTTATGAAATAGTTACTCCTCGCCTCTACTAAAGGTCGTTGTTCATTGAAGATTAATT
Organism: Cordylochernes scorpioides; assembly: GCA_030710605.1. Classification (NCBI taxonomy): domain Eukaryota; kingdom Metazoa; phylum Arthropoda; class Arachnida; order Pseudoscorpiones; family Chernetidae; genus Cordylochernes; species Cordylochernes scorpioides. The sequence continues at coordinate 20,257,927 of CP092872.1, read as the reverse complement.
CAAACCAGGAAAAAGGTTATGTTTTATTTTCTTGAGTGGCTTTTCTGTGGTCATATGTGATATATGTATGAATAGCCATGCGGTAACAGCTTAGTTGAGCATTTCAGAATGACGAGGAATCGGAATAATAATTAATTAACCGTTAATTTTAGATAGAAAATATTTATCGGGATGAAATTGATCTAAAAGGATAAAGGTCGCTACTTTCGTCAAAAATGACGCTAAAACTAAGTACCATCTATTTACCGTCTCCGCAATCTAGCGAACTCAGGTCGGTGACAAAGCTTTGTCAAACTGAGAAGCGTCCACCAGGTGACCATGGTTTCGAGTTAAAGCCCTTCTCAGGGCGATTTTATTACACTCTACCAGCTAAACACATCTTTGGTAGATTGTGAAGATTTGATCTGTTGTCAATAAATACAAATAGTATTAAAAATTTGATAGAATTCTCTTTCTCTCTCTACAAATAATGACATAAAGTAGATTGCAATAATTTTCTTTAATATACACGTATTTTAAAAGTTTAGGATATTTCTAGAAAACAAGCTTATCGGTAAAAGCATATTCAGAAAGTTAATCTTAAGAAGAATTAGTTACCCATTGTGCGATAATTGTTAACGATAAGACAAGTTAAATGCGAAATGATAACAAATGATATGCATAACTATTCCTCCTTTGAAGATTGATTTTTGATAACTTAAAGTGACTGTAATGTTGAAGAGTTTATAGAAATTTCGTATCAACCATCAAGCTCACAGTGAGCTTCTTGTGATCCAAAGCAAGATAAGAGACTTCATGCTAACTTCAGACGTTAGCGAAGAGGAACTAGAGCAAGACGATGAGGAAGCCTTGCAATATACCCAGAGATATAAGAGGATATATAAAAAATGTCTCGCTCTTGTTGAACCCAGGATCACTGCATCCAGTCCCACGACCAGTGAAGTGAGATTCGCTTCTAGCTCACACCATAGAACTGTAAAACTACCCAAGATAGAATTAAAGAAGTTTACAGGAAAAATAAAAGATTGGTTGGGATGGTGGGCACAGTTCAACAAGATACATGTCGATCCCACTTTAGAAGACAGCGACAAGTTTCAATATCTTGTGCAATCTATGTCGCCGGGAACCAGAGCTAGTAAACTGGTTGATAGTTACCCCTGACTGCCGAGAATTACCCCAAAGTTATAGAAACTTTGACAGAAAGATTTGGAAGGCCTGAACTGTTGCAACAAGTCTATGTCAGGGACCCTATCCGCCTTATGCTTGATTGCTCCTCCAAACAACAGTTGAAGGTGACTTCATTTTATGATGAGTTGGTGACTCATTTGAGAGCATTGGAATCCTTAAAGATTGAGGCCAGACAGATGTCTGTATTTATATTTCCAATGATTGAGGCATGTCTCTCAGAGGAACTCATGAAGGCTTGGCAAAGAAGCCCCCTCCATGATGTCAAGATTGATGCTAATGATTCGACTCAAACTAGAGTTGACCTAATTATGGAGTTTCTCCAAAAGGATGCTGCAGCAGAACAAGACAGAGCCTTAGCTGGATCCAAGTTTGGACTTATATCTCTGAAACAGGATAGAAACGTGGGCAGACAATCACATCCTGCTAAGATACCTACGGCCTCTGGACTATTTGCTGGACGTGCCCAGAATTGCATCTTTTGTAATAAAGATCATAAAAACACAGAATGTCTTGCTGCGCGCAGAATGAGTATTAAAGAAGAGAGCGTATTAAAAACGCTAAATGTTGTTTTTCCTGCCTCCAACCAGGTCATATCTCTTCTAATTGTAGAAGGCGCATAACTGAATGTAATCGATGTAAGAAGAAGCACCTTGATATTTTATGCCTCTTAATGCTCCTGGACGAGAGCCAGCGGATGAAGACAAGGAACAGGTGGAAGACTGTGACGTTTCTTCTACAGTTGAAAACGGAGTTTCATTCTCCGGTCTTAGCGCTTCGTCTCTGATTTTGCTACAGACTCTGAAGATTAAAGTCGAAGGTGCGACTTCGGCGAAAGTAGTGCGTGCCCTCCTTGACACAGGTTCCCAACGATCCTATATTTTGTCTAAAACTGCCCAGGATCTCGGATTATCTCCCATTGGCCATGAATCACTTAAACATGTGGTGTTTGGAGGTCATACTAGTGAAAGTGTCCACCAAGAATACAGAGTCAATTTGGGTCATGCATCGGGGAATTTTAAGATGGTAGCGAAGCTTCTTGACCAACAAAAAATCTGTGGTAACCTACCAAGATTGAGCCGCGGGCCATGGTTGAAAGAACTCAAAGCCCGCAGAATCTGGGTTCCTGATATTGGAAAGGATGACATGGAAATTGAAATACTTCTAGGATGCGATGTATTGGGATCGATTTTCACGATGAAATCTTGTGTGTTGTCAAATGGCTTGACTGCGTCGCAGACGCGTTTCGGATGGACTTTAATGGGATAATGTCAGCAAGGTAGTGACGTTTCACTCGCTCATCATGTTACAACGATGACAATTTCGGAAAGCAGTATAACCAATCTGTGGAATCTCGATGTTATTGGCATTATGGATCCTATTGAGGTTAAACAGAGAGATCAGAGAGACGCATTGGCGCGTCGACATTTTCTAAAAAAAGTCCAACATTCTGTTTCTGGAAGATATGTTGTTTCCCTCCCGTGGACTGAAGAGAAAGCTAAAATCGCGGACAACAGGGAGGTTGCTATGAATAGATTAGAAAATACGACTAAGAAATTAATCTCTTTGAATCTATATGAGGACTATGATGATATTTTCCGAGGCTGGTTGGATGATGGGATAATTGAGAAAGTCCCAGCTGAACAACACGACGCTGAGGCCTTCTACCTGCCTCATCGTCCGGTGGTGAAACTCTTCAGTGGGACTACGCCTATCAGGCCTGTCTTTGATGCTTCTAGCAAGGTCTATAGATCCCCATCTTTAAATGACTGTCTTGAAAAAGGACCTAACCTCATAGAGATGATTCCCAACCTTATGCTGAGGTTTAGAAATGGCAAGTTTGGAGTCGTGGCAGACATTAAGAAAGCGTTTCTGCAGATTGAGGTGAATGAAAGGGACAGAGATTACCTGCGTTTTCTGTGGTATTCCCAAAATGGAGAAAAGACAGAAGTATTTAGACATAGACGTGTCGTTTTCGGTTTTTAACTGTAGTCCTTTCATTTTGGGGGCAGTAATCGAATACCACCTGTCTAATGTTCGACCTGAACATAAACCGTTAGCTCAGAGGTTGCAGAAATCCCTTTATGTGGACAATTTAGTCACAAGCGTGAACTCTTTTGAAGAGTTACAAGATATCAAATTGACCGCAACGTCCATCATGGATAATGCTAGGTTGGAGCTAAGCCGTTGGGAGCATAGCCTGGACGTGGCCTCCGATACTTACCCCTTTGAAAGATCAGAGATATCTAAAGTGCTTGGTATTTATTGGGATAAAAGGGAAGATTGTTTATCATGTGAAATTTCCGTAGCCATACCCCCCAAGATAACCAAAAGGAGTATCCTGTCCTGCTTAGCTCAGATATATGACCCTATTGGATTTCTGAACCCAATATTAATAAAGCCTGAAATTATATTGCAAAAAGTTTGGATAAAGCGCGATAACCAGTTGGGTACCTTTGTCGGGAATCGCGTGAAGGAGATATGCAGACTTAGTGATCCTGAAAATTGGAGATATGTTCCTAGCGAGTGCAATCCAGCTGATTTACCCTCCAGAGGATGCAGCCTCTCCCGACTGATACAGTCTAGATGGTGCGAGGGCCCTTCCTGGTTAAAACTCCCCGAAGAATTTTGGCCTTCCAGGTATAAAGACCTGAATGAAGAAGAAATCTGGGTGAAAAGAATGCTCGGAACATAAACATTAACATATCAACAATTGATGACCCTGCTGTGTCATGCAGTGGCAGTGATGAATGGAAGGCCCATGACTTATGTCAGCGACGATCCGAATGATCTTGTGACAATATCACCTTCCATGTTTCTACAAGAACAGACAGATGTCGAGTTTCCCGAGTGCCATAATATGGGATCTAATCCAACGACACAGAAACTGCGCTAGTTGATCAAACTGAGGGAAGAGCTGAAATCACGATTCGGGAAGGAATATTTGTCCCTTCTGGTCCAGAGAAACAGACGCATTTACAATCCAAAACTCCAGGCTGGGGATGTTGTCCTTGTTGGTATGGACAATAAAAAGCGTAACATCTGGCCATTAGCAGTGATCGAGGAGATATTATTTGGAAGAGATGGAGTGAATAGATTAGTGAAGGTGAAAACCGCAGTAGGAACCTTCCTAAGACCTATTCAGAAATAGGTCCTCTTAAGATGTATTAAATAAAGTTAGTTAGAAGGATATTTTTACCCTCTCCTTTCTGCTATTTAGTGATCTTATTTAAATCCTTGCAACAGCCCACAAAGAATCATCACAGCGAATTCTTCTACCGAACTCGCTTCAGTGTTTTATGAAACTATTACCCGACATTTCTTCACAGCTGTTGTTAGTCTAATGAGAGCGCTTGGTCATGACCATAATACAGACGAGTGGCGTTTATTCGTTGATTCTTCAAAAATAAGTTTGAAAGCTGTTCTCCTTCACAACGGAAATAAGTTCCTTTCAGTGCCAACAGCACATTCATCCAACATGAAAGAGACTTACGAAAACATGAAACTGCTTTCGATAAAGATAGAATATGAAAGATACGGTTGGAAAATATGCAGCGATTTGAAAGCATTGCTCTCTTGCGTGGATTACAGCTTGGGTATACAAACATTTGTTGTTTTCTGTGTGAGTGAAATAGCAGAGATAGCGAAAGGCATTACATTGAAAAAGGTTGGCCAAACCGTGAAATCTTCACTCCAGGACATAAAGATATTGTATATCCTCCCCTGATCGATTCAGAAAATATTTACTTACCACCATTACATATTAAACTGGGATTAATGAAGAACTTTGTCAAGGCAATGGATCTAAATGCCAGTGGATTTTCCTACCTAAAACAAAAATGTTCTAGCATAAGTGATGCGAAAATTAAAGAAGGCATTTTAGTTGGACCATTGATTCGAGAATCGCTGCAGGATGGAATTTTCAAAATAGAGTGAATGAAGTTGAAGCAGCAGCATGGAAATTCCTTTAGAAACGTTTACAAGAACTTCTTTGGAAGTGTCAAGGTTGAAAATTACCGAGATATAGTTAATGATCTGTTGCTTTCCTACAAGGCACTGGGATGTAAACATGTCTCTCAAGATCCATTTCCTGCATTCACATCTGGTTTTCTTTCCAGACAATCTTAGTGCAGTTAACGATGAGCATGGTGAGAGGTTTCATCAAGATATATCAAGCATAGAGAAGCGGTATCAAGGTAAATGGAGTCCCGGTATGCTTGCTGACTACTGCTGGACACTCAAGAAGGATGTACCACAAGCAAAGTATAGAAGAAATTCCACTCTCACTACTTTTCAATAAAATAAATATATTTCGTTCATATAGGCCTATAAATTAAAACCATTTCCAAATTTCAAGTTGGTGTATCTCAAAAATCTTGCGTGATAAAAAAGACTAATTGTAAAACGAAAATTAAAATTATACCGCGAATGTTTCTTTTAAAAATCGAAATTTATTTTCAAAGAGAAATAGCGACATTTCTAACTTTGAGGATGAGGTATGGAAAGGTGAAACATGAAGAGCAATGGAGAACGGAAAAATAAAAAGTGTCCAGGGACTAATGGTATATTTGGAATCAGCACAAAGAGTTAAATTCAGATAAGATGTTGTTTCTTTTGGGATGAAGAAAAATAATTTTTGATAAACCAGTGTATTGTAATAAGATTTATGCAAAAATGCATACGTAATATATTTTGCTGTATTTATCCCAATACCAAAAAAGGCTTTCACGCAAAAACCATGGGTGATGGAAAATTTCTGATTAGATTTTTGAATTCAGCATCAAAAGTTACATTAGAAACACCATCAGATTCTCTTGGGCAAAAATGTTGTTGACCAGTGTTATTTGAAGATGAAGTTCTATATCTAAAGAATCCTCTGAAATTTAAATTACAATAGAACACCAGGAGCTCCAAGGATGAGTTTCCTATTTTCATCAAATATCTTCTCAAGCTTTTATTTTTAGATTATAAATTTTAGATTAATTTCATTTATATGCTCCTGTAGAAGTGCTCACACTATCCGAAATCTTAAGAGAATATTTAATAAAATAGGTAACTCTTCCCCGGAGACTGTGTTTTATTGTAAAATAAAATTCAATCTAAAGAGATAAAGGTCACCTCTCCAGTATTGTCTCTTTAGATCAATGACCTCCCGGCAAAATTTCCATCTATAAAATTCAATGTTTATATAAATTTCTTATAATAAAGATTCTTAGCTGCTTTTACACTTCGACAAAATCACTGAGGAATCTAAGGTTTTTTACAATTCGGGCTAACATGCCCTTCAACATGTATTTCTGGGTCTCTGTGATGAAGGGCATGTTAAGCGAGAGATCGATAAATAAAATAATTGTAACACACAAAGAAATAAAACCCTAGATTTCTTATTGATTTTGTCAAAATATTGATGTTTATTATCATGAAGATAGAGGTTGTCTAGCCTGCATTCTTAGTTCTTAGTATTAAGAGACACTTCGGCTAGTAAATCTTTTTTATTCTCTCTATGTTCTCTAGTTGCCTTGCCATCTTGAATACCTCGACACCAAATATTTGTCTCATTTATCATGAAGATAGAAGTTGCCTGGTCGGTATTCATTGTTCTTAATTTTTTTGAGAGAAAACCATAGTCTAATAATGAGTAGAACTAGGATTCAATGTAATCATTCCCCTGAAGAGAATGACAGGAAGTCACCGAAACATTGGGAAATAAACTATTGGTTGATGTGGATGTGGTTTTATCTTAATCAACTTCCAACCAACAAATGATATTCAGAACTATATATATATATGTTATATAAAAATATTATTTTATTTTAAATTATAATATCAAGGATTCAAATACTCTGCTAAATCGACCGCCAGAGGTCACTCTTCTCCTATAAAAACTCGTTGTTGTTTTATCCCAATGGCCGGCTCAAAACTTTTGTACATTATGTAAATAATCTTTTGTTTTCTTTGTTCTACTCGCCTTAAGCCAGGCAGTACTTTTACCAAATTATGTCTTTTATACATTCCTTAGCTCAATTTAAGCAACCTCTGATCAAAACCATTATTATTTTCATTTCAAGATTTATAACCACGACTGCATTACCATAACCCTCAACATGATCTAAATTCAAGCAGAAAATATTCTCATTATTTTCTAAATATAATATATATATATTTTTGTACATTTATATATTTTAAAATTTCTATTTTTTCTTCTGCTGAATCATTTCTACCCAAGTATAGTATGTTTCTCTACTGATGCCAGGGGAAAAAATCCATGCCTTCTGTGGAAACAACAAAAGAGTTAACCAGCATCCCCTAAAAGGAAAATAAATAATCAGAAACAAAAGAATGAATTGTTTCCTTTGCAGAAGTTTCCGTGTTTGGGAAAATTACCGGCCATTTTGAACAAACACTGAAGATGGTCAAGAGGAGAATTTTCCACGACGATGTAATTGACAAAGAGAAAAAAACAATTATTGGAGTCAGATGAATATGACTTTGTGAAATATCCTCCTTTGGAAATCTACATTTGAAATATTAAAGCAATTTTCCTCTTTGACAATTTATAGTGAAATATTGAAATTCTATTTTTCAAATTATAATTGAAGATAATTTCAAATATTTGGATAATTTACTAGTTAGAACAAAATGTCTGAAAATACCAATATTATATTATAATATTATAAAACATATTTACTAGTTTTAAAATTACTACTCCTACACTTGTTTCCAAAGCAGATATCTAAAATCCAGTTAAATTAATCAATTTCCAATCGCTATATCGTATTGAAACAATTATTATATTTAATTTATCCCAAGTACATGTGGTACAGGCTATAATAATCATAGTGGGTAGTCAGCGACTGCTTTTACTGTAAGTGCACCACATGTCTACACTGTGAAAAGCAGTTCAACTTTTACATGTACAAATGTGGCAGAGCCCCGTTTGTTACTTGCACTTGCTGGTGAGGTTAAACCTTTGAAAAAATCAGGGCCATTGGAATTTTTTTTTTATTAGAAAAAAGTGCTCAATGCGGGATTCGATTCCGGGTCGTATTGGTCGAAAACCAACGGTTTAGACCAACCTTTCACCGACCCCAATATAACAATTAGTTTAAAATGTTTGTTTAAGAGAATGTCATTCCAATATTAGAGACTTTTTTTAAATTTAATTGTTTATAAACACTCTGATTCAAACTGCTTGTAGAGAGAAAAAGAGTATTGACTTTTTTTTTTTAGTGAATCATAGATAGGAAATCGATTAATTTACACATCTTTTTTACATATGAATCAGTACCACGACAAAATCTTAATTTAAAAATCATCGCAATCCTACTTTATCAAATATTAAAGATCAAAATTTAAACTCTCTCTCTCTAATACTATTTAAAGTAATTCGTATATTTTTGAATAAGGCTAACTTTCGGAACAATTATTTTTCAATAAATACATTAATCGCCTCAAATAGTATTGAGAATTGTGATATAATATTTAAATAAGTTTTGATTTATCTCATTCTTTTTTATTTAATTAGAGTCATTTAATCCGTCAACTTTTTCACCTTAGTATTCTATTATAGAATAGGTTTTCCTAATAATTCGAGCACCTAAGTAAATCCAATTATAAAACCTAGGTACTATATTTATCTATGAATCGGTTCTACCATGGTATCCAATAGAGATACCGGATCTTGTCGAAATAGGTGTGAAGTACATAGGTCCATCATAGGATCCGTCCCAGTGACTGTAACCCACTGAGTACAACACCTTGACAATGTGACAATGTCAAAGTTATGAAATCACTAAGTACGCTTCGCTCTAGCAACCATGCGATGGTAGTTTTTTGAAATGTTTCCATTTTTTTGTGTGAAATGATACTTCATCATAGAAATAAGGTCAATTTAAAATAAATATCATCCCTTCCTCCTCATAAGGTGAGTCTGAACATGTTATTAAATTATGTTTCTATGCACTAGCGCGCCATCTGTTATCAAATTACAAAACTATTTTAGACGCGTAATATTCATTTTAAAATAAAACAATTTCTACTGCCCTTACTGCAATGGAAAAATTAAAGGGAGCCCTCCCTTTAATTTTTCCATTGCAGTAAGGGCAGTAGAAATTGTTCTATTTTAAAATGAATATTACGCGTCTAAAATAGTTTTGTAATTTGATGTTAGTAATTATCCTGTAAAAATATAAGGAGTTTTCAATATGGTTTACATCATTAATTGACGATAGTATTTGATGATTATATCAAAATTGACGGGCTATTCATTGATCATCTCTTAATAAAATCAATAAAGCATCCAAGTTTAACTTTGGAAAGTTCAGAGATATTTGTACACAAATTTATAAATCACTACTAATTCATCGTGTAAATAATTAAAGATATATATGTAAATAATTATAATATAGCACAATAGTCTGTTAGACTTCGTGCTTCTGTAATAATAAAATAAAATTCAAATTTAATGTGAAAAAATAGTACAAATGTGATTTAGTACTGGGATAAGGTACATAAATGAATTAATAAAAAAAGTAATCTCCTTATCGGGCAACTGAAAGTTGCTGATCTAAAGAAAGATGCGCCATCTATCGAAATAAATATCAACTATACGATAGATGACGCAAGCCATCAGCAACTATTAGTTCCCAATAAGAAGATTCCATTTTTTATATTTTATGAACCTTATCCCAGTACAATATCACATTTGTGCTATTTTTTTTTTAACATTGATTCGCTATTATCACGCAAAATTTTCCTTAATTACCCGTTTCATGATTTTTCAGGATACCTGAATGACCAGTATTTTGGTCGTTGAGGTACAGCTTGTACCAATTGACGAGGGCCAACAGCATGAAACGCGTATGTGGTTAGCTTTTAATGATTAATCAAGAATGGGTATTTAGCAAATTCTGGAATAATTAAAAATCAACGATAAGTTGATATTTATTCCGATAGATGTCATCAGTAACCACGATAAGGAGATGCCCTTTTTCTTTTTTAATCCCGGTTCAAGTTTCTTCTATAATTGTATTTCTTTAGCTTTCGGGTTAATACGCCCTTCATCAGGAGCAATTAAGAGTACAACTTCAAGTTAACTAAACACGCCGAAAATTAAATATATAATATATATTAAAAAGGTTGGCGTTCAGCTAACTGAAATATTGGTAAAATAAATGATTTTTGATTCAATATATGCCTTTTTAATAAAAAATATTATATATAGGCTGATATATCTATTTTTCTACATATTTTAAATCATATGTATGTTTCTATTACATTGAAACTTGTTTCTTTAGAGTTTTTACTTATGATGATAGGTTTTCAACTATATATAACGAACGTCAGACCAGCTTAGCTAGAAGTTATAATACTATTTGCTCCTGTTGAAAGGCATGTTAACCCGAAAGCTAGAGAAATACAATTATACAAGAAACTTATATCTATACCACGAGGCCCATGACTGCTATTGCTTGTGGTACGACATATATATATCTGAATATTGAGCAATCAATAATAGAATGACAAAACCTATAACAAGACTTAGAAAAAACACTATAAAGAATGACAATACATCCAGATGGCACAAGAACCTATAGGACATGCATCAACTGTACTGGTGTGAAACTAACACCTACCCACATATTCTCATGCCGAGCATTGGCCGCAGCCATGCAGAAAATTGACATGGACCCAGAGCAGCAGCTTTACACACCCAAGATAGTGGACATTGCTGCTGCTGTGATAGAGATGTATGGAGACATCAGAGGTTCTTCATTGGACACGACAACAACAACAACAAAAATAATTACATTTCAAAAATAAGAATATTATATAAATAAGAATATTAATTGTTTATTTATCCAATATTTCTCGAGATGGACCAATCGACCATATTTCAAACTGGAACAACTAGGAAAATATGGATAATTGTTCCATAGAAACATTTGATAAGCAAGACAATTATTAAACTCAAAATAAGTGTACATATTTATTCGATATATTTTGCCTTCTATGAGAGAATTCTAGAGAAATGGACAGCTACTGATTAGAACCGTCAAAGTGTTATTCCATTGTAATATCGAGGCTCAAGGTCTTCTAGCAGGAAGTAATCCAGCTCAGGATAACTAGCTGATATCTCGGAATATTTTAAAGGAAATTTTAGGGAAAAAATGTGTACAACCTTGGGATTGATTGGATGACACACAAAATATTTTCAAATATTTCAAATATAAATCTGATATGTGGTCTGATAGAACTTCTCTATGAAAATATTTGCCACTTGACACAAGTTTCAAAGACAAAATTGTTTCTTAGAACACCGAATGCCAAGGAATCTTTTAAATGAAACCAAATATTTTCTCCCAACCTTATAGCGTATAAATGAACACGCTGAAAGAGGTCATCAGTAAATACTGAATCATCCGGGATGTTCTGTTGTTTTACCAAACTATGCGTTTTTTTCATTGACGCTCGTACGGAGATGCTTCTTAAAGAAAATAATTAACGAGTAAAAATTCATTTTACAAAAATATTTTATTTAAATGCAATAAAAAGGAAAAAATAAAGTCATTGAGCAGCTAGATGTATCTGAGTGAAAATAAAAGCGGCGAGGGACGATCATCATGAATTTCGAACCTATGTGATTTAATATGTAACAACTGATTAGCGACTTTATAAGTGTTTGCTATATTTTTACCTTTTCTCTAAATATGATCGTCCCCCGCCGCTTTTATTTTTACTCAGATGTATCTAATTGTTCAATGACAGAAGATAATTTTTTTTTTTCATTTTTGGTGCATTTTAATAAAAGTATTTTCAAAACGTATTTTTACTTATTAATTAATTAGTTTTTAGTCATGAATTTACAAAACTTAGAATCAAAAATTCACTGGGGATTATGCCTTAAATAGAAGGGATGCCTGCTCGCGGCGGATTAATCAATGTCAGGGGCGTAACACAAGACTTAAAAAGAAATATAGAAATTTGTTCATTTCTGGCCACTCCGACTACCCAGAAGTCTGAAAATTTGTACACTTGTGTTGTTCATTTGACTGAGACAGTGTTAAAGTTTTCATACTTCTATGTGATCTGGAAGTTTATTAAGTTTAATTTACAAAATTTGAAAGGCAATTTCGAAATTTGTCACTTCCGGCCACCCAGACAACTCAGAAGTCTGAAAATTTGTCAACTTGCATTGTCATCGGTTCTGAAAGGGTACCAAATTTCAGATTCCTACGTGCTCTAAAAGTATATTCAAAATCGATTGCAAGATTTGTGGACAGACAGACAAGGAAGCAGTTAGATTAAAACCTTCAAAAAATATTGAGTTCTCTCACGATAAACAAAAGAGAGAGATTTTGGTTTTTTTTCTATTATATTCATTTCATGTTCATATTTTGTGCAGTTGATTTGATTTGCTTGTAAGAGAAAATGAACCAGATACCTTTTTTACACTATATGTAAAGAAATTAAATTATCAAATCAAGAATTTTACACTTAAAGAAAATGTCTACTGTCCTTACAGCGATTATAAATATACTAGAAAGGCTTGGCTTATCATTGGTGAACCCTCCCAGCGGTCTCGCCAATTTGATCTACCAGACCGCTTCTTAGAGCTCTTAGAACTGTATTGGACAATTCTGTTTATATAGGCTACAATGAAGGGTAGAATCTCAGAAATGGTATTCAAGCAAACTATGTACATAAGCTTTTAGGACAGTAGAATTACATATAAACATTCGCATCAAGAAATTCTCTTCCGCAAACAATAAGAACAAAGACAGTCAGGCATAATATAATTATAAGGCAACAACACGCCATTTATAAATAAGAAATGAAATCATTAAAGCATGATTGATTCTTTTACACATGAAATACTCTATATATATTTGTATTATTTATGCAAATAATACAATATAATGCGGCTTATGATTATAGAACGGCATTTAAAAAATATCCCGCATGTGTTTCTTTTGAACGAAATATCGAAATTTATTTTAGGGAGAAATAAGGTTTATTTCTAAATTTAAGAATGAAGTATGAAAGGATGAATTGTGAAGAGTAATGATAAACGGAAAAATAAAGTGTACAGGTATGGGAATTTAACTGCACACTTGATTTTTGCGTTTATCATTGCTTTTCACAATTCATCCTTTCATACTTCATCCCTAAGGTTAGAAATAATCCTTATTTCTCCTTTAAATAAATTTCGATATTTAGTTCAAAAGAAACACATGCGGAATAATTTTCAAATGCGTTCTACAATCATAAGCCACATTATATAGATTATTTGGATAAATAATGAAAAATAATTTTTGGGTATTTTATGTGTAAAAGAAGAAATCATGTTTTAATGATTTCATTTCTTATTTATAGATGGCGTGTTGTTGCCTTATAAATAAATTATGCCTAACTGTCTTTGTTCTTATTGTTTACGGAAGAGCATTTCTAGATGCGAATGTTTATATGTAATTCTACTGTCCTAAAAGCTTATGTACATAGTTTTCTTGAATACCATTTCTGAGATTCTACCTTTCATTGTAGCCTATATAAACTGAATCGTTCAATACAGTTTTGTGCCCGGAAAAGTCTCCACTGAGACTTGTGCGGGCGAAGGCAAGAATAATTCCGTTCAATACAGTTTAAAGCGGGATAATTTTCAAATGCCGTTCTACATTTATGCAAATACTATTTAACATATATACAATATTGCTGTGACAAGTTTGTCTATGTATATTGAGGGAAGTTGTATGAAATAGGACATTGTTGAGATATGACATATAGGTATCAGGGCACACTTCCTTGTCCAGTAACTACCAGAAAAGTTTGAACGACGGCGATAAGAAGAAACGGTGACCTGAATCCTTACACCGATACTTCCAATCTCCCCCTCTGACAGACAGGAAACGGGGAAATAGATTACTTTCATCCATTTCTTATAGAATTTATAGAGCGTATTTATATAGCCAGAAATAAAATACTAACCTTACAATCTATATGATATAATGTAAAATTGTGAATAGAATTGAGAGAGAATTTAACAAAGATATTTTCACAATGAGTTTCTAGTTAAGAAATTGACGATATTTTTTGATTATGAGCTTTAAATATTTAATTTTAAATAACAATAGATACCAAAAGTATAAACTTCGTGAAATATTTATTACAATGTACACGATTTTACGTAAAATTGTGAATAGGAATGAGAAAGAGAGAGACTACAATGATATTTTCACAATGAGTATCAAGTTAAGAATTTGACGTTATTTCTTGGATATGAGCTTAACATATTTCATTTTAAATAACAATAGATACCAATAATAAAAACTTCGTAACATATTTATTACAATGTATATGTTCACAATACGAATAATACAACTCTATTATATATAAACGTTCTTCTCTCTTCCCTGATTTATAATATTATAAAGTAAATGAAGCTTTCAGGGTTAAGCTTGAAAATAAAAAAAAAATTGAACAAGAAACTTAACCCTGGAATCTTTATTAACTTTATAATACAACTCTATTATACATAGACGAATGTATATTCGAATATATTGTGTATGTTGTGTGTGTATACTCGGTATACTTCTAAATATAAGAAACTGTCATTGCCATCTACTCAGTCTCATGTCCATAATGTAACACAACCTATGTTGGAGAGACGAGTAGAGATTGATAGGTACGAGTATACATCAGAGCTGTGTCTGAAACCAAGCCAGCCGTTCACTAATATACCAAAATACACATATGATTCCCGTTCATTTCTTCAACTTATATCTCAAGCAATGAACCATTACAGCAATATTAGAAATAACCACCAACGGTCTTCAGATAGCTAGTTTTGATAGATTTTATCTTAAAATTGAAGCCATGTAGTTTTATTCGCGTCGCGAATACTTTTATTTCTACAGAACAAAATAGATCTTTCAGATAATCTACTTTGATTATATTGTCGCGGAGATAAATAAAGCAAGGGCAAATTTGGGAATAAATTAATTTATTATAAGGGGTATTTATAGGGAGAGAGAGAGAGAGAGAGTGCAACTTACCCCCAGTTAAAAGATAATCCTAACTGAACGGCGTCAGCCACCGTCCCGTTTTCCTTATTTAAAGATCAGCTTCCGAGAACCCCTCACACCTGTGGTCCCCCCCCCCCCCCCTCGGGATCCAGGGATGATTGACAGGTGTCCCATCTGAATGGAGCTTCTTGACAATATTATAGACATTGGTTAGATATTGAAACATTAAAAAAACTTAGCTTTTCTTGATTAATCAAGAAGGATATTTGGCAAATTCTGGAATAATTAAAAATAAACGAGAATAGTTATTCCGATAGATAGCGGATAGATAAGGAGATGCCTTTTTCATAAATAAACTATTAGTTTTAATGTGTGTTGATGTGTGTGTGTTGTGTTTGTGTGTGTTCTGTGTGTATATATATAATTCTCTGAATTTAAAAAAAAATGCGAAAAGGGTATTAATGAATTTATATATTAAATAAATGTTTAAAATATGATGAGTTTTGATATGATCATTTTTTAGAATAATTAATTCAAAAGATACTCTCTCTCTATATAATGTCATTTTATCAAACTAAACAATTTAATTATGATTTTTAGAATTTTTAGTTTTTATTAGAGGTATAAATTAAGTAGCGCTGAATTAATAGGTTATAATGAAGGGTTAATATGAAAAAATAATAGAAATATATATATTAGAAATTTTGAAAATATTTTTTTGAACCAATTAAGGGATATATCAAGGTTCACGCAAAAGCTTCGCCAGTTACGCTTCATGTATGCGGAACATAGTGAGAAAATAAAAAAGATAAGAGAAGAATAATAGTTAAAAATAGATCAATGATAATATATAATAAAATATTCAAGGAATATTGAATGTTCGACACTATTATAGACGCGTATGATTCTTTTTAAAAATAAACAATTTCTACTGCCCTTACTGCGCTAATGCATCATAATATTTAACGTATAAGTTTGTGTTTTTTTTTTCAAATTTGTGTGCGTCAAGAGGTCGAAAGGTCTGCCAGAGGTTATTTTGATAACCTCAACCTTTTTTTTCTTTTTTATTTGTTTGAATATGCATTATCATGAATTTGTCTTTAGCACGTGTTCTACTTCAATTTTCGTCATCCCTTTCTTTTTTTTATTTTTAATATGTTCCGCATATTTGACGCGTAACTGCAGGAGCTTTCGCGTGAATCTTGTTATGGCTTTTATTTGTTTCAAAAATTATATTTTTGAAATTTCTAATATATATCCTCTAAATTTTCTTCCCCCTTTTTCTCCTATTTTATATTAAACATGCTCTTCTTCCGTATAACCACCAGTAATCTTTTTGCTGAGATGATAACATTGTTTTAATGCATAATAAAAGGGACAGGTGCTTCGTTTGATTCATATATATGTTATGAATAATTTGTTTGTTGTTAGATAAATGGTTAATAAGATAAAACATTGATAAGATAAAGGGTTGAAGGTGCAGTCGTTATAAAATAAAAGATAATTATTTACCATCAAGTAGCTTTTTATTTTTAATTACTTGACATAATATTACACATTAGTTATTTTCACAATTATATAGAATTTATGAAATCAATCCTATATTAGTGATTCAAAAAGATAGATATGTTAACTACGCATATTTACAACAAAACTGAAAGTCATTCTACAAACGATGATAAAAAAAAAAGTAGAATTATCAATGAATTAAAATAAAAATATATATATTTTTAAAATATAGAATATATTTGATTTTTAGATTATATAATATATATATTAATTTATATATTTTTCCACAATTATATATATATTTTTTTTAAATAGAAAAATCCATATTCAAATCTTCAGAAAATAAAAAGGCATATAGATATTTTATTAAATCCTATATATGCCTTTTATTTTCTAAATATATATATATCGATTTTGTTATGAATAAATATAATAGTTATATACATATTCAGTCAAATATTTGCATATTCCTAAAATTTTATTCATGTATATAGACCACCGGGTTAATAGTTTAATCCTTCTGTATCCTGTTATATATACACGCTTCACTATAAATTTAGATCATAGAAATTCTCCTCAGAAGCTCATCTTTTTTTATTCGAACATATATGAAAACCTGATCAAAATTAAGAGTATATTGTATGAAAAAATAAATAATAAATATTTATTTCACGTTCTAAACCTATCTTACTCGATAATTTCAAATTTAATCTTATAGAGAACAATACTTCCATTGCAAATGGTTTTAGTCAACCGACTGGTAAGGAACTTAAAGAAATTATATTTATCTTGAAGTTATAGCCTCTATCCATTTTTGAGAATATCACAATAATCTAATACAAATATATTTGATACTGTTCCTTCAGAATTGACGGTATTTTGTTATCGATATATTTGCATATAAATTAGTAAGATACGGTCAAAATATGGAAGAAGAACGATCAATTTGTTTGAATATGAAAACGACTCCTTGACCTAAACTCATTAATTAGCCCAAACTCCAGATATTATATGAGAATATATGGTTCGCCAAAAAGGTTGAATATAAGAATATGCCATTTTACTCTTATGTAATTTTTTTATATTTATAGATATATGGTATATTTATAGTTTCGTAGCTTGTAATTTTTATTTTGAAGTTGGTAAACCAAATAAAGACTTACGCCAGTGCTGTCCTCCCCGAAGGCTACAGTGAGGTAAGGGCCACTCGGGGTTACGCAAAGATCTTACGTCAAGTGTCAGAGTGGCATTGGACCGTTGTCCACGAGTTCTCTACTTGACACCTTCTCGCCTAGCTGACCTCTAGATGTGAAGATTCAAATAGTTCGGCGTTATTTCTATTGTTGCAAAGTATTTATTGTTTTATTAACAGATTATTAATTTTAACGCTCATATATTTTATTACTCTGCGTAAACTTACTTCATTGCTTCTCTTGTATTTTTATCAATTTTTTAATTTGTTATTGTGCCTTAAATAAATTGCCTTTTTATACTAAAGTTTGTCTTTCCGAATTTTCTACATGACAATATTATTATATAGAGCGAGTTTCTACAATTGGTCAACTGAAGATAAAAGAAAGGGAAATATTGACCTATCAGTTGTTAACCTTCGTACCTTTCGCCAATCTAATTTACCAGATCACTAAAATTATCGTATTGTTCATTCTACCTATATAGTCTGTACTTGAAGGTTTCTTCTTGAAGATGGTTTCTAAGCCCATCAATGAAAAAAGGCTTCTGTAATGAAGATATTTTATTAATAGTTTTGTGTGCATAGATCACACATCTTCTGCTTAAAGGACTAAACAACAAATGAAAAGTCTGTTGAAGCAACATACATGTTCTGTTCAACAAATCTTGTACAGGTTTGAGGTACAGCGTGGTGCAGGCTATACTTCAAACATGTACAGGATTAGTTCAACAGAACATGTATGTTTCCTTAACAGACTTTTGTGTATTTGTCTTGATCTTCAAGCAGAAGAGCTGTGCTAGAAGCAAATATCTTCAAATATAAAAATGTATAACATTACAGAGCCTAATTTCATTGATTGGCTTAAAGGTCATAATCATTAAGAATAAACTTGGAAGTACAGACTATATAGGTAGAGATCTGGTGAATTTGGATTGGCGAAATTGCAGGAAACGAGGGCCAACAGCCCCGAAACGCTTTCATGGTTGGCTTTCCTTGATTTATCAAGAAAATAGGTTGGCCAAATATCACAGAACAAGCTAAATAAACATTTAGTTTATTTATGTTTCACCAGATGGCGCTCTACCATCTAAAAATGCACATTTGAACAGTTAGGATAGACCTTTTTGTTTATAATATCAACACGCCTGACCTTTTTAATATTTTTTCTTTTTATCACACATAAACATTATTTATACGAATAATAAAAACCATATTACTGCATTTTATTTAACGTATTTGAGATGGTTATCTGTAGCCAACGACCTTCCAGAGCGATTACAAAAAACTGCCCACTATGTACCAAATATAACTCTCAACTTAAACTTCTAACCAGATCATTGATTGCATGCGCTCATCCTCAATGAGTTCGATTAATATCTAGAAAATGCCATTAAAAAGCTCTAAATTCACATACTTGATACCTTTTAAGGATCAAGAAGAATCAAAAAGAATGCTCTTGTATTAGACTTTTATATATAAATACATTTATTAATTAATTAACCTCTAGATATATATTTATGTGCAGATCTGTGTCTCTTCATTTTGTAGCTTTATATAAAATATCGTAAATTCATTCGAATAGCATTTTTCATAAGACGAATTGCCTATACACTATTAGAGAACGGTCTGGAGATTGAACTCGTCAACCTTTCAGATGTAAAAGCCCGTTTTATTTCATTTTTAATATATATAAAAGTATCTAAAGAATTAAAAACTTGTGTCTTTCTAAATGGATAAAATCTATTCTATCGTCAAAATAGACGCTA
Source organism: Cordylochernes scorpioides (assembly GCA_030710605.1). NCBI lineage: Eukaryota > Metazoa > Arthropoda > Arachnida > Pseudoscorpiones > Chernetidae > Cordylochernes > Cordylochernes scorpioides. Next base: position 20,238,254 of record CP092872.1, on the reverse strand, counting down.
GAACTAAGTGCCGATCTGAGTCCGCTATTTAAATACAAAGCAACAACACGTAAATGAGTCAGCCAATTTGCGGAGATGGTCAGTAGATGGCGCTTAGCTTCAATGCCAATTTTGAAAGGAGAGTAGCTTTTATTTTTATAGATAAATATCCTCCCGGCATAATTCCAATACATATTTTATCTAAAGTTGATTTAAATACCTATCACACATAAATTCCTTCTAAAGAATACAATAGTAGAATTATCTGTTTTTATATATTCCTGAAACTGATGATTAAACCAACCCTATCAATTCACTTTCTCAAATCCTATAAATTCATTTTCTCAATGCAGTAGTAACTGTGAATAATTTAATTTAAGTTATCTTATAGAAGTACAAAAAAAAATATTTTTATATTATTATTATCCTTAATACACGTGGTACAGGCCATGATAATCATGATGGGTAGAATTTGGCGACTGCTTTTACTGTAAGTGCACCACATGTCTACACATGTGAAAATCAGTTCGACTTTTGCACTTACAAATGTACCAGAGCGCTGTTTAATTACTTTGTTACTGTTTTAATTTTATAAATGCGAAAATATTCAGGGGGTGAATAAATATATATACGATTTAAACGGAGAAAAAGAGGAAGTTTTTAAGTTTAAAAATATCTTCACAATTTCTAATTCCTTCGTGTGGAATCGCAAACTGAATGCACAATCGCTACTGACTGTAAATGGCTCTACCAGCCGAAGATAAAGTCATTTAATAAAAGATTGGAGCCTATTAAAAAGATCTAAAGTTCGCGTTAGAAAGGGAATCATTAAGTTATTTGATTTTCCTCATTACATAAAAAGCGGTTCTTCAACAAAAACTTGTAGTTCAAGGTTACGTTTTAAGGAAGTCCCAAGTATTTTGTGTTTTTTGAAGAAATTCTTTCTGATGATTTTTTTACCATATATCTTGGCATTATATCATCTTTGTAACTATAAATGTCACTGATAAGATTATAGAAATTTGTAACATTTTTCATAAAATTCAATTTTACGTTACAAATGTTTATAAAGAGTAGCATCTCTTATGAAAAACATATTTGAAAAAAAAATTGTAATTTTTAGAAATTTCTCCTTACCGTACAACTAAACATTGATGATTGAAAAACATCATCTTTTAAAAAGGGTCAAATAACCTTATTTCCCCCCGAAATTTCGTCCTTTTTTTTTCATTTAACAATAAAAATTCCCATATAAATACGCGTTTTTGGTTGCTTGCCCGACTCTATGTGAATGATTCTCTACCATCCCAATTAAAAAAACGATCAATAATTAAGAAATTCTTATGTTGTGTAATCTTATTTTTAATGACATAAATACGTTGTTGTACTTTGAAAAAGATTGGCGTTCAGTTAACTGAGAATTATTGGTAAATAAATACCTTTTTTAATCCAATATATGCATTTTTTAATTAATCGATATATGAATACCCTGAGGGTATGTTGAGATGTAACCCCTACATAATATAGAATCATAAAAATATTATTGGTGTGTGTAAATTGAAAACAATAATACAAAAGTGAAATTACACTTGGAGATCGGACGTATAAATTTGGCAAATTGATTATCCTATTCAAGCAACGAAGAGATAAGCTACACTAGGAGATCGGATGTATATTTTCAGCAAAATAATCTCCTAATCGTGCAACTAAAGGTTGCTGATGGCTTGCGCCATCTGTCGTAATAATAAACAAGTAATTGCGAATTTTTAATAATTCTAGAATGTTGGGAAAATACTAAGAGGTAAAGATTTTCTCCCTTTTAACTTTTGATATAAATTTAAAATACATGTATGACTGTAAGTAACTATGTATTAAATTATTTGTGTAACCTCCTCAATAAGCCTTTTTTTTTAAAGTTGGTCTATGTGAACGACAAAAATATTAATTATAAAATATAGACTTATTCTAGGTTAACCTAATTTCTCTTAACCTTATATCTAAAGATGGACATATGGGTAACTCAAAAAAACTTTAACACATGCTTAGATTTCCGAAAATATGTTTAAAGATGAGAGTATATGGGTAATCCAGGAGGTTTATTAGGCGTTAAGGTACAGCTTGTCCCATTCTAAATAGGGTAAACAGCCTTAAACGGGGTTTGCTTTTCTTCAATTATTAAAAAAGGATTTTTGCCAATATTCTACAATGATTAAAACTAAAAGATCAATCACTTTTTATTCCGAAGATTGCGCAAACCATCAACACCTTCAGTTGCACTTAAAAAGAGAGCTGTCATTTTCTTAAACATATCCGTAGATTTCAGAAGCTTGTTCTGAAGATGGTCATATGGGCAACCCCCAAGAAACGTAAGTGCATCCTTAGAGTTCCAAATTTCAGTCTAATGAACAACCCAGTAGCCTCAAGGGCATCAGTAGATTTGAAAATTTATTTTACAAGAGGAACATAATGACAACTCAGTAATCATAGACGCATCTGTGAAGTTAAAAAGCTTTTTTCACTAGAGGAACCTTGAGCGCATCTGTAGATTTGAAAACCTATTTTACAAGAGAAACATGAGGATAACACAGTAACATTAAGTGAATCTGTGGACTTGAAAATCTCATTACATTACTCACTACTCAATACTCATTCACTAGAGGAACATGTAAACACCCCAGTTACCTCTTAGGATCATAGGTAGATTTGAAAATATTATTTCACTAGACGAACATGTAGACAACCAAGTAGCCTTCAGCGCATCTTTAGATTTGAAAAGCTTATTTCACTAGAGGAACATGAGGATAACCCAGTAACATTAAGTGAATCTGTGGACTTGAAAAGCTTATTACACTAGAGGAACATGTAAACAACCCAACAACCTTAGGGAAATACTCTCTCTCTCTCTCTCTCTCTCTGTAGATTTGAATATCTTAATCTACCAGAGGAACATGTGACGAACTTTATCCCAGATTGTCGTCAAGGTTTCCATCATCTAGTCCACTTTATAAATATTCCTGGAGTCAATTAGCCCTCTAATTGGATAACCTTCGGATCTGTCCAACCTTCACTCGACGCTGATTGGTTCGTCCCTCGATACATCCTCTGCACTAATCAGCATGGCCCTTTTTTCCTTAGCAAGACTCTGAGATAAACAGCTTTGAAACCAATTCAAAGTACAATTTAGTGAAAAAATTGTGGATTGATTCTAATACTTATATAGAATTACGTACTCTTCCAACATGATACATTAAATTCTGGTGCGTAACTAAATTCTCTTGTATGAAATATAATTGCCTTATCTTCAATTGGAAAAAGGCATATATTGGATAAAGAATACTATTTACCAATATTAGTTGGCTGAACACTAACCTTTTTAAAGGTGAACTAAAATATTGGTAAATAAATTATATTTTCATCCAATATATGCCTTTTTTAATTAAATATCTATTCATGGATTGCTCGTTTTCCAAAAAAAATAATTTATCGTTTAGGAAAATATTATATTTTTGTATGTGTGTGCAATATATATATATTTGATATAATATAATGGTTTTCTATACATAGAAGACGGTAGACAAGTGGTTAAAACCCTCGGTTCCCAACAGCCATGAACTGGGATCGAATCCCCCATTGGACACTTTGTTTTAATATGTGAATAACTCTCACACATATTATTCATTGTTGTGAATATCATAAACTAGGTTGTTCTTTTTGAGCGGTACCTAGTAATTTTATTTTGTAACCAGGATCTCTTCACAGAATTTGCAATATTTCTTAATTCCATGAAACATGTAAGGTAGGTATTTGTAAATTGTGTGAATTGCCTGGTTACTTGAGACACGTTCTTCTTCTTGGCTTGGGAATCATAGAATCCTGAGAGGTGTAAAATTGATAAATGAAATGTGATGAACAACATTTATTCTATTTATTATATATATAAATACGCTGGCTAGCTTTCGTGCGCTAGTTCTTCTACAAGGGGTAAATGCAAATATACACTCACGAACAAAACTTAAGGAAGTACAAACTGCTTGATGGCGCCGGTTTTCTGTTTTTTTTTTTTAAGGAGACAGAGGCAAATTTTGTTTACTTTTGGTTATCTCGTGTGTGTCTTCAATAAAGGTCACTGTGTATCAAATATCTTTTAGAGTTATTGTATGAATCAGAAGAGACATGTTAAAAGGTACAACTTCCTTTGGTTTTGTACATGAGTGTAGGGGTTCACATAGTTTCTGTTTATAGGCCACCTTGTAAACGTCCTGCTTGAAGGTTAACTAACAAATTTATATTGAATAATAAATAAAAAAACGTATGTCATGATATTTTATTTTTAAATTTATAAAACTTTTTGTGTGCAATTGATAATTATTTTAATTGAGATATGTGTTTGAATAATTAAACCTTGAGCTATTGCCCGTGCTATGTATTCCGTGTAAATAAATTTATACAGTAGAACCTCCCTGTAAATGACACCTAATTGCATAGTCAAAGTATCATTTAGGGAGAAGTGTCCTCTTACCGGAGAGTTGATAAATTGTAAAAATGGTAATTGTGAAATGAAAACTGTTCTTTGTGTCCCGCTAAAGTGAGGTTCTACTGTAAATATTGCAGCAAAATATTTATATATATTGTTGCACCAGGTTGTGGCTTGGCAAATTTTCAGCCTTGATTCTCTCCTGTGTTGGGTCTTGCATCTTACCAGAGCGTGTTTCAACCATCCTACAAATTTATATAAGGGAATAATGAGATTACTTTAAGTAGCCTCCAGAATAATATATTTATTTTTTGACATCAAAGAGAGCAGTGAAGTCACACGTGTACCTAAATACAAATGATGATTCTATAATACATATATTCTGTTTATAATACATATATTCTGTTTAATAAAAGAAATAAATATAAAATATAATTTTGAATTTAAAATATATGAAAAATAATATTACGAATTAAAATAAAATAGGTTCATTAGCCATGATGCAACAATATTTATTGATTTTATATATAGATTAACAATTTAAATTATTAAATTTTCTACATTCTGTAAGCATTCTTCTCTCTATTTATCTCATTGGCTTTCTTTTATTCTATAAATTTATTTTTTCACTCAATACATTGCCGTGTCATTCTTGATTTATTCTCTGATCCCATTACAATTTCATTTGTGTAATATTGCACAAAAATTCTATTGATTGTTAAAAAACGTATTCGAAGGTTTCTTAGAAGAAAATCTGAGTTTTGTATTATAGTTATACAACATTTCCGGATTTTGTCTTGTTTGTTTAATTCTCTGCGAGAGGGGAAATAAAAATCAACTGCAGGCAGTTTAAGTTTTTCATATAGGGGTGTTGCATCAACCAACAGTTAAACAAACAATATAAGGAGAGGTCATTTCTATCTATTGATTGTCTTCTAGAGGTCAGCTGAATTCAGAATATAATATTTTTCTTGGTATTTATATAAATATATATATATATTTTTAATCTTCTGTAAACATTTTAACTGGAGGAAAACACATTACAAGCAAGATAATGCCGATTAGGTGCCTAAATCTTTACCATTTAAACATAAGGGAATAACGCGTCAAATATATATCGTTATATATTATAAATAGAAAAGAGATTTTATGCTTGATTTTTATTATCTTTGGTTACTTGCACTCGCTGGTGGTGTTGGTCTTTTGCAAGAATCGGGGGCCATTGGAGCATTTTTTTTATTTTTTAAACAGAAAAAAGTGTCCAATGCGGTCCAAAGTGTCCAAAATTTAATTGAACTAAAGGAATATATAAAAACATAGTTTGATAAAAGTACTGCCTGGCTTAAGGCGTAAGAATAAAAAAAAAATGAAAAACTCATTTACATAATGTACAAAAGTTTTGAGCCGGCCATCGGGAAACAACAACAATGAATTTTTACAGGAGAAGTCCGGACATCTGGTGGTAGATATAAACAGAATATTTGAATCTATGAAATATAATTTTGAATAAAATAATATTTTAATATAACCTATATATATATATGAGGAATGACCCCATTAATGCACCATTTATTTTCTTTTCCAAATCATATAGACTTCCTATTTACACTGAAATGAAAAATATAGGCCTAACATGCTCTGTTGCATTGTTACCGAAAGATCATTTTGCTCTTAATGCAAATATTAAAATATAATTTTACTGTCCTCAAAGATCCAATCTTAGCTTAAACACCATAACCATGTTTCACACTACAGTGTCGGTTATATAAGTAGAAATATCCAATATAATATTAAAGCTCTATAAAACTGTCTGGTTGAATGAATTGGTGGACCGTTGGGAGGGTTCAATAATGATGATTCAGGCCCTTTCGATATATACACTCTTGACAAAAACTTAGGGAATTTGTACTTTTCAGCATGTATATCGGGATTCAGACAATAACTCTGAAAGATATTTGATACACAATGACCTTTATTGAAGACACACGAGATAACCAAGTCGGAACAGAATTGCCTCTTTCTCCTTAAAAAACAAACAAAATAAAATAATTAAAAAAAAAACAACAACAGACGACCAGGGATACAAAAATACGAAACTTTCTTAAGTTTTGCCCATGAGCGTATCTAATCGCAGTAAGGACACTAGGAGTTTGATTTTTATTTGAAAAAAAATGGTGCTTTAAAGATTCATTTTCCTAACCCTATTGTTCAAAGATAAAAATCCGAAAGGTTTAAGGGAATAATGAAATACATGTATAATGAGATGCCTTTGTTCGATATTAAAATGAAATGTCAAGTTGAGAAGTAGCGAGGAAAATATAAATGGCAATATTAAAAAAAACAAAAATAGAATTCTTCAAGTAATATTAGAAACAAGTGATATGTTAAAAATAAATCTCTTCCGTGCTATCTTTACTGCAATGGTAAAGATAATGGAATAAGCATTAATGGTGAAATCACTCAGAAGGTTCACCTGTTTAATCCCAGACTGATCGACTATTGATTCATTCTGATCTCTTATACACACTATTATCTTAGCCAAAAGGCCAAGAAGCGGCTTCTGATGTTCTATGAATCCGTCAGTTTGAAGACACCTTTGGGAAAAGAATTATTGAACATGATAAGGATTGATATTTTGAAAGTCGATGAAACTTGTATTTAGAGAGATATGTAGGGAAAAAATATGATGATAGTTTATTTGAAAAAATATGATGAATTAAAGTATGTGTGGATTGGTTTCATTTCTTATATATAGATGGCGCTCATTTTCCTTAAGTTTTATTTATGTTTAACTGGTATTTTGTGAATTTTGAAGACAGAATGTTCGAAGCAAATGTTTATATATGGTTCTAACGTTTTCCAACACAATATGTCCATGATTTGCTTGAATATATATATACCAAGAATTACTATACAGCACGCCGGGTATATAAGCAGAATATACCAATATTATATTAGAGCGGAACGGTAGAATAAACTGGCGCAACCTCTGTAAGAATCTACCATTAATGAGCCAGGCCCTCATATATTTTTCTATTACAATAAAGAACAGAAGGAAGTTGATTTATTCGATAAGAGAAGAAAGAACATTTATGGTTTCATTTCTTATATCTATAAGATGTTTTATAGACACCTGTATACAATTCTCTTAGCTCTAGACCGTTAATTCCTATGTCTTACCCGTGTCCTCCCATATAAAGTGCCGTTTAAAAAAAAAATCACCACCAATTAGATTTAAGCACGAGGTCAGTAGGTAAATGTCCTCCAATCAAAGGCGAGTGTTCGTTCTAGATAACGGCTCATTGGACAAAGCCATTATTGAGAGAAAATTGGAAGCAATCAGAAAAAAACTGGAAACCAATACGGAAGCGTGTCTTGGTGATCTGTGTGGACGAACCTTATAGGAAATTCTATACAAAATATGAAAGCATTAAAACACCAATGTTTCTTTTATACATAAACGAACTTTTACTTTCCTTATTTATTTATTACCAGTTGCAAACAAGACACGCTATATCCGATCTGGATAATTGCACGTGAAACTATTTACAATAATTCATATTATAGTAGAGTAGGTAACACACACACAGAATTGTAAAAAAGAAAATAAACAATTAAGAAAAAGAGCATTGAATAAACATATACATTAAACAAATAAGCAACAACATAAGCAGATAGAAGAAATCTCAAGGTAGTTATTTACAGTATGTTAAGCAATGATGGAAGTTGATTTAATGAAGTTATCTGTAATAATTAGTATCCTGGAGAGAGAAAGTTGATCAAGTTGAGCTTTTTAAAATGAGTTAAATTCTAAAGTAACTTATTAATTATTTACATTGATGTGAATCAAGTTGCATAGTAGTGTAGTTCCTCAAGCTGCATGAAGCTGTCTATTTATAATAAAAATTCTGCAGAACCTATTAAATTTACTGTCCTTACTGCGATGACAAAATACTGGGAGGGTTTGCCTCATCAGTGATAAACCCTCCCTAAATTGACGAAACCGCAGGAAGGGTGATGTGTTAGCCAAGCCCTCCCCAAAATTATTTGTATCGCAGTAAGGGCAGTAGAAGTTCGTTTTATGTATTAAAGAAACATTCGTACTTTAATCCTTTCATTTCCTGTATATAAATGGCACGTTATAGCTTTATATTAAGAAATTCTATACCCCACGTGTATAGTGAAATATTGGGGAATATATGTTAAATGGTTAAAGCAGGTGTTGACACGAAGATTTGGGAATTTAATAAAAACATCTTCAGATAGTTCAACTAAAGTTCACCTGTTGATGACTTTCACCATATCTATCTGAATAAAAGTATATCTATATAGAAAGGTTTGATTAAAATTTGATATTTTTTCTTTGTTTTATTCATTTTTACCACACGTCAATAGCAGAAATGGTTTCATAACTTAGATTATATTAAAAGACAGTAGATGGTATAGGGAAAAACTGGCTCCAATTGTGCAAATTTAGATGAACAAGGAAGTTGATTCTTGCGCTGAGCCAAATTTTTCTTAGAAAGGAAAGCGTAACATTGTCGGGAAAACATCCTCTAAATGTGAAATGCGCTATTTCATTGTAGAAATTGTATACATCGGCATTTTGCCACACATTAAAATCAGAATCCCGCATTTAGCGCTTCAAGAAGCGAAGCCCAATAAAGCAGAATAAAGCGCTAAAGGCAGAATTCCTATTCTCGTGTGTAGCAAAATGACGGTGTATGCCCTTTCTACATTGATTACTATATTAAACATTCGGAGTATATCTTACTGACAATACTTCGCTTTTCTTTCTAGGACAAATTTAGATTTATGGGCTTCGCTTTTTGAATAAAGTCAACCCCAGCAGTGAGTGCAAGTATAATTGAAGAATTCGAATTGCTTCCTACATATGTCGAATAATGAATATGTCGACATGTGATGCCCGTCAAGTAAAAGTCAGTCGCTAACTACCCACATAGCCGATGCTACATGAACTTGGAATAGAATAGTATTGTAAATAAATTTTTGAATCCGTGAGATATTTGAAATGGCTAAAAAAATTGTTCAAAGACTCCTTTTGTAGTTTAAAAAATATTTGCCCTCATCAAAACAGATCAAAATAAACACGTGAAATGATGGTTTAAACGTGTTTTTTTTTTTCTGATGAAGGTCAACGTTTATTGATTTATTTATTTTTTTGTGGACACGTCAAATTGACCTAAATACATTAATGTTGACCAAGCTACATCTTTAATATTTCTCTGTGATGTCCAGTAGTTGGGTCAAGTTCTTGACACCAACAACGCGAGGTCCGAAAGATTTAGGTCTACGATATGAGGTACTAACAGTTAGATATTCAGATCTATGATGTTCGAATACTGAAATGTATGATTCCAGAACGTGAGTTCCGGGCAATGGAAGGTTTCGGTCAACACGAGAGATTTCAACCAAAACATTCTAATTGGGACTGGTCGCCATTTTCCTGATTGGTGAGGAAACTTCCAAACGAATGTGCAATTAGTTTTTTGCCTGATTCTTGGACGTTTTCCTCAGAAGGCAACTATTGTTTTGGAATTTTGTCTTATTCCTTTATCTTAACCATATATCTATCTAACAATCTACGGATATTTTAAAACAATATGTAATATATATTGTGTTAAAATGAGCGTCAATCATGATACTCATGTTGATAATGCAGTATATCACTAGCGCTGGAAAATCAAATAGTCAACTAACACGATATTCCGATCTAACGTGAATGATTCAATTTGGAAGCTGTTTTTTTTACCTGAGTTTTTACCTTGCCAGCTGGTACGTTTCGGAGAGCTATATATTTATTTATTTATTTATTACAAAACACACGCTATATCCTATGTGGATATTTACGTGGATAAATGTTTAAACTATTTTATGTATATAGTTTTTAAATATATATATATATTACGGAAAAATGGATTTCTGCTGATTTTGGTATGCAGTGGCGGAAAATCTTGAAAATATAAATAGTTTTGATCAGGAATACATTTAATTAAGCTTATGAAACATCAATACATAAATTGAGGAAAGTATTGCCTGATTTAATGCTTAAAAATAGAGAAAATAAATATTATTTACATAATTACAGAAAGATTTGAGCTGAGCCAACCAACGGGAAACAACAACAATAGATTTATACACTGCGTGACATTGAAAATGGAACACCAAGAAATAGTGCCAGGAAGTGATGAAACTCGGCAGACAGAGAGAGACAGGGACGAACAATAAGTGATATTTATTTCAAAATGATAGTCATAATACAGAGCGAGAACGGCGTCGGCTTAGTATCAAGTAGGACCACCGTGGACGGCGATGCCCTCAGCAACACGTCTAGGTAGAGAGTCAATCAGAGTACGGATGGCGTCCTGAGTGATGGCTCTCCATTCCCTCTCAACCATTTGCCACAGTTCGTCTTCTGAACGCGGTAGTGGCAAGGCATGCAAACGGCGTCCAATGATGTCCCAGACGTGCTCGATTGGTGAGAGACCAGGAGAGTACGGTGGCCAGGGAAGCATCTGTACATCTTGCAGAGCTTGTTGGCTATTGCGAGCAGTGTGCGGTCGGGCGTTATCCTGCTGATAAAGGGCATTGGGTACCCCCTGAAGGTAGGGAAGTGTCACCGGTCGCAGCACATCATCAACGTATCGTTGGGCCGTCATAGTGCCCTGAATACGAAGTAAAGATGACCTGGAATCATACGCGATTGCGCCCCAAACCATGATTTCACGTTGTCGCACGGTGGGGCGTTCCACAATTGCTGCCGGATTGGACCTTTCTCCACGTCGACGCCACACGCGTACACGGCGACTATCACTGGACAAGCAGAAACGCGACTCATCTGAGAACACGACCCTGTGCCATTCCGTCATCCACTTCGATCTAGCCCGGCACCATTCCAAACGTTGGCACCTATTCGGTGGGGTCAATGACAGTCTTCTTAGCGGACGGCATGAGTGCAAGCCATTAGCAACCAATCGACGGGAAATGGTTCTGGTCGAGATGGAATGATCTAGGGTGTCTTGCACATGTTGCAGGATGGCGGTACAAGTGGCTTGTGGGGCCGCCACTACTTGTCGAAGGATACGCCGATCCACACGTGCTGACGTCACTCTGGTTGCACCGACATTCCTATAAATTGCCACATTTCCTTTTCCAACCATCTTCTCTACAGTCGGTGCACCGTGGACGCACCAAGGTGTGTATCAGCTGCGATTTGACGTATGGACCAACCTGCCCTTTTCAATCCGATCACCATGCCCCTCGTAAAAGCGTCTGTCTGCTTGAACTGCCTCCGTTTACGATGACCTGGCATTCTCTGTTATTACACGTGTCTTTTGACACAAGAACAAAATTTCTACAATGATTTTCCTTGAAGAAATAACGACACGAATACTGTCCTTTCTGCAAGTTCCTTCCCTTATATCTTACTCCATGTGCGCACGAGAGCTGCGCATTTTACATCATTTGCATAACTCGGTTAGGCGCGTCTACCCTGAAATTTGCATAATTTTCTGGCCACTATTTCTTGGTGTTCCATTTTGAATGTCACGCAGTGTATATGGAAAGTTATGACCTCTGGTGGTAGATATATACAAGAGTAATTTATTCTGGGAATTATAATTTTTATTTTAGATATTAGATATTTAGATTTAGAAATAATTTTATATAACATATATTTTATTTCTAGTTTAAGAGAGAGAGAGTGAAAGTTATTTAAATTTCCATTTTAATTTTAAAAGAAATAAAGTTTATTTACATATTTTCAAAAATGTTTAATATATTGTTAAAGAGTTAACCACTAAATTAATGGCATAAATATAAATTATTTTAAAATAAAAACACTATACTAATTGAAACTAGATTTTTCAATTCATTAATGTAATTTAGGTTCACGGTAGTTGAGATAGAGTTTGCAGAATTTGTTTAATTTTCTATATTCTTCTTTACTGGAAATCAATTGGCTTAAACTCGAACTGTTCATTTGACATTGTACTCTTAAATCTACAACATCTATGGTATGCGGTTGGTGTTCTGTTGGATATATGTACGTTGATCTTATGGAAATATCAATCTCACGACGGCATTCATAGATTAAACGTAAGATGTGCTATGTATTGTAAAATAATAATTAATTTTATATATTCTATGTTTAAGGAAGAAAAAATTTTTTTGCAACAAGTTTCTTTTATTCTGCAATTTGGCTCAATCACTATAAAAACCTAATTAATTGCAATCAGTAATTTAAGGAAGAAAAAAAATTTTTTGCAACAAGTTTCTTTTATTCTGCAATTTGGCTATCTTGCAAGCTGAAGGGATTTGCGAAATATAATGCTTTTATACCTGTCTAGATCCATCTGAGACAGTTCCATTTAGTCATCTTGCAAGCTGAAGGGATTTGCGAAATATAATGCTTTTATACCTGTCTAGATCCATCTGAGATAGTTCCATTTAGAGTAGCCAAATTGCAGAATAAAAGAAACTTGTTGCAAAAAAAATTTTTTTCTTCCTTAAATTACTGATTGCAATTAATTAGGTTTTTATAGTGATATTCTATGTTATCATCATCAATTTGTTATAAAATTAATATTATGAAGAGTAAATTTTCATTGCTATTGGGTTCATCAAATCTTGTTATTAATTTAAATAAATTATAATTATATTTTTTAGGCGCAATAACAATGGCAATGACAATACTTGACAATGACAATGCAAATTCTTCTTAATATTATTTTTATAGCAAAATGATTATTATAACACAGAGAATACAAGGTTATTTTACAATACATTATAAGTTTAATATGAAGCAATAACGCGCCATCTATATATAGCAAATGAGAACATTAATACGCGAAATTTCTTTCCCACATATATCAAACTTCTACTGCCCTTACTGCGATGAAAATAATATTAAGATTCGCAGTAAGAACAGTAGAAATGTGATATTTGTGTGAAAGAAACATTCGCGTCTAAATGTTCTCATTTGCTACATTATAAGATGTTAGTGGCCAACTTGGTACGTGTTAAACGGTTGCTGTGTGATGTTGTGATATAAGTGTTCATTATGGTTATGTCACTTCATACTGACGTCCATAGATGTTTGCTCTGTGTGGTTGACATCTGTTAGATGAATGTTCGCTTATATTACGTAAATGTTCATGTCTCACCATAGCATATATAGATTGAACCTAATATGTTACCGTGCTTTAGATGTTCTTTAAAATTCCAAATATCGCGTGAGAACGCCCTTGTAACCTTAGAATAATTATTAACGCCTTGCCGAATGTTTTAATTTTTATTTGCTCCTGACAAGGACAAATTAATTTTGTTGAAATGTCAGAATAATGAAATGATTTACTGACCGAAATATCTTTAATTTTAAGAACTATGAATGCCGGCAAACTCTTTCTTCATGATAATACAAGTGTATGTGTATTTTTTTGTTTATCCTTAGTACACGTGGTACAGGCCATGTTAACAATGGTAAGTAGAAGTAGGCGACTGCTTTTACTGTAAGTGCACCACATGTCTACACATTTGGAAAGCAGTTTGGTTGCTTCCACTCGCTGATGGGGTTGGAATTTTGGAAGAATCGGGGGCTATTGGAGCATTTTTTTTTTTAATCAGAAAAAAAAAAGCTCCTTGCGGGAATCGAACTCGAGTCGTAGAGGTCGAAAACCAACGGTTTAGACCATCCTTCCACCGATTCCCCTGTATGTGTAAGTACTTGTATGTAATTGTCTGACATGTTACAAGAGCTGTGTGTGGTTTGTTAGATTGGGACCTTTGCCGGTCCCAAGCCCGGATGAAAAAGGAGGAGGGGGAGCAGTAACAAGCTCGGTAAAAAACCTGGGCTTAGCTGGCCCGGCTGATAGTACCCTGTAAGGGCTCCTAATCCAGGGATACAGGATGAGCAGCGTTTGTACTCCATATTAGGAGCGGCTGCACATGGTGTCTATTCCTCATGTCAGAGGCGGGCCATTTCATATTGGAGCTAAGTCGGCCTGCCACTGAGTAGTGCTCCCAGTCTTAATGACAAAGGCAGACGCATTCTACTTCACCCAGTCATGATGGTTGTCAAGTCTCAAAATCCACAAGCTTGATACCCTAATTGATTGAGTGGAGATAAGAAAGAAGAAGAGGTAAGTGGTCACGGAAGTCTCCCATTCAGCCATAGATCAAGCAGCCGACCTTCGCATACAGCACTAAATCTCTTGGTGAATAATGAGCTACTTCATTGGGCAAACATTTCACACTATTTACATTTGAATGGCCGTGTTAAACTTACACAACATTTGTGCCAGAACTGAAGTCTTGAGTAATACATGTTTATAGCTTATGGCTCACTTTGAACCAAAGGCCATTCCATCTCTTCCCTACCACTCTGTCAGTGTCCTCGTTCGAGATTTAACAATTCGATTGTGAATATATTATATTAGAACCTCCTTTTTTGACAATTTCCTTGATTTATCTATAGTTTCCATTAGCCTTTGCTGAATTATTTTTGCAGAGTGTAAATCACCATAATATTGTATATGACACCATAACATATTTGACCTGAATACTAATATTTATCTTTGCAGTCTCATTTTTAATGCAACATTTTTTCACGATTTAAAAAAAAATGGAAGCATTCAATTCTTTAAATGAAATGATAAAATGAAAATAAATCAATTTTCAATTTCGAAGGATGTTTCCCAAAGGATATGACAATAGAATTTTTTTGATCTTCTGATTATCACTGCTTCATAAATATATTGTATACGGATATATTCTAAATCAGAAATGTATTTTATGTGTTATTTCCAACATGAATATTTAAAATCTATTTCTACAGTGCTTATACTGCAATATTTAAACATTGAAAGAGGGAAAGCATGGCTCATCAATGGTGAATACTTCTAGTTGTTTCGCCATTTTTATCTCCAGACCGTTTCAATATTGTATTAGACTGAATTGATATATACCCTGCATTTGTTATTGAGTAGAGTAAATTTGTGTTTTGAAATAACTATGTAAATATGCTTCTAGGACTGTAAAATTGTTCTAAATTGAATATATAATGCATCGCGCAATGCTCTTCCGTCAAATCCCAAAATATGCTTGTTATGCATCATTCAGAAACACTGAAGCTGTCTATTCTGTTCCAAAATGACTTTATTAGGTACCGATCAAAAAGAGCAACCTAGCTTATGTTATTTACTGAGAAATACGAACAGGTTCTTCACAGAAAAAAAAGTGTACAATGCGGGATTCGATACCGATTCTAGGCTGTTAGGAATCGAGGGTTTAATTAGAATAAAAAGGTTGCGTAAAGCGTTTCGAACCAGGGACATCCGATTCTCAGGCTAAAGCTTTCGCAGCAGAGCTATTTCGCCTTATACCCGAAGGGGTCTGGAGATTAAAATGGCGAAACCGCTGGGAGGGTTCATCCCTGAGGAGCCATACCTTCCCTCTTTAAAATTGTAATTATTAAAATGATAGGGCTGTATTTTTTTTATTTGACATATCGGACGCGATATCCCAGCTCGGGATGCTTGCGCTTAAATAAATTTTAGCAACCTATATACAATTCATTATATACAATTCAATAACCGGACTAAAACACAATTAAAACTGAGAGGGCTGTAGAAATAGATTCTAAATACATATTTTTATAAAGAAATAGCCTATATAAAATATATTTCTTAATTTTCAGCGATAGAGGGCGATTATAATTAAGGTATTTTAGATATACTTTAGTCTTGATATTACCAATGAACTTATATGCTGATTCAACGCTGATTAGATCAAAACCTTTAAAATAGTTGTTTTCAAGTGATATTAATAATATTATCATGTTAAAGATGTGTTTTATTTTCAATAAAAGGGCTGAGAAGGTTGTCTATTAATGAACTAAACCCCCTCTTCTTAACTAACCTTTTTCTATTATTGCATTTAGGTCTGAGGAAGTAGGTTTAAAGAGAGAGAGAGAGAGAAACATAGCTTGAGAAATGTGACAAATTTAGCCGCTAGTTATAAAACATTCATATTAGCAAAGAATCCTGATAATTAAATGTGGTTTTAACTACCTCTCCACAAACCTTAAACTACAAAAATTAAAATTTGAGAAGGGAGATCATGGCTCATCAATGTTTAACCCTCTTAGCGGTTTCGTAAGTTTACAGTAAATATAAATAGCTTTGATTTATATATATTTTAAAAAGGTATAATTAAAATTAATTTATAATTTTCAGCAATAGAAGAAGCTAAAATCATTGTGATATATGAAGAAACCATAAATGTGTAGAATTTGATATAGAGAGAGATTCTCAATTTGAACAGAATTTGTGAATTTATGATTCGATAAATTGAGTTTTATCATTTACTTGTTGCTATTAAAATATCGGCATTAACTATATTTGAAGCGTAATCTTTGAACGCACATTAAGGAAAAATCTTAATAAAACGAGAAGAAAGTCGTAGAAAGTCCTTGAATTCTTAGAGTATTCCAACAGAGGTGTACGGAACAAGGAGGACGTAAACCCCAGAGTAATATAAAAAATAGCTATACAGAACAAAGAAGGGTAATCTTTATTTCCAAATAACTACTAAACACAACAGAAGGACATGATTGTCGATTTATCCTGTATTAACATCCAACAACCGTGACCATTGTCAAATTAAATGCCCCGTCTGTCGTTAAACACAAAGTTGTTGAGAAATACTTAGAAAAAAAAGACTAAGTTGGTTAAATAGTAGGCAAATATTAGATTTCAGTGATAGACTCTTATCTCTTTCGAAACATAAAACATTGCTCCATTAAGTCGTGGTACCTATCCTAAGTACACGTGGCCATCATAATCACGGTGGGTAGTCAGTGACTGCTCTTACTGTAAGCATTTCTATACATGTGGTAGCACTTCAAATTTTGAACATA